>JAGFMF010011859.1:324099-393096 GCA_019455555.1 Galemys pyrenaicus
GTGGGACAGCGGCGGGTCTGGGTTTGGCTTAGGACTGAGATGGACAGCGTGGGACAGCGGCGGGTCTGGGTTTGGCTTAGGACTGAGATGGACAGCGTGCAGGGGGTTATCCGCCGGTGGGGCGCCTAGCGACTGGGGTACACGCTATGGGAGGGGCCGTCTGGACGCCAGCGGAGAAAGGAGGAGCCGAGGGTGCACTCGCCCCGGCGACACCCGCCTCCGGGCTCCGCCCCGCGCTGCCCTGGCGCGCGCACCCCAGGTGCCCAGGCGCTTCGGCGCCGAGACTGGGGCCTGAAGGGTGGGAGCCGACGGAGGCGCTTCCGGAAGGGAGCGTTGGCGGCGCCCCCACTCGGCCGTCCAAGTCGGAGCGCCAGCACCGCGAAGCGCGGGTCAAGGTGAGCGCATCAGCGGAGCCGTCCGCCCCGACTCCCTGCCCCTTCCGCGTGGGGCGCGGGGTCCGCGTTTCTGCAGCCCCGGAGCCGCCGGCGCCTCGGGTCAGTCCGGTCTGGGGTGTCGGCTCTCTAGGCGGCCGGGCCGCCGGAAGCGGCTGGGAAGGGCCACCGAGTCCTGTAGGCCCCGCAGGCCGTGGGAGAGGAACTGCCCGGAGCGCCTCAGGCCCAGGGACCCTCCCGGCGCCTCCAGGGCCCCGCGCGGCTGGGCGCGGCCCAGTTCACTGTCCGGAGTCAGGTCTCGGCAGGCGGGGGGCCCGGGCTGAGCGGCGGATCCCTCGGGCTCGTCGTCCCGCCGGCGCGGCCTCAAGGGAGGAACCGGCCCAGGGCACGTCGGAGCCAGAGACCGCGCCAGGAGGACGCCCGAGGGCCCGCCTCCCACTCCCAGGTTCTGGGCGCCCCGTCCTGCCCGCCCCTGCCACTCCGTGCCCCAAGAAGCTCTGTTCTCGGGGCGCTGGGGAGCGCTTGCTGCCCCTCGCAGCGCGCCGTCCAGAGCGTGCGGACAGGCCGTGCCAGCGCTCCGGAGCCGGCAGTTGCTGGAGCTCGGAACGCGCTGCCAGGGCGCGGAGGAGGAGGCCGCGCACGGGGGGGCCGGGGCAGGCTGGGGGTGCCGGACAGGGCGAGCCCCGCCGGGCACGGCCCGGAGCCAGGTAGGCACCCGCGGGAGGGCCGAGCGGCTCTGTCCGGGCGGTGCCGCCTCAGCCGGGACGACGCGACTCAGGCCGGCCCCTCGGCTCCGCCTGCAGCGGTCCCCGCCGACCCGGCTGCCGTTGGCTAGGCCGCCCGGCGCGGGGCCTGCGGGCCGCGGAGCTAGACGGCGCCTGCGCGCCGGGCGCCCCCGCTGGGCCGGCCGCGGCGCGAGCTCGCCTCGGGAGGGCGGGGCGGGCGGGCCGGGGGCGGGGCCGGGGCCGGGGGGCGGGGCCGGGGGCGGCCGGGGCCGGGGCCGGGGCCCGGGCCGGGCCGGGCCGGGCCTGCTCTAGCTCCCGGACGGCTCGGCCCGCGTTTCCCGCGGCCAGCGGTCTGCGCCGCGTCGGCTGCTGCGGTCGCCGTCCGACCTGCGCGGAGACGCAGAGGCGCTCGCGGCGGAGAGCCGCCTGCAGGTCTCGTGCCGCCCGGCTCCTTCGGGACGCGCGGCGCCTCGCCTCAGCGTGGAGAAGGGCCTGCGCGCGCGGCCCGCGGCGCGGCCGCTGCCTTCTGAGAGGAGCGCGGCGGGCGGCGCAGCTGGCGGGCGCTCGCCGCCGAGCGCCGACTGAGCTGTGCGCGGAGCCGGGCGCCGCTCTGCGCGGGCGCGGCGCGGCGGGCGCCTGCTGGCTGCGGGCTGCGGGCTGCGGACGGCCACCGCGGCGCGCCTAGCGCCCCCTTGCCCGCCGCTGCGCGAGACTGAAGCTGCCCCGGCAGGAGCGACATCTTGGGGTGCTGTTTGGAGCTGGGCGCGCACGTTGCGGCGGGAGCGGGAAGCGCAGCGCGCTGAGAGGCGGTGTGCGGACGCTAGCAGGCCGACCGAAGAGAAGAGCCAGCTGCGACTCGAAGGGCGGAGGTGAGGCCCGCGGGCGCGCGCGTCACACTCCGGCTTGGCGAGCGCGGAGCGGCTGGCTTCGCTGTCGGTTACGCCGACGGCGTTTCCGAGCATCCGCGCCGGGCATCTTGGCGATACCTGCGCTTCTTTGATCTCTGCGTTGGTCCGCAGATCCAGTGGGCGCCACCTCCAAGACAGGCAGACGGGCCACTTCTAATCATCTCCGTCTGCGGGTTCCGCCCGGCAGGCAGCCCTCCTAGCTATTTCTGGGAAGCGCCTCTCCACATTTCGCTGGAGCCGTGCAGCGCACAAGCCGAATGGCTGCGTGTCATGGCCCTGGGTTCCCGCCCCGGCTTCTGCTTGGTGGCCCCGCTTCTGCCCGTTCTCAGCTGTTCGTCTAGCCTCAGTCTAAATCCAGTAAGAGCAAATGAAACAGTGGCTTGGAAGTAGAGCACAGCAGGGTTTCAAAGACAGATCTGCCCCGAGGAACCGCCCTGTCGCTTTTTCTCTCTCTACCTCCATCTCTGCTTTTTGCATGTGTGCCTTGTTCTCGGTGCACTGGCTTTCTCCATCTCTAGTCTCAGGCCCTGTGCAGCGGTGCCGCCCCCTCGCCACGCCAGCACCCACATCACATGCCTGCCCACAGAGGCTGATGCACAGTCCCTTTTTTTTCTGATCGGTTGTCCTATTTTGTGCAGTGGACTACAAAAAAGAAAGTGACCCAAGTTTTGTTTTTTTATATTTTATTTTTTATTATTAATTTATTTATAGATATTTGACATCAGTTGTGGTCCCCGTTTTCCACCACCATTTCACCAGTGCACCGGCACCTCAGTCCCTTGATACACATGCTTTTACCGCGCCGGGAGACAGATGATGGGTCTGTCTTGGATAGGGTGTCTCTCCCGATCTAGTCCTCCACGGCAGGGGGAGTCTCAATATCCAACTACAGCAGTAGAGGCCAAAGCCTGTGGGCGAATGCCAGGTCTGAGAAGACAGGTCAGATGAGCAGACGAGACACCCAGAGATGACCACTGCAGAGACTGTTTGTGATGTTCTGATATGTTCTCTGAGGAGGACTGGCCATCACTTAAATTGAATAAAGTGACTAAAGTGTGTCTCCGGCTAATTAAGGTGTCTGCGTTAGGTTTACCTTCACTGAAATGGGCTAGAAAGTCCAGTCCTTGACTTTTATTGGAGGTCTCTTAAACACAGGTTTGTGAGTTAAGGATAGAATGGTGGTGAGAACATCATTTGCTATGCCATTTGATGGTCCTCTATAATGGTGTTAGAGATGGTGTTAGACTTTTGTTCCAGAGTAGTTATATTGCTAAGGAATAATAGAATTTTTTGTCTACCTTGAGCACTTTAAAAGTTGTCAGCTTTCCTTTTTGCACGGCCCCATCAACTGCACAGTTAGCATACTTTGCTGAGCGAGGCTGGAACTTTAGGCAAGATTACACTAAATGACCAGTAGGAAGATAGCCAGGGGATAATACTCATCTCTGGTTAGGGATCTCAAACTCAAGTGCCCACAGTTTCCAAATAGTTAACAAAGGTGATGTGGGTGGGTTCAGATAGTAAGTACAAACAACTGATTTCAAGTATAATTAGCCTCTCAGTTACATTACCTTTTAAAACACTAGGTTGGCCAAACAGAATATCCAATAGAACACTCTGGAGGCAGGCTGCCAGTTGTTTGACCTTGGGTCTCAGCTCATTGGTCTTCAGCTTTCTCAGTGTGGGGTCTCTGCTTAAACTCAGCTTGCCCCCATCACTGGAACAGCCCTGCCCTCCCACTTGATCATTCCAAAGCCCCGCCAGTTTCCATCTAGAAACAGAGAAGTTCTCTTTCCTACCCACGGCCTTCCTCCTGAATCCCTCCTTCTTGCTGAATTCCTGCCTCTTCTGAGGATGTCAGTACTGGGAACATCTGCCCTTTGCAGAAGAGACCAAGACCTTGACCTTGATCCACAGGAATGCAGCCAGCTATGTCCTCTGCAGGTAATCCTGCCAGAATGTAACAGGGGTGTTGAACATTGGGGCAAGGATGTCACACTTCTATTTTTTGGAGAGGCGCTTTCCATGGGTTACCCACAGGCTGTGGAAAGGAAGTGGCACCCTTGAAAGCAGGCCCAGGTCCCAGTGTTAGAAAAGTTTCTCCCACATTACAGACTGATATGTGAGCATCTGGATTTTGTGACAGTACCTTATAAATTTGGTCCCTGGAAGTCAAGCCCCCTGTGCCAAGTCACTTGGGCCAGCTGAGTTCAAGGTACAGGCTACTGCCCCCCACTCACAGGCAGTGGATGTCTCCTGGCATGGCCTTCCACAGCCATGTCTGTTTCCAAACCAAAAGGCAAGTGAATGGTTTTTCAAGTTGAGAACAATATTTTCGGGACTAAAGCCGAAGGCATTAAGACGGCCAGCAACCTTGAACAGCTTGAGAGTCCCACTCCCTCCTTATAGCATCGTGTTTAAAGTGGGACTAGCAGTATGTGGAAGAAACTCAAAGAAGAAGAAAATAAGTCTAAATTTCTACTATTCTACCTATGAGACTATATTGTGTACATCATTTAGGGGGCTTCAAGGGGCTGAGTTTTCAGGGATTTTAAACTATTTTGACTCTAGCTCTTTTAGGTATTGCTGACTCAGGGGAAAACAAAATTGAAAGCAGCCTTCTATTTGGAGATATTATTGTAGCTTTCTCTGCCATGGGCATTGAGCCAAAGGGATGGCAAGGGCTTTAATTGTAGACAACTGGATTTGAAATCACCCAGTGGTGGTGATCTCAGACTCCAGTCTTGTTGGGAGGGGGGGAGATGGATGCGCTCAGCCAGCTCTCAGTACTTGGGGGTGGAGGGGGTCCTGCAGTAAAGATTCTGAGCCCAACGTGGGCCATGCCTTCTACAAAGGGCCAGTCCGGGAAGGGGGCACACCCACATATCTCATCCCTACTCAGCAGAGACTTGCTGAGTGTCTTTGTGTAAGACTTCTAGGTGCGGGATTCAGTTGTGAATAAGAGGCACAGGCCCGTGGCCTCACCAAGCTTATGATCTAGAAAGGGAAATAAAGAGGCAAGATTTTTGGACTGAAGAGTGGTCTTAGAAAGAGCAACCATTGTGTGTTGCATGGGGCATGGGGACGTCTTGGAAGTGTGAAGTACTTCCAAGTACTCCAGCCAGTAAGGCCAGGCCCTGAGGCAGGAAAGAGCTCAGCACACCAGAGAACTTTCAGGTCAATGTGGCTTCAGAGCAGAGTGCCAGGGCAGAGTGGACCCAGACAAGGCTAGGATGGAGGCAGAAGTTTGCTTCCACAGCCTCGGAGGGCAGGCTTTTGGGCAAGGGCGTCACATAACTTAACCCGTTACACAGAGTTCTTTCTGCCTACAGTTCTGGGAATAGTGCCTGATAGTCAGCAAGGGAAAGATCATATGAACCAAAGAGATGCCTATTTATTTTTCATTCCTAAGGGCTAAACAGATTAAACACCTCTATCTGCCTCCTGCTGTGAACACTTAAGTAGCTGGCTAGTTAATGAACTTGTTATAGAACTCATGACCCGGTAACTGGGTGTCAGGTTTGGGGTGGCAGCAAAAGGGCAGGGTAGGAGCTCCTCCCACCAGAACCTTAGTGTAGCAAACCCCAAGCGTTGTGCAGAGAGCAGCTAGGCTTCCCAGTGAAAGAGCAACGGCCCTGCGGTAGCCCTGCTCAACTCCTTCCCAGGCCCCTCCCTCCCCTTAGGCCAGCAGGAATCCCTGTTCATCAGAATAGGAGTGCAAAGAAGCGTGTCAAGTGATGGCTGACCAGTTACAGCGCTCAGTCCCTTTAAGGTGACACCAAGTGAAACGTGACCTGGTTGCAATGAGACTGATTTAAACTTGGAGGGGGTGGTGAGAGAGACTCTGTGTGTATTTTAATTTAGACTGATTAAAGCATGTGCCTCATTTTATAGCTCCAGCCTCCATGCTATAAACAGCTACTGATAAATTCAGCCTGAGAGCCAGACCCTGTGTTTGGGTGGAGTGGGGGAGAGAGATGGAGGACTGAGTAAATGGCATGTCGACGGGGACTGGCAAAGCTGCCTGCAGAGGCATGTGGGCAAATTGAGGGTGATGTTTAGCTGGATATGGGGACCACAGACAAGAAAATGGGACTCATGGGATCTGCTCCCCGAGGGTTAGCTCCTGATTCCCTCAGTGTTGCTGGCCTGGTCTAGGTGGGTGACAGCTTGTCCAGGGCTAGTTGATGGCACAGCCAGAACCCCTGAAAGCAGCAAGGTGATGCTGAAGGGTGCATTTTGTGTTTCAGAACCTACTTGGAGGTGGAGATTTCTACCTTTCGTGCCACCATGCTTACTGTCCGCCTCTCCAGACCCCTGTCACAGCTCCGGGGGAGAACCTTGAGTTTCTACAGTAGAGAGAATGAAAAGAGGTAAGAAACTGAAGGGTGCGGCAGCCTTGAGGGCCACACTTTGTGGGCCAAGGAGCTCTTCACACGGTCTGCTGCAGATACTCATAGGCACTCACCCTCAAAGATGTCTCACACCTGCCGCCACCAGCAAAGGAAACCCAGAAGACAGAGATCTTTTCAGGGTGCACAGAAGAACAACTTTCATCACTGCTTTATTTTTTTTAAGTCTTTATTTTGAAATAACCCACACATCAAAAGTTGCAAAAACAGTACACAGGGTTCCGTCTCCTCTTCACCTAACTTCCCCAAATGCTAATGTCTTACAAAACCATAACGCAACCATCAAAACCAGGCAATTTCCACTGATAGATTACTGTTAAGTAACCTACAGGCTTGATTCTAACTTTTCCAAATGGCGGACTAGTGGACCTTTCCCTGTCTACAAACTGGAGTCCCGCTGTTGTCGTGTCTCCTGAGCCTCTTAGTGTGTCTTATGAGGAGGCACACAGTGTGACTCGTTGCTCTGATCACCTGGGTAACTGCTCTCTTCAAATCTCACAGCAAAACCAGTGTACTCAAGTACCCTCAGACTTTGCTGAACACTTTACCTGATTTAGAGGAAGCGTTAAATACAAAGTGAACAACCATCTTCTTTGAGAGTTTCTAGAATTACCTTTTCCAAGGGGATCCAGTGTGCTCTGTTACCTCATTTTCTTCTTTTGCACAATCAGAGCAAAAAAATAAATAAAAAATAAGTGTTTCCTTTTTTATATTTGAGTGGAGTGAAATTGTTAGGTTAAATGCAGATTCCGAGCTGCTAGAAAATTAATGGATATTTTCCTTGCTGATAGATATGTTTAAAAGAACATGGATTAAAGCTCTTAGCAGCACTTGCTTAAAAGCATTTCCATGGGTTCCAGAAGGTTGATTGGAGATGGGGGTGTCAACTACCAGATGATACCACGTGAGGAGTTAAAATGTCTCTCCAGCAGAGGCAACTTCCAATTAAAGAGGAAACCGAGCCTGGCTCTGTTGAAGGGCTTTTGAAGAGAGTGACTTACTGCATTTTTTTTTTTTCAGTGAGTGATGGAAATGGCAAGATCTATCTCAAATGTGGGTCTTAGAGATTACTGGAGAATACTTTTTATGCAGGAGAAAATAATCCTGAAGGAAAATAAAGTCCTTTACAAAGCTCTTATCACCAAATTAAAAGGAAATGAGGCATCAGCAAGGCTTCTGGCTCACTTAAGAGGGAAGAAACGCTGTCACAGAATATTCAGTGTTTTCTGCAAGCATTGTAGAAATTACCTCATAGGTGGAAGGGGGCGGGCAAGGTGAGTCACAGCACCTACATCCTTTGGGCGAAGGTGCCAGTAGGGGTCAGGATGGAGACCAGGTGTGTGAGGAGGATGCAGTTGTGGGTGACCACTAATTCTGGACCAGTCAGGAGGTCTTGGGTGGGGAACACTTTGACCCAATCATTTTGCTTGAACCTCGGGTGTGGAGAGACTCACATTCTAGTTCCCACCTGCAGGTGGACCCTGTGATAGCATCCTTGACAAGTGATCTTATAGCCTCTATAAAGTATCTCCAGCTATAGGGTGGCCAGTGTCTCTCCTCGCAAGCCTCTTGTCTTCGGACAGTGCTATTATGAAGTTCTTCATTATAGGTCTTTTTTTTCCTGTAAATACCACCTCTCATTCTTGGGTCTACCCTCTGCATTCATATTGAACAAGTTAATCTCTTATTCCAGGAACACCAGCTGATCCCAGTACCCATCTGTCCTGACGTCTCTTATTCCATCTGCGTGTTTTCTCATTGCTCATCTCCCCAGGTCTCACCACTTAGCATTAGGTCTCTCATCGGAAAGATGCCACCTGGCCCGTGCTCCTTGCTAAGATGTGGTGCTCCAAACAGAACACCTCCACATGTACCTGTCTCAGAGCAGCAGTCACTCAGTACACAGCATCTGCCCAGATGAAAACCAGTTATGGCCTCTGCCCCTCCTCAACCCCCGACAGCACATGCTGCTTCCCGGGCCTACACACCAGCAGTCACCCACCTTCCTTCCCCTCTCTTCTACTGGATTATTTTGAAGCAAATTCTGGCCATCATATTCCAATTGTAAATATTCTTAATCTCTCTCTAAACAGTAGGAACTCTTTAATACCATAGCCGTACAACCACAGTCACTTTCTTATATGACTCTAACAACCAGAAAGGAGAACCTGAAAACAGCTGCTCTGGACTTACGGCCACCAACTCTTGCCCAGGAGAACCTGCCCTGGGATCATCTGAGGTGTTTGTCAGCCGTGCAGGTGTCAGGGGCCGCCCCTTCCTACTGAATCAGAATATCAGCGCAGGGACCTGGGTGTCTGCCTTTCAACAAGCTCACCCCACTGTGCTGTTTCTGCTTTTTTATTTTTTTAAAAGATTTATTTATGCACACAAGAGCTGGGGTACAGGCCAGAGGCATGGGGGTGGGAGGGTGAGAGGATTCACCAGAGACAGAGTGGGGAGCAGAACAGGCAGAGTGGCTGAAACACACTGCTGAGGGGAGCAGCGGGCAAGGCAGGAGAGGTCTGCTGTGCCATGTGGGTTTCCTCCTTGGCCGGGGATCGAACTTGCTCTGCTGTGCTACAGATGCTTCTTAGTGCCGCGCTCAACCTGCTGTGCCATCAGGGAGGCCCCCCTACCCCGTGCTTCTTAACTAAAGCTCAAGAATTGGGGTGCTACAGCCTTCCCAAGCCCAAGGGCCCTGAATCAGCAGCCAGGACTGGATCCCATGGCACCTGCAGGAACTGCAAAATGAGAGAAAAGCCAACTAGGAGACCCAACAGTAGCGGGACATTCTCAGAGCCGCTGGAGCCTTCCAGCTGGAGTCAGGTGTTCTTGGCCCTGTCTCACCTGCTTTGTTTAGGCTTCTGCCTCTTGGTTTGGATGTGAATGGGATGGAGCTTTGTGTTCTCTGAAAAAGTAGAAGTAGTCTGACAGCTGGGTATGAGAGGCAGAGCCTGCTATCATACCCCAGGGACAGTCAAGTTCGAGACTGGGAGCCTGGATATATTTGGGAATCGAGGAGGTGGATTAGAGAAAATCTGGCATCAAGTGAGTCTGAAAAAAACTTTCTTTTGATGTGAGATTGTTGTTACTTTAAAAATACCAGATAGCGCTAAGGGGGAGGCACAGGACAAGCACTATAATCTAGCTCCCGCAGGGACACCTTGTTCCTTTTGCAAGCAGCACCTGGGGTTACGGGAAGGCAGAGTGGTTCTCTCTGGGTAGAGCATTAACTGGCTTTGGGTATATTAGCCATGCCATTCTGCCACTCGAGACCATCCATGCAGACGGCTCGAAAATGCAAAGGGATTCTTCTGTGGCAGCTCAAAAGGATGGGAGGCTACACATTGGCAGCTTTCTTAGTGGACCTTATTTCTGTCTAATGAACCCAACGTTCTGTGAATTTTTAAAAGTATTTTTTTATGAGATTTTTTAAAGAAGCTTTCTATTCCCAATAGGTACCTGGTACAGATTTCAAATGGTACAAATATCCATCTTCCTTCCCACTCCCCTACCCCACATCCACGTTAACAGCGGCATACCACCCCACACCCTCCACTTACTGTTTCTGGTTTATATTCATTTACAAACAGGACTTCCACTTCTGGAAGATAGAGTGGATGTACTTTTCTCTTATTTCTTCTGCAAAGCACAACTAAAATTCCCTGGGCATTATATAAAGCAAGTACTAAAAGACTAAACTTGAAGGTAGATCAGTCAGGAATCTCAGGAGCCAAGGCTGCCAACACAGACTCGAAGCTGGCAACCCCACAAATGCCACTGAGAGCAGGCATTAAACAGGCCTGGCAAAAGCTTGCTCGCGAGTCAAAAGAGCATTGCCTAGCAACAGAAGACTGGAAAACAATCACTTGGACAACACTACTGAAAAAGCTGTAGCCTCACCCCTACCAGGACTGAGGCCTAGAGGTCCACCTTCACCCCAGCCCCTCACCATGGGTACTGTCAAAGTAGTCTGGGACTTTTGTTGTTTCCTAGCAGTAGTAGGAACCCTAACTGCAGTGTTTGTGGGGGAGCATCAGAGGAGGCCTAGTGGAGAGATACGACGTTTTCCACCACCAGGTGGTGGTGAGACGGACAACACCCCTGCCCCCATACACATGGGGAACAATAATGAGGCAATCCAATGCCTCCCAGCCAGTGAGGTATCAGTGGAGATCAAATGGAAACCCAGAACTCTCATCCCCAACAAGTAGTGACACTTCTTAATTAGTCTATGAAATTAATATTATTACCCTAACTCCAAAATGAGATGAAGACAGTACAAAAGACTACAGACCAGAGCCTCTCTGGTGGTGCAAGGGATTAAGTCTCAGCACTCTGAAGCTACAACAGCCACTGCAACACGAGTTTGATCTCAGGCCAGGGAGCTGACCCACATGGCACAGCAGACCTCTCCTATCTTGCCCGCTGCTCCCCTCAACAGTATTTCAGTCAGAATTCCACCTATTCTGCTCCCCACTCTGTCTCTGACTAGTGAATCTTATAATCCCACCCCTGCCCCACCTCTGGCCTACACCCCAGCTCTTATACGCATAAACAAATAAATCTTTAAAACAAACAAAGATCACAGACCAATATCCTTTGTGGTATAAGACGCAAACACCCTGATGCAAATAGATTCAGCTTATGAAGAGAATGATAGCCTGTGAACAAATAGGTTCTTCCAGGAATGCAAAGATGGTTCATTGTTTGAAAATCACTGTAATCCATCGAATTAACAAGCCAGAGAAGAGAAGTGGCATGACCTTATCTACGAATGCAGAAAGAGCAAAAATTAATACGACTCATGATAAAAATATCAGAATGCTGCTGCCGCTCTGGAAAACAGTTTGATCGTTTCTTTAAAAACACATATTGCTAGCAGGAGACCCAGCAGTTGTTTTCCTGGACATTATCCAAGAAAGACAAAAACAGTTTTGTACCAAAACTTCTACAGGAATGCTCATAGCAGTTTTATTTGTAATAGGTCCAAACTGGAAACACCCCAGATGTTCTTAAATAGGTGACTGGTAGAATTGTGGTGCACCCATGCCTTGGAGTACTACTTAAAAATTAAAAGGGACAAATTATTGATACATGAAGCAATCTGGATGAATTGTTGAGTGGATTACGTTGAGGGTTATGTTGAGTGAAAAAGGCAATCCTATAAGCGTACACACTGTGTGCTGCCATTTATGTGACATTCTTGAAATGGCAAAATTACAGTGATGGAGACCAGAGTCACGGTTAAAGAGAATGTGGGGTGGGGGGAAGTAGGTGGGGCCATGAAAGACCACATCCTTGTGACGGGAATGTTCTGTGTTTTGACTGTATGGGTGTCAAGATCCTGGTTGTTAATTGTACTAGAGTTTTTGCAAGTTGTTACCATGGGGGAAATGGGTAAAAGGTCCAGGGCGTCTCTCGGCATTGCTTCTTAACTGCATGTGGCTCTACAGTTACTTCAAAATAAAAAGTTCAATTTAAAAATGAGCAGGAAGTAGCATAAAACCCAGGGGTTAATACACTGAAGAGACAGACTTAACAAAGTTCTGTCACGGGAAGACGCCCCTACACAGTGGTAAAGGACCACCGCACTGCAGTGGTCTAGATTAGCTAAATTAGCTGCAGTGGATCGAGACTCTAGAATCTCTGAGTCCTGATTTGAATTCTGGCTCCTGTCAGCTGTCCAGACTGGCAACCCAGGGGAGAAGAGGCCTGTTCCCAGTAGTGCCAGCAGGGGTTCCCAGGAGGCTCGGGTGGGGGCAATCGGTGCTGCTCACCAGTGGCTAAGAGTGCTGAGTTACTTCTGCCCAGGAGCAAGGTCAAGGAGTGACCCCAGCCTCTGCTCATGGCTCCCTTTTTCTTGCAGACGCACGCTGCTGTGTCACTCTGCGCCCCTTGTCCCTGTGAGCCGTAGGACCTACGCTGACGCTGTGGACGTGGTGGAGCCGGTAAGTGAGCCAGCCAGCCTGGAACCAACCAGGCAGTGAGAGCCCTTTCCTCCAGGCCCCCAGGCCTTGCGGCCTCTTAGAGAAGGGCTCCCAGGAGACTTGGAGTTGCTCTCCCACTTGTGTGACCCGGCCTCCTCCCTCCCCATCAAGTGAAGTCAGAGATGATGAATCTAGACTCTGGGATTTCTCAGTCCTGATTTCAGTCCCGGCTCTTGTCATAAACAATGTTGGGAATTGTTTTTTTAGTTGTGTTTCCTCTCTTGTAACATTAATAATCATGCTTACTATATGGGGTTACTATGAGAACTGAATAAGAATGCATGCCCAGTGCCTCTCATATAAGTAATAAATGTTGGCTTTGAAGATGACAGTGGTGGTGACAACAAGGATGATGGGGTGATGGAGACGCAGATGAGGAAACAGGTCCAGAAACGGGAAGTAACTGCCCCAAGCCACACTGTTAGTTGCTGGCAAAATCTGGGCTAGAGCCCTACCTCCTGATTCTGAGTCCAATGTTTCGCACCTACTCTGGTGTCCTCCAAACAGAAAGGGATGGGCAGGGAGAGCCAGCACCCCTCTTGCTCATAGGAGGAGCAATCACTCTGCCCCAGGGTCCTGGGTCCCTAACATGGGGTTTGACTTTCTAAAACAGGTTGGCAGCAGAGCTGTCCTGCTCACAGGCTGTGATTCTGGATTTGGGTTCTCCTTGGCCAAGCATCTGCATTCCAAAGGCTTCCTTGTGTTTGCTGGTTGCTTGACGAAGGTAAGAAATGGATGAGTTTTATCACCACTGTCCTTTACACGCAGTCATTGTTGCAGTCTGGAGAGTTTTTTGTTAATTGCAGTAAAATGCATGCAACAGAATTTATCGTCTTAACCATTTTTATGTGTATTGCTCAAGTTCAGTGGAATTAAATGTATTCATATCGTGCAATCATCACTTCCATTCATCCCCATATTTTTAATCTTCTAAATTGGAAATTCTATACCTAGTAAACAATAAATGTCCATTCTCCCTCCCCGAGTCCCCGGCAACCACAAATTACATTTTCTGTTTTTATGAATTTGACTACTCTAAGCACCTCATATAAATGGAATCACACAGTATTTGCCTTTTTGTGACTGATGTATTCCACTTAGCATATCTTCAAGGTTTGTCTATGTTGGAGTCTATTATAGAATATCTTATTCTGAGGTTGAATGATATCTCATTTTGCTAACCCATTCATCTATTGATTCATACACAAGTTCTACAATCTAGGTGAATAATACCATTGTGAACATGGTACACAAAGAAATGCAAATACCTCTTTGAGAACCTGCTTGCAATTCTTTCAGGTATACACCTGGAAGTGGAACTGCTGGATTATACAGCAATTTTAATTTTTTCAGTAACTGCCATATTTTCCATAACAGGCACACCATTTTATATTCCCAATAGCACATGAGGGTTAAAGTTTGCCTCATCCTTGTCAGCACTTGTTTTCTGTGTTAGGATAGACCATCTTAATAGGTCTGAGGTGGTATTCTCTTGTATTTTTGATTTGCCTTTCCCTAATGATTAGTGATGTTGAGCATCTTTTCATGTCTTCTGGGTCATATATCTTCTCTAGAGAAATGTCAATGTCCTTTGCCCATTTCTGCATCGGGTTATTTGGTTTTTGTTGTTATTGAATCTTAGAAGTTCTCTATACATTCTAGATATTAATCCTTTATTAGGTAGATGATTTGAAAATATATTCTCCCATTCTATGGATTTACTCTGTGGATATTGTCTTTTGAGCTATAAAACTTAAAAAAATGTATAAAGTTCAATTTGCTTATTTTTTTCTTTTGTTACCTCTGTCTTTGGTGTCATATCCAAAAAAAATCATTGCCAAATCCAAAGTCATGAAGATTTTTTTTCTTTTAAATATTTATTTTATTTACTTATGCATACAAGAGCTGGGGTGTAGGCCAGAGGTGCTAGGGAAGGAGACTTGGGATGTGTGTGAGAGAGGATTCACCAGAGAACAGGTAGGCAGACTGAAGCACACTGCTGAGGGAGCCATGCGCGAGGCAGGAGAGGTCTGCTGCGCCATGAGGGTCAGCCCCCTGGCCGCACTTGCAGTGACTGCGGGTAGCTTCATAGTGCTGTGATTAACCCTCTGTGCCACCAGGGAGGCCCTACATTTTTATTTAAACCTACCAAATTACACCTTCAGAAGCTCTACCAGTGCCTCTCCTCTGACAGTGCTTGAGTGGGCCTATTTTGGGAGGCGTCTGGGGAGACAGGCCGGTGACAGGAATGCTTAGAGGTAGTTCGCTGCATAACGTGGACTTGCCTCAATAGGTCCTGGCAGGATCTGTGACGTCACAAAGTGTTCTGTGTCCTTTAAAGTCCCTGTCCATGTGTTCAGCACCCATGCCGTTGTGCTGACTTGTCCAGCGAGTCAAAGCAGAGGCTGTTCGATGCTGCAGAGGCGTCTTTGAGAGGAGGGCCTCAGTTCTCGTCTAGGATCAGCCACTCTCACTGAGCCCCAGTCTGCTCTTACTTCGGAGACGTTTGGACTCGATGATCTTCATTCTTTCCACTTCTAGGGTGGCGATTTTGTGATTCAGCGACTGGTAATTAGAAGAAAATACAGACAGGATCACTGCTGGGCTAACTCTGTGGGTGTCCAACCCTTTGACCTGGTGTCGCGCTGTCCTGGTCAAAGCTAGAGGGCAGAAGTCACAGGGTCTCCTACTGGTGTCTCCTGTTAGTTGTGCAAATCAGAAAGAAGTCAGAGCCACCACACGCTACGGGTTAAATGCTGTCGGGTTGAAAACCTCTCCAGCCCAGTCGGTCTGCATGTTAAGCCACATGATGGACTTTGGCTACATCTGTACCCAAACACCCTGACTGTTCTTATTTTCACCCCTCCTATCGTGCTTCCGATCTCAGAGCCTCAGGCCAGCTCAACTGCTTAACTCTCCACTGTCTCCAACTTGTTGCCTCTAACTCCTCACTCTGCGGCTCACACACTCTTGTGTCTCTCTCGGTGTCTCAGGTGGGCTCCCCACTCCATCAGGCCTGGTTCGGGGCGGCTTTCAATTGGGTACAAGTTCTGGCTGGGCGGGAGCTATTTGATTAGAAGACTGAACTGGCCTCTATACCAAAACAAAGAGGTTCTCTATTACCTGAAAATGAGTGGCGAAGATAAAAGACTTGCCTGCAATTTTATCTAGGGGTGGAAAAAGGAGCTTCCAGATGAAGGTAAAGGGGTAGTGCGAAAAAGTCAGGACCTTGGGGTAAGTCAATCCCACAGATACCAGCCTGGCCAAAAGCTTGTCCCTGAGCAGCACGACAGACATGCACAATGACAGGAACCCAGAGAGGTGGGGCGGCCCATGGCCCTGGCCGTAGGACAAGTGGAGCTGGATCCCATAGTCTGCAGGCCACAGCCTGAGAGCGGCTGGGCAAGGCTTGCTTTGAATGCCTGGGCACACTGGCAGTCTGTCCCTGCAGACCTGGCTGTCGGGAGCCGATGTGGAGGCTGAGGACTTCTGAGGAATGTCTGTCAGGCATAGGCGGGAGGATGGAGGTTCTTTTCTAGGGGCCTGAATCCTGAGTCTGAAGCTGTAGGCAGAGATGCTGGTTTCTTCACCCTGTCAGATACTCCTGGTTTCTTTGAAGGAAGACGTTTAGCTGCCAAGCTACCAAACTAATAGTTCGTCTGGACACCCTGACTTGAGAGGGGCTTCCTCTGGGCCCTGCAGGAGCTTTGGCTCATGATGGCGAGAGGCACGAGAGAGCGTTTCTGCAAGATGGCAGCAGGGCTGGCAAAGTCCAGGGAGGTGAGAGGACATGCGGATACCACTGGCCATCTCGGTGGGAGTCCACGCTGTGGGAAGCAGACAGCAGTTCAGCTGGTGAGCGCGGCTTGGAGGGGATGCAAGGAGTCACGTGGAAGGCTGCATTCAGACAAGATACTGCTTTCCTGATGTACCTCCCACCTCCTCTTTTCTGGTGCAGCCCTCTGTGGGTGCAGCAACAGAAGCTCCAGCCTGCCAGCTGTGGTGCTGTGGATGCAGCACCTGCCATGTTGTTGAGAAGGTTGGCACACCCAGGGGACTTCAGAGTGAAGCCTTGGACTAACTGAGCCTCACACCTGACTGTTCTGGGCAAGGTGGCTGGGTGTTATTGACATTCCTAGGGCAGGGGCCACAGCATATGGCTTCAGAGGGCCACTGGGGAGGCTCCTGCGCTCCCTGATGACAACGACAGTTTAAGGATGGAAGAGGGACTAGAGGGGGGATCACCTCAACCTCCAAAGTGATCTCAGATTTCTTCTGTGTTGTGTTGTATTGCGTTGTGTTGTATCGTGTTGTGTTGTATTGTGTTGTGTTGTATTGTGCTGAGCTTTACTGCTTTGTATTGTATACTCCCCTACCACACACAAACACACACAACTGAGTCTAGGAAATCACTCATTTGAAGCTGAAGTTGACTCATCGAGCTTCGTTCTTTTGGAGGTGCTGCTTAGAGTAAGTCTGTTCTCATTACCCTCTTACTCCCTGAATCTCTCCCAGCGGGGTGATCTCTAGGCCCTTTGGCTGCATGCACTTCACACAGCCTTTGCACCATTCTCTCCTTTATCCTTCTGACAGTGTCTGATAGGGTTTGGCTCCTGCTGCTTCAAACCACTCAGGAGGCTCTGCCTGACACGTAGAGAACGTTCTACTGGACCATCCTCGCGCTTCCTATCCTGGCCCTTGGCTGGGATCTTGGCCCCCAGGCAAGCCCTGGGCTGAGTGTAGTCCCTTCTCCATCACTTTGTCCTCTGGCAGCTACCCCAGTCCTCTTGTAAGATGCAACACTATTCCAAATACCAAGTCACTGACAGTTAAATTATGACTGACAGTGTTTAATTTCACATGCAGTGGAACTCATCCCTATTAAGAAAAAAAAGTCATAGACTATGTGGACTATCACATGATCAATCAATGCGAGCCTCCTGGTGCCAGGGCCGATGAGAGCTTAGCACAGTGTGAAGCACAGGAAACACTCAACCAATGATGCCTCTTTTTGTTCAAATCCTCCAGCAGCTACCGCTGCTGACCCCTGCCTCGCCAGCCTCCTGTCCCACCGCTTTCTTATGTCTCTGCTCTGCTTGCAACAGGCACCCCGACCCCTTCCTGCAGTGCCCCAGCCCCTCAGCCCTCTGGCTCATGTCCCCAGCTGCCCTGCCATTGGAAAGCCTCCCCTGCCGGCCCCACCTCCCGTGCTACCTCCCACCTGCCACGAGGTTTCAGGCGGCAAGTGCTCCATGTACTGTTTGCATTGTTTGCTGGCTCATCTGCCGCCTTCCCTAAAACGTGATCCTTTGAGAAAAGGGGCTGAGTTATTTACTTTTGCCTCTCCAGTTCTTAGCACACTGCCAGAACATGATAGAGGCTCAAGAAATGTTTGCTGAATGAGTGACTTTTTCCTTATGTTTAGTAATACCTAAATTTGCATAGCATTTTATAGCTTAGTGGGTTTTTAAAAACTATTCCTCCATGCCACTACCCTGAACGGTCAGGGCAGGCAGCAGCATCCGTATTCTGACTGGACGCCCCCGAGTGCACAGAGCCGGGTTGGCAGCCCAGCTGCAGGTAGCCTGGCCCTGGGCTCTGACCACCTTGGCTGTGCTGGGCCCTTGGCAAGAACGGAGGTGGCGAAGTGCAGCGTGCTGGTCACACCTGGTCTCTGGACAGACTTTGGCTCACATGGTATGGCCTTATTTATTTATTTTTAATGTGAATAAGTTGCCAACACTTAAAAAATTAGGTTCCACACAGAAATCCCAGTTACTAGCTTAAGAAAGAAATCTGGGTATCTAGAAACATGGGCAGCAGCTGGCCAAGGTTGAGAGGAGGAACGCGGGCTGTTTTCCCAAGTCCCCGCCCTCTCTATCATCGGATCCCGTGTTCCTGGCCCCCTGTGGGTGCTGAGTTTGTGGCCCCTACTGAGAGAGAGGATGCTGCCAGCGATGCTGGAGGTGTTATCCATGTGCAGGGGGTGAACAGAACCACCTGCGGTGGGCAAGCCCTGGTAGGCCTCCGGGGACCACCACCTTAGCAAGCCCAGGCTTTGGCCGGGACTTGAGGCCAGCTCACCACTTTGGCCCTGGTCCTCATCCTGGAGGCAGATGGGAAAGAGCAGGGTGTGACAGCGCCTCTCTCCTCCCCAGGATACAGGGGGTGATGGCGTCAAGGAGCTGGACAGCTTGAGGAGTGACCGATTGCAAACCATCCAACTCAACGTCTGCAACAGCCAGGAGGTGGAGAGAGCCGTGGAGGTGGTGCGCTCGAGCCTGGAGAACCCTGAAAAAGGTAGGCGGCACCTTGGGCTACCGGGATAGTACACAGGCCATCCCCAGGGGCCCTTGCTAAATGCTGCCCTTCGTACACCAGTATTCTGTAAAAGGCGCACAGCAGGTGGGGGGGACTCTGCTAGACAGGCCTGAGCGTGAGGCAGCGTGCAAAGAGCCAGAGGTGGCTTCAGAACCGAAAGGAGTGCCGGGGGGGTGTGCGCTGGTGCAGGCCAGTTCGGTCGACTGAATGCCCACTGGGGCCGGGCTCTGGGCTGAGTGCTGGGCACACAGAGAGGGCACAGTCCCTGTCCCTGGGGCCACACGGTTCTTTGAGAGCTGACCCGGATGACTTCCACGTCCCTCCTCAGGGAGCAGCACAGGAAGGAGGGACACAATCCGGTCTTGGGTGGGGTGAGGTGGGAGCAGCTCAGCTCGGTCCAGTGGCGGCAGAGTGCTGGGAAGGGCACCCCAGGAGGAGGGCAGAGCAGGAACAGGGTGTGGACGCACAGAGTGGGCTGGGGACAAGTCAGGGAGCCGTCTCGGGGAGGTGGTGGGGTTGCGGAAAGAGGTCACCCACGGCCAGGGGTGCCAGGTGAGGGAGCACGTGGTCTCTTGAGGGTAGTGGGAGCCCCTGGAAGGGTTTCCTGAGGGGAATGGCCTGGTTAGACTTGAGAAAGCTCACTCTAGGGACTGGGGTGTCAGTTGAGAGGGAGGACCTCAAGGGGAAGCACAGGTGTGGGAGTCCTGAAGCAGAGCAGCGGTTGAGGAAAAAGTTAGGAGAATGGAGAGGCAGACCTGGCCGGACTTGGTAACTGATGCATGTGGGAACGAGGAAGAGGCCAGGTGGATTCTGGTGCCCCTCGCTGGAGGAGCAGGTTGAAGGATGGGAGACGCCGCAGTGCCCATGGGATGCCCTGGGTGGTGTGCTGGGGTTGGGGGTCAGGTACCTAAGGTTGGAGGTCAAAGTAGGAGTAGGGGAGGGGCAATAGGAACGGTGGGGGAATATGAGCAACCAGGGATCAGAGAAGGGGAAGAGACACAGTCATAGGGGCTGGGAACCGTGCCCAGAAACTAAAGAAGCAGAGTTTGGGGACTAGTAGCCGAAGGTCTACTTCCCAAGGGAGGCTGCCCGGTTCCTGGGGCCTGCGCTCGGCTCTCTCTGGCGCTTATCAGACAGGTGGGACGCCGCTGTCCTCCAGCAGCACCTCAGAAACGCCAGGGCCGCGTATCAGCGAGGTGCCAGCCTGTCACTGGCGTGTCACTGTCATCCAGCGCCCCCCTTCTCAGCAGGCCATCCCCCGGCCCCTCTGTGCTCTGAGGAGAGGCCTTTGAGTCCCTGAACTCACCGAACACCTGTCTAGTACTTAACAGGCAGAGCCACGGCTCCCGTCCACTGACAACAGGCAGGCTGCATCCACTGTGATGATGACCAGCCTGGAAGCTGAAGCCTGCCTTGCCCCCTCCCAGTGTGCAGCCTCCTCCCGCTGCCTTCCCTGGGCCGTCGGGATACTGCCTTCGCAGACGGCGAGGCAGGAAAACAGCTGCAGTCAGCACCCAAGGCCACTTCAGCACACCCTGTGGATTTGTGGCACTTTAAAATGCCTTGGAAGAGGATCATCACTCTAGACTGAGGCTGGGCTGCCCCGGGGCTGGGGCCGCTCAGGGCCTGGCCCTGTCCCCTGCCACAGGGGCAGAACCCTGCCATTCCCTGTACTGGTATGACCAGTTAGCCTGACCAGAGAAAGTAGGGACTTTAACCCGCAAGGAATCGGGGACTTTAATCTGTCTCATTCCCACCCTTGGATTGGACTCAAACCCAGCACCATCCTGACGCACAAACCTTTCCCAGTTGTTTTTTTCCAGCAAGGGTTGATAAACCGCTCACCATGACCTTACTTAACCACTGCATTTTGTGGAAAAAGACTTAAGTCTGAAAAATAAATAAATCCGTCAGATAAGTGCTTGCTCAGATTCCCCTCCTGGCATCCCCTTTTTTCCTGGTAAAGCAGTGCAAATTCACCCCATTCTCAGGCAATGCTGCCTCTGAACATCAGGTGGCGCCCACACAGCTTTCTGGCCAGTTGGAGTCCCTAAGTGGTGTCTGCTCCTGGCTCACACTCCACCCCCGCAGGAACCTTCCAGGAGACCTGGGGAGGGCATATTTTCATGGCAGGTTTGATGCCCTTCACCCTGGTTCTGTGGAACAGTTGCTGCCAAAGCCAAGGGGGCCAGTCACGGGGTAAGATGAAGGGGACTATCGGATTAGGGCGGGTGAGTCATCTGCCGCCAGCCCCTTTGCTCCCCAGCTGGACGCTGAGGGACTGACTGGCCATCTGGAGTCTGTGGCCAGCCCTCCCCACTGCCACAGAAAGCTGAGCGAGTCAGCTAGCTAGCGGCTGTGGGCTAGGCCTGTCCCGAAGCGGTCACTACTTCGCCGTGAGCACGTGTGAGCATCTGCGGTGTACTTGGTAGTCTGTTGAGCACCAGAAGGGGTTTGCCTGCCAAGAGGACTTTGCATTTGACACCAGCTGAGTGGAAGCTGGAGGCTGCAAGCAGGACCTGAGAGGAACAGCCACAGCACTCAGGACATGAAGGCATAGTCAGGGAACACCTGTATCTGGGACGCCCTCAGTCTGGGAGTGGGAAGACTGGGCTTATCTGGGTTTTTGTTAGGTGTGTGCCCTGGGGCTTATACTTATGTGGGCCCCAGCCCACACATCTGTGAGAGGGGAAGTCTCAGCAGATCATCCAGTTTCCACACCTGGATCTGACCACTCAAGTGTGGGAGCACAGGCATTATTCAACAAAAGCGGTTGTCAGGCTGAAGGGTGGGGGCTGAACACATCCAGGAAGCTGCAGAGGGGCCGTGATGTCAGAGGAGACGCTGAGGGTGGGGAGGGGCCAGATAGGCCCTTCAGGCATAGGGAGAGGGAAGGAAAGTGGCTGAGATGCAGGGCAAAGGAGGTCTCATGTGCCCACTACAGAAGGGAACCAGAGCAGCAGCAGCACGGGGTGGCTGACAAGTAGAGAGTCTGAGTGAGGGTTGGACGAGGATGGAGGGGGAGGAGACAGACT
This sequence comes from Galemys pyrenaicus, assembly GCA_019455555.1. Classification (NCBI taxonomy): domain Eukaryota; kingdom Metazoa; phylum Chordata; class Mammalia; order Eulipotyphla; family Talpidae; genus Galemys; species Galemys pyrenaicus. The sequence continues at coordinate 345,883 of JAGFMF010011859.1, forward strand.
GAGAAGGCAGCCCTGGGAGAAGCTTCTCCAGTAACAGGAGGGAGGTCACAAGGACTCAAGCTAATTCCATGGAATTAGGAAAGAAGATACCAATTCTAGTGACACAGCAGAGGAAGCCAAAACAGCGCCAGTCTGGTGGCAGCTGTTTCCCTGCAACAGTCCCAACATCACAGCCTGAGGACTGTGTCCTCACGCAGACCGGGCTCCAAATCCCATCCTGTCCACATGCTGTCTGGGTGACACTGAGCAAGGCGCTTAACCTCACCGAGCCTCAGTTGTTTCATGCAACTATGCAACAGCTTATCATCTGCTTCATAGGCTGGTTGTGAGGGTCAGGTCAATTGGTAGATGCACATTTCAGGGCCAGGGAGCGTTCCTCTTGATCTTCTCTGCATTATGAACAGAACCCAGTGACTTGTTAGACAGGTGACAAGTGAAACTGCTGGCTGAGTCAAAAAGGAAAATGGAACTATTTGCAGAGGAGGACCAGGCTTGGACCCTGGGAACGGGATGTGTCCTGGTGCGGGTGAGCTGGGGACCTGTGGCACATCCAGGTGACAGTGACTGTCCGGAGGAGGCTAAGGTCAGGAGAGAACTGTGACTCACCAGGGACACGTGGGGATTGTTGGATGGAGGCGACGTTGGGGCTGTGGCAGGAAAACAGCTGCCACCCAGGCCAGGAAGAAACTGTGAGTGGATGAGAATGTTGGCTGAGGGCCCCAGAGAGCTGTGGAGTCCACAACTGCCACTGCTTCTCAAGCCAGCAGAGCTAGGACCCAGGAGCTGTGTGCTTCACAGGTCAAGACCAACTGAACGTTTGGGTGTCAGTGTCAGGTATGATTCATCTTTAGATGGAGAAAGGACTGTGTATTTTAGGTCATGTGGTACCATTGTCATATGAATCAAACACACAGCAGCTGGGAAATTCCATGAACATGGAGAGGACGAGGCTGCTTGAGCACTGGGTGTCACCTGAGCGAAGGTGGTCTGGGAAATGATACTGCGGGACTCCTGTGTTTAGGGAGGTAAGTAGTGAAAAGTTTCAGGGAGGTTAGAATTGATACTGAAGTACCCCTAATAACAAGGAAGGAGAGAGTGTCAAGAACCACCAGTCTCACTCATCCTGTGGAGAGGCTGAGGCGAGTGAAAATGGCAGCAGCATCATTAGTCTGTGGCACCCGGACACCCCAAGGCAGTGGAAGGGCTAGGACTTGGAACGGCAGGGTAATGGGGAACTGAAGACAGTAGCTGGTGTTCCAGAAGCCTCACCACAGAGGGTGGAGAGTGGCATGGAGGGGCAGCGTGATGGAGTTTTTTAAGAAATGGGATTTGTGACATTTCCTCATCCAACAAACATTTATTGAGCACCGGATGTGTACAGTGTTGAAGGGATGGAGCCAGGGTCCAGGGAAGAGCTGAGGTTGCATAAAAGAGAGCAAAGATGGCTTCCAATATGGAAGGTGGAGGGGGTGAGGCCGCCTGCTGTGTCTGGGAAGGGGAAAGAGGTGAATGCTCTGGGGCAGTTTGCAGTGCAGGGCTGGGGAATCTGTGGGGGTTGCAGTGCTGACTCTGATCTCATCAGTAGTGTCACTGTGAGGTTACTGGTGAGACTGAAAGCTGGAAGCTTCTGCTCAGCACCGTGGGGAGTGGGAGTGAGAACTTCTGAGTACTTTGTTAACTAGCAATTTCCTTTCCCTAATATATGTCTTTAATTCTCCATAATTGAAGGCGAAGGCACCAGAGGTCAGTTGATGAAGCTTTAATCTGGGTTACACGGAAGGAAAGCAGCTAGAGACCAATTACTCTGTCATTTACACAAACTCATTTCCATGATTAACTGGGAAAGGGAAGCCAGGCCAGAGTTCCCACAGGCAAGGGACAGCCCCGGGAGGGCAGCTCTGCCCTGAGACTGTGTCTTGGGAAGGAGCACAGGGCTTCCTTGGCCACTAGAGACTGAGCCCTGAGTGTTTCCACAACAAAGGGGCAGGGCCTCGCGCTGGCCTGAGGCTCCAGCTCAGCCAATCCTTGTACCCCCAATATGGGAACTCAGAGGGCCCTTCAGGTCAAGGCTGCCTCTTCATTGCCAATGTCCCTCAGGTCAGCTCTGCCTCTGACTCACTGGGTAAACCGAAGCCAGCCCTTGCCCTCTCAGGACCTCTGTCTCCTTAGCTGTGAGGTTAGGAGTCAGACTACATGAACCCGGGGAGCTTTCTAGCACCAGTGCTCTGAGCCTACAAAAGCAAGCTGTCCCTTAGCCGGGGCTTTCAGCCCAAGTGTACTGGGGCAGCGTGCACGCGCCCCGACCCTGTCCTCTTCCCTCTGCTGAGGAGTGTTCTCCACTGTGGAGACCAGACACATGCGCGTGAGACAATGGTGAGCAGGCGAACAGGTCATGGGGCTCACACTTGACCAGCTAGCAGTGTGTTTCAGAAAGGGCATGTCAGAAATGGGAATCGTTGTTAGGAGGGCCTCAGGATGCAGCAAGGCTTGGCTTAGCCTCTCATTTGCTGTGTGACCTTGATCTGGCTCCCCGCTCTGGCCCTCCAGAGGGCTTGGCCTGGAAGACTTCTGAGGTTCCTCTGGCTCCTAGGTAGGGGGAGGATGTAAGAAAGACGCAGAGGCAGGAATGAACAGAGGTAACCAGTGCAGGATATGGGACACTGGGTGGAGCAGGGTAGACGTGAATGAGGGGAGGTGGGACTCAGGCTGGGGGGTGCCCCGCAGGTCTAGGTCATGATGGGCCTAGAACTTCGATGCAGACAGAAGTAAGGTGAGGATTAGACACTCTAGACTTACTTGAGGGCAGGCTACAGCCAGTACTGCAGGCTTCTCTGTCTCCTGCCACTCTTGGTGACTCTAGAAAGTGTCCTGAGAGCCTTGGGCAAGAAGTTTGGCAAGTGATGGGGCCAAGAGATGAAAATGGGGAGGAGAAAGGTGCTGCGGGGCTAATGGGTGACAGACAAACCCATGTGGTCTCTGTGGTTCTGTGCCCTCCTAGGCATGTGGGGCCTGGTGAACAATGCAGGCATCTCAACGTTTGGGGAGGTGGAGTTCACCAGCATGGAGACCTACAAGGAGGTGGCAGAAGTCAACCTCTGGGGCACAGTGCGGACGACAAAATTCTTTCTTCCCCTCATCCGAAGGGCCAAAGGTGAGTTGGAAAGAGGCTTTCTTCCTGCTCCCACCTTTTCATCTTTGCTTGGAATGGAATGAGATCTCAGCAGACGCTGAGCATGGCTGCCAGGTGTCCTCAGGCTGGCGGTGGGCAGCGGAGGGGTCGTGTCCAGGTCGTGTCCAGGCAGACGGACAGGGACGTGTCGTTTCCAGAAAGTAAGAGTCAGCCGTCTGTGTGGCAAAGGCTTAGGGCTGACAGGAAATCCCGCTCCGGGACCCTGCTCTCTACCCAGAGAAGCAACCACTGGGTGCATGGAGCGTTACCTACACATGATGTACCAGCAGGGGTGTGATTAAGAAAACTTGGATACCTGCATTCTCTGGGTTACTATTCCACATAAAAGTTTATAGTGAAAGAAAAAATTATAATTAAGATTAGAAATTTTGAAGACAGGCAGGACACCCAAACCATGTTAGGAAGCCAAATGTAAGCAAACCAGCTAAGGAGTGGCTCAGATTTTCTTCTTACACCACCAAGCAATTGTGGCAAAAAAAAAAAAAAAAAGGGCAGGGGGAGAGTCACCCTCTCTATCCCAGAGTCCTAGCAATCACAGGCCGAACCCAGAGAGCAGCTGGAGGATTGCAGAAGAAAACCCCAACTCTTCAGCAACTTTGAACTAAAAGGTTTCTGAAAGGTGCGTAGAAGTGGGGGCTCTCTCTCAGCTCCAGGGTGCAGGTCCCAGATATAACTGGACTGCACCCCTCCCCACTGCCCCCAGGGCTGGGAGAAGCTGTGGTCAGCCCTGAACCCCCAGGCTGGGCCTGTGGGAGTCTCTGAGGTCACCACTCTCTCCCAGGGGTGGAGAGTCTACTCACATGGCCTGGCCTGGAGTCAGGTCCTGACCCTACCCCGGCCGCCCCAGCAGCCCCGCCAGGTGGTAACGCTGGCATCCGGTGCAAACGCGATGGGAGAGTGTGCAGCGGCCAGCGCGGAGCTGTGCGGTGCCCACTAGACTGTGCCTCCGGGCCTGCAGGCCTGCTTCTTCGTTCCTCTTCCCTGCCTTTGTTAGGGGGGACCCTCCTAAATGCATTACACAAATAAGTTATAAACTCCAACCCCCATTCCAAACCTGCAAAATCCAAAACTACAAATCCCATAAAACCATCATCAGCGAGCAAATCACTGGGATCTAAAAGTAAAATGAAACAGCCAAACTAATATAAAGGCAGACATGTGGACCTTAAAAGTTTCTCTTTTTCTTAAAAACCAGCTCTCAGCGCGCCCTTAAGTTCCAGCTCCAAAAACCTAGTAAAACATTTACAAATCTCTACCCCTCTCTTCTCCTTATGTTATTCACTACACTATTTCCCCTTCTCTTATAAATAAAACCCTCTACTAACCTTTGTTGTGTGTGCCCGCAATTAAAGCATTATAATTACCATTGAAACACACAAAAACCCAGTCAAGCAAACCCACTTTATATTAAAGTTCCCCTGCAACACCTTGCCAGGAACACCGGGGATGCTGACACCGACGCGTGGGCCTGGCCTCACGCGAAGTCCCAAGCGCAGAAGGCCAGGCTCCAGTCAGGCAGACAGCACAACAGACACGGGTGCCCGGCCGGCCCCAGCCGGCAGCAGGTCCTGAGCGGTGTTCCCTGTCCCCCTGCAGGCCGCGTGGTCAACATCAGCAGCATGCTGGGCCGCATGGCCAACCCCGCCCGCTCCCCGTACTGCATCACCAAGTTCGGGGTGGAGGCTTTCTCCGACTGCCTGCGCTACGAGATGCTCCCGCTGGGCGTGAAGGTCTGCGTGGTGGAGCCCGGCAACTTCATCGCGGCCACCAGCCTCTACAGCCCCGAGCGCATCCAGAGCATCGCCAACAGGATGTGGGAGGAGCTGCCCGAGGTGGTGCGCCAGGACTACGGCCGCAAGTACTTCGACGAGAAGATCGCCAAGATGGAGAGCTACTGCAACAGCGGCTCCACAGACACGACCCCGGTCATCAACGACGTCACCCACGCCCTGACCTCGCCCACCCCCTACACCCGCTACCACCCCATGGACTACTACTGGTGGCTGCGGATGCAGGTCATGACCCACTTGCCGGGGGCACTCTCTGACCGGCTCTACATACGCTGAAGCCCCCTGTCCCTGAGCCTTGGTAGAAAAGCAGGGCTGGGGTGGGGTGGGCGAGGGGAAGGGGAGGACCGCGGAGCCCGCGGAGTCATTTTCCGTGGTCCGCCCGTGCGTTGTCCTTCGTTCCAGCCGCACTGACGCACCACAGTGTTCGCGATCGCCAGAGCCTGGCCCTGCGGCCCGGGGCGCTGAGCGGCGGGCGGGCGGCCAGCGCAGGGCCCGCGCGGCGCATCCATCTCTCTGGCGTTGATTGCATACAAAGATTTGTGGGGAGACATCTATATTAAAGACAGATTTATTATTAAATAGTATCTAAGTCCCTTATACTTTTAAACCGAAACATCAGCTCTAAAAATTTCCTTCTGATCCTTCAGCGAGCCTCATAAGTACATTTTTTTCTTTTGCACACGGAGAATTTGCAGCCCAAAGAGAATATATGAATAACCCGTTTTTATTTAAGTGTGGTCCAGGTTATGTGTTCCTGCCACTGCTCCAGAAACTGCATGTTCTGTGCTGCAGGGCTGTGTGCACCCAGTTGTCCAGATGCCCCTGCGGCCTGGGTCCTGGCTTGCGCCCTGCACCCCACCACACTGCGCCTCTGCACGGCGGGCGTGCTCCATTTCAGCCCACAGCCATGATTGACAGCTGACTGTGTGGAGAGTGTGGGGGCACTCTAGAGATTTCCATTCGCGAGTTCTTCAGCCACTCTGGGCTTAAGACAGACTTGTATGGAGGTGCTCTTTGGATTCGAGAGTGGTTTGTCTCTGGTTTGGAAGAGCTTAGGTTGTCGTGGGTGTGACCTGTGCTGGTGAGACATCCTCTGCAGGAACCTGGGGGTGAAGGCCTGGCACTGTGGCTCCTTCTACCCCAGGGTGGATCCAGGTCCCCTGCTGGTCTCACGTGGTGCTCACATATTACACACATACACACACACACACATCCCCTTCATCTCTCCTAGCTCTAGGGCTGGCTTCAGGTTCCCTCCCTGACTCACATGGTGCTCATACACACACACACACCCTGTTCTATATGATTCTCCTTCCTGCTGTGGCCTTACTTTTAAGAAGCCAGGTCACTGACACGCAGTCGGTGTTATCTTTTCCTGGACTTGGGTGTAAAGACTGCCATCTTTGTCATCGCCCAGAGCCTGGATGGTTGCATAAATACCAGGTACCACCACCCTCCAGGTGGCTGCAGGCCTAGGACAGTCCTGAGTGCCAGCCCCACTGAGACACTAGCACCTCTGCCTCTCCCTGGAAGGGCGGGCCGGCCGCTAGAGTGCGCCCTGCCTCCTCCACAGCCCCAGCCAGCCCCTGCTCCTGACGCAGAGCTTGCTGGAAAGGATTTGTGATTCCCACCTCAGGAGCAGTCTGGGCACAGACGCAAGGCCCCTTTAGAAATAGCATCCCTGCTCTTCTCACTTAAACATGGAGCCTGGCCCCAAGAAGTAGCACAAAAATCTGGGCAGCTGGAACTAGCCACCAGGCTCAGGCAATGCCAAGAAAAAGGGGGTCTCACAATGAGCAATTCGGCTGCCTTTGGGCCTGTGTCCCCTGTCTTCAGTTAGGGATGCTCTGCCCCAGATCCCTGCCTGTAGGGAAGACAGCGTGGGCAGGCAGGGCTAAAACTCCAGAACCTAGAGAAGGACATTTGACAGCCATTGTGTTTACATAACAAGAGCCTCTGGTATCACAGTTTGCCTTTCAAATCTTCTTTTTATATCTTGGGAGATTTTGTTTTCATGCTTAATTTTATTAAAGGAAAATGGATGCAACACTTGGAGTCACACTGTGTCTGGGTACCTGGGAACCAGAAGGGAGTGGGAGGTGGTCACACGCGCTGGCTGGAATCAGCAGGAACTGGACATGGGAAGCTGCACGTTCACCTGCAGGGTCCCCAGGAGTATGACAGCACCACCAGGGTCCTGTCGCCAAAAGGCTGTCCTGTCCCTTTTTTTTTTAAATCTCATCTCAGGGATTGAAAAACCCAGAGCACCTTCCCCCTGATAATCTCCATGCTCCTTCAAGCCCCACATTTACCATTCACTTTCTGGCAGCCTAACGCCTGCCAGGGTGCAGGGTCTAGTTATCCCTGTAAGAGACGGGGACAGAGGGGCTTGTTTCCACTTCATAAGTGACATGGAGACTTGAGGTGCACAGGGGCAAGCCCAGGGCCCGCACCCAAGCCCCCTGAGTGGCGCTGCTCTCACTGTCCCCTCACCCCGAGGCCACAACCTGAACCAGGCAGGTCAGGGGCTCGGGCACCTGCACCCTTGCTCTTGTCCATCGGTCCGAGCTGCCCCCGGGGGAGGCGAGGGCTGTTAGGAGGCCTTCCGAGGCCGCCGCCCAGCTCTCACCGTCCAACCTGCCGGAGACGTGGCTTTCCCAGGCGCCGCCTTGGGCAGCACTGCGAGGATTTGCTTGGCCAGTGAGGCCTGGGGACTCTTCCCTCGTTGCCCCTAGGCCTGCGGTCCTGGGCCTGGACCCTGCAGTCTACTCCCGTCTCCCCAGGACAGGTAGGTGCCAGTCCGCAGCCCAGAACCGCGCGACGTGCCCTGTCACGACTGGGTGCTCACACCGGGCCGGGACAGGCACCAAGCACTTCTTAACTCATTTGTCCCTCCGCAGGACCCGTAAGGTGGGACAGTGGTCAGTATCCCTGGCAGCCCCACTCTCACCCCTGCGGTGTGACCTTGAATGCGTCTTTGGCGCAGGAGCTCAGTGGCTGCTTCAGGCAGGAGGAGAGACAGCAGGCAACGCCGGGAGTTGGGGGAGGGGTTCAGGCTGGGCTCGGCTTGACCAGTACTTCGCCGGGGGTGCTCTCTGTGTGGGACCCAGGATCTGTGCTTTGTGGACACCGACCGTCCTTCGAGCACCAGAGGCTGGGGGACGGCTCTGTGGGAGATGCTCTAGGACTAGGCCCCATCCGGGCGTGTTACCATTCCGCCGGGCCGTGAGGCTGTGTGGGCAGGTGGCGGGCGCCTGGGCTACCTACCACACGCTGCTCGGGCTGAGCCCCTGCCGCCCGCCCGTGGCAGGGGTCTGCCAAAGAGCCCCACCTGTGAGCGCTGTTCCCTCCCTGCGCTCCCAACAAGGCCCGGCTCTGCAAACCCACGCGACGCTCTTTTGGTGCGGGTGCAGGCGTGCGCGCAGCCGCTCCCGGTGGGTGGCATCGGCTCGGCCGCCAGGCGGCAAGCAGCCACATCTGTGCTGCGGGTCATGGCCCACCGCCGGTTCACCTCCCCTCTCCCTGATCCTCAGAGCGTTCCTGGGGGTGGGGGCCTATGAGCTCATCTTCCACATAAGGAAGCAGATTACCCCAAGTCTTGTGCCAAGGGAGGGACAGAGCCAGGGGCCAAGCCAGAGCTAACCTCCAGCCTGAGCTGGTGAGGCATGAAAAGCAGGGCAGATGGCACTAAGATCTAAAACAAGGAGGGGAAAAAATACCTCAATTATGTAAGAGAGCGAAAAATCTGTAAGCATACGCAGTGACAACCACAGATCGCTCCGCACGCACCCGCTCCTCCTTTTCTTGCCCTTTGGGCTCTGGGCGCTGCACCCTGGAAGAGAACGTGATGGGGTGGCCCGGGGTCCCTCCAAGGGGAATCTGCCTTCCCAAGGCTTCTCAGCCAACAGCGTCTCCGAGCGCATGCCCTAGGGAACCAGCATCCTGGCTGGAGGTGCTCTCGAGACGCCGAAGCGCCACCGAAGGGCTTCAGGTCATGTGTGGAGTCAGTTCAGGCTTGGGAGTCTCGAGACAAGGCGACGCCGCCAGGAGGGCTCCAGCCCCGGCTCCGGGACGCGGGTGGGGCCGAAACAAGCCAAGGAGCACGGAGCACGTAGCGCCACCGGCGAGTGCGGCCTTAAGGAAGCTGATTTGCGAAGGCAGCTTCACAGGTGTAGGGTGATCATCTGCCGGGCCAGGCGCCGGGGCCAGGGCCTGGGACGAGGACTGGGACAGGGACCCCAGGTCCTCAGGCAAGGAGAGGGGAGCCATCACCCAGGCAGACCCCCAGCCTCCTGGAAGCTGGCCAGGCCTTGAGGCCGCCCAGTGGCAAAGAACTCATTACTTCCCAGGGGAGTCTCCTTGGCTAGAGAAAATTGATGCAAAGACTGAGCCCAATCTGCCGCCACTCATTCAGTTCCTCTGGCTCTTGGCCACGACTCGAACCGCCCACAATAGTGGATATTTGAAATGACCGAGTCAGAAGCAAGGGCCAGGTTCCTCCTTGAGTGGGGTTTCCGTATTCACCACAGGAAGGTTTACCCTTGGCGACGCCGGTCCTCGGTCCCGAGGACTCACAGCTGCCTAGTGGCCGCCTGCGTCCCCTCCAGCAAGCAAGAGCTTTGGAACGGCTCAGCACATTTGGGGAGATGCTGACAACTGCACGTGCCCCTGCCCCTCACAGCCAGCCAAGCGTGAGCTCGATACGCTCTCCTGCTCCTCGGAGCCAGCTTCTCGGCCCGCAGGACACTGCCCTTTCTACCAATACGGAAATGGCTCAAGGAGCGAGGACGTGAGAGCACAGAGCCAGGAAGTGGGAGCCAGGACCCAGACCCAGGCCTCCCGACTTCCATCCCTGGGCCCCTGTCTTTAGGCCATGTTGTCTCAGTCTTCCCACCAGGGCCCTTGAGTGGGGCTGGACTCCTGTCAGCCAGCGGCCGGCCATGGAGCCTGAGGAGTGGTGGGTGGACAGCATCAAACTCAACTTCCTCCTGGGCCACGGTTTTGCTGAGAGCAGCACAGAGAAACAGCCTTCCTGTGTCTCGCAGCAGGCGGGCGTCGTGTCTGTGGGACCTGCCTGCAGCCTGGGCCCTCACGGAGGGCCTAAATGGGGAGCGTGGGGCCAGCGAGGGCTCGCAGGACTGTTGCTGAAGCCCGTTCTGGCCTCAGCGTCCATGAACATGTCAGGAGAGAGAGTGTGAATGGGACTAACCTCAGGGGACGTTGATCCCAGAAATACCTTGTGCTGCTCTCTTAGTGAGACTTAATTACTCCATAAAATGTGAGGCTGCTCCCACTTATCAAATTATAGATGAGCTTAATTACAGCTCACTGAGTAACCACACTGGGCTTCTTCAGAAATAGCAGTGGGCCGGCTGCTCTTCCCAGCTCCAGCGACAGCGCCTCGGTTTCAGGAGGAACGGTCATTGGGCCCAGGGTCTCCATGCTGCTAACCTCTGCTCTCAAACGGGAGCCAGCTTGGTGGCCACCCCGGGCGCTGTCCTCTCCTGGACCCCAGGCCAGGCTGCAGCTGCTCTCAGCTGGTGGGGACACTGTGGGCTCCCAGCTTCATGCTCTGTTACTGCGTTGCTGCTCCTCTCCTGCTGTTGTGTTCAAACCCGGCCGAAGGTTTTGGCTGATGTGTCTGAGCAGAGGCTCAGGAAGTAGCCATCAGAAGCAAAGACGGCCTGGTGCTGGCTGAGGGACAGACCTGGAGACTCAAGGGCACCTTCGTGAGGCAGGGCATAGAGCAGAAGGCCCCGGGGACTGCTCAGAGTCTGGTGACACCGTGAAGGGCGTCGTGCACTCCCTGCAGGCCAACAGGACGGTGGGCCCTGTCCCAGTGGAAGGCGCGGTACGATCGCAACGGGCCCTGGTGGTGTGGGGTGGCTGCTGAGGCCTCGAGCCCCTGGAGCCCGAGGCACCGATCTCAAGGTGCGGTCTCCTGCTCCCTCTCCCTCTCCACCACTTCGTTATTTGAGTCTCTTCTTTGCGCCAGACTCTACTGGGCACAGAGCCCCCATTGGCAGGTAAACCCCTGCACCCCCAGAGCTCACCTCTTGCCCAGGACGCCAGAAAGCTTAGCCCACGGTGACTACCACAGCTCAGGGGAGGAAGTGAAGAGCTTTGTTCTGTGAGGCAGGAATAAAATTCTCAATCTACCACAACCTAATTTGTCTTCTTCCCTTCATAGCCTCCGGGCCCCAGGTGGACAACAAATATGAGGGGGCATGAACGGGCAGGGGTCCCGTCCTACTTGGGGAGGCCCCTGACTTTCTCAAGGGAAAGTTAAAAGTGAGCATTCCTGGAAAAGCACGACTGGGCCTGGCTAGAGGCCGCAGCATGGGTGGTCAAGCAAACGGGCTGGGGCCACCTGAAGAATGTGCGACACGGACTCCTGGGCCCGTGGCTGGAGCATCCTCGGCCTTGGGCATGTGGCCTGGGCATGAGGCTAAAGGTAGAGCCAGGCCTGATGCATGAGTTGAGACAGGCACGGAAGAGTGGAATTCCTCAGGGAATGCCATGGATTTTCAAGCATTCTGCCTTGGGGTTTGTTTCCTGTAAGGTTAAGTGCACAATAAGAGAAAACCACAGAACGCTAAGAGTCTCTAGAGGAGTTCTTGTTTTCCTATAGCAGTGTTCAAAATGGGAGAAATCTCCTGTCCCTAAGTGGACAGCCCCAAGGAAAGGAGCCACTAGTGATGACCTGCAGCCACAGGTGCAGGAGAATTTCTGGAAATTTCTTTCTGGGAGAGATTGGCTAGAAAGAACACAAAGTTTGAGCCAGAGAGATCTGACTTTGAATCCTGTTCTGCAACCTTTGTCAAGTCATCTAGTCTCTCCAACCTTAGTTCCTGTGGGTCTAAAGCGGGGGTAGCAGTGGGAGACTAGTAGGGTCGGTGGGGAGGTGAACATGTGGCTTCTGCTATCGGGGAGCACCTGAGACAGAGGGAGGGGGCCAGGACATGCCCCAGCCCGCCTGGTAGCCAGGGTCTAAATGACCCTCGCCCACCCCCACCCAGCCCACGCTTACCTTTGGAGGCACCCATCAACGCCTCAGTGCCAGAGCGCTCCAGCGGCAAATGGAAACTGAGGAAGACTCCAGGCTGTGTCAGAGCAGCCGCTCCATCTTCCTGATGAAGCTGCTCCCCCCAGGGAATGGGGACAGAGCCCCCTTTCTAAGTGCTGAACACAGAAACCCCGACATCTTTTCCTGCCAGGAACCCCTGAAGGAGATGCCAGGAGGAGTCAGAAGTTATTGGCCATTAGGGCTTAAACCTGAAAACTCAGACAAGCGCATCCCAGAGAGAGAAGGGGGTATTTTCAGAAGTGCAAACCTCTGAAGCTGTCCAGCGGGACTAGCCCATGCAGTTTACTTAGCAAAGGGCTTGGGCCAGTTCTTCCTGGCCCGGGAGTCTGTGTCTGGATTCTTCTCTTAGCTTCCCTTTATGTTTTAACCAGGACTGCCTTCCTTTCTGTCTTTCCTCTTTGATATCCAAGTTCAGGGGGTTGAGTGCTGCCTAGAACCAGGTTGCAGGGAAGCTGTGGTAAGACTTGATTGCTGGTCCTGTGGGTTCCCAGGTTCGTGGGGCAGGTGGACTCGAGCCACTAGCAGGGCCTGTACTACACGGGACCTGTGATCGTTGGTGGGACCCCAGGGGAGGGAGTAGGGAATTCTGACTGGGCAAATTACAGACGATTACTGAAAGAGGTCATATTCCAATGGAAATTTGCCAAGTGAAGAGGATTAACAGGTAGAACCTGGCAGGGCACTCAGCAGGGCATTTACAACAAATGGAACAGCAGGGGACAGGTCCAGCCTCTGGGAAGAATGGAAGTCTTGAGGGGAAAAGGCAGTCAGTCTTTCTGGATGCCCCATGACCTCCAGTCCTGGGAATGGAGGGGGAGGTGGCATCTCCAAGGGCACCTGACCCTCTGTCACAGCCAGATCATGCCAAGTTGACCTCAAAAGCCATCCAGCTCCTTGGTTCGCAAACTAAGTACAGATGACCTCCTGGGGAATTGGTTATGAAACAGAGCCAATAGGCCTGGAGCGGAGTCAAGGAAACTTGTTTCTAAGAGATGACGTCAAAGCACAGCCAGGAAAGGGACAGTGAAAGAAGAGGGGTACTGCACTGGAGTTAGTGACAGCTCCGGGCTAGAAGCTGGGTGTCCCACCCCCAGTCTGTGCTAGTTCACGCACACATGAGCGGAATGTCTGTCACTGTGGGTTGACTGTCCTTTGTAGCTACTAGCAAGGGAACCCTGACACAGAAAGGGCCTGGGGACTTGTGAAAGCAGCAGGGCAGGGAGGTGCTGCTGTACTTACTTCTTCAAAGACTTAGGTGGAGGTGAACGAAGGCCAGGAGGCATGGGTGTTCCTCAGCCCCACCAGGGGCCAGGTGACCGCTGGAGAGCTATTGTTCTAAGGAAAAGAATAGAAGCTCGGGGTGTAGATGTGTCTGTCCACTTTGGATAGTGGCGCTATCCTGGCCCCCCCACCCCAGTCATTTCCAGGTGTGTGTGTGTCCTGCTGTGGGCACCTCCCTTAAGCTCTGTCAAGCCCACCTGCCTGCTGTGCCACTGTGCCCTTCAGAACTTCCACTCTGCCCAGTGTCACCCTGGCCAGGAGGGGGCAGTCAGCTGCCTCGCCAGGCTCCTTCCTGCCTTTAGACTTGAGGCTGGGGAGCCACAGGGGCTGGTTAACCTGACCTAGGGCAGGAGGCCTGCATTCCAGAGTTCCAGTTTCAGTTTCACATTCTCAGTTGTGGACTGGGCCGCTGGGGGTGGCTGAGGAGAAACAGCATCCTCCCGTCCCTGCTTTTTTGTGCTCAGATACCTGGCTCCCAGCTGCCTCGTTGGCCTGGACAAGACAGAGTCTTGGAGCAGAGACTGCTGAAGTGTGTAATATCCATTGTCCCCTTCTGTACGTCCATAGCCACCAGTGCTTAAATCCATGCGTGCCCGTAACAAAGGTTGCATTTCCAGTTTACCTTGTAGCCACAGGTGGTCATGTGACTGTACCCGGCCGGATGGGAGAGCAGCAGACCTGGCAGCACAGCTACTTGCACGAGTCTTCTTTAAGAGACAATTTATAAGTCCGCTGTGGCTCCTCCATCCCCTCATTCTGCTGACTGGAACTTAGATGCTGCCTGACCCTCCATCACAGCCAGATCATGCCAAGTTGACCTCAAAAGCCATCCAGCTCCTTGGTTCGCAAACTAAGTACAGATGACCTCCTGGGGAATTGGTTATGAAACAGAGCCAATAGGCCTGGAGCGGAGTCAAGGAAACTTGTTTCTAAGAGGTGACGTCATGAAGCCAAGCCCACCTGTGACTTTGCAAAAAGATAGTGTTTGGACCCCAGGCGCTGGGGAGCTACCTCCCGCCCTTGACCACCTATCCAGATTGTCTGTGAGAAGCAATGAGCGCCTGTCTTTTCTGCATTATCACTATCTGGGGACTGTTTCTTTGTTTGTTTTTTTTTTTAAAGATTTATTTATTTATGCGTACAAGCACTGGGGTACAGGCCAGAGGTGTGGGGGGGTGAGAGGATTCACCACAGAGAGCAGAACAGGCAGACGGACTGAAACACACTGCTGAGGGGAGCACGGGTGAGGCAGGAGAGGTCTGCTGCGCCATGTGGGTCCCCTCCCTGGCCGGCAGCAGGGATGGAACTCGTGCTGCAGTGGCTGCGGTCTGCTTCACAGTGCGTTGCTTAACCCACTGCGCCACCAGGGAGGCCCTGGGGACTGTTTCTTTGAAGACAACTGGATCTTATCTCAAGTAGGTCCCAGCTGGACAGAAGAGGGGGCTGCCATTGCACAAGCACGGGCCAGGAGGCTGCACTCGACAGAATGGCAATGAGCATCTGTTGAGAACTTCTATATAGCAGGCCTGGGTTAAGCCCTTTGTTTGTGTTATCTCATTTGACCCTCCCAATGACGCTGTACTGCACGATTTATAAGCCCAGTTTTATGGGTGACTTGTTTAAATACCTCGCCCAGCCAGTCAGAAAGTGACGCCACACTCCAACCGCCGGCACAGGCCCTGGCTGTTCCTCTGGTGACAAGGGGGCTCAAGGTGGCTGGGCTGCCGTGCCCTGAGCTGGACACCAGGGGCTGTGGCTCAGTTTGGACTCAAGGAAGAGATTCATGAGGCTGCAACCGCACTGAAATTGACCCTAAATCAAGCTGCGACTCTGGGCAAGCCGAACAGTAGTCCTTACTCCCCCAGTAAAATTCTTGACATATTTTCGAGGTCTAGTTTCTCCCTAGTGAAGGTATCCCTTCAAGAGTGATCCCGGTGAGACCGTCTGCTCCGGTCTAAACGGTCTAAATGTTAGTGCCGCTCCCAGAACTCATACGCTGAAGTCCTGCCCCAGAATGATGGTTTTGAGAAGGGGAGCCTTTGGAAGATGCTTGAGTCATGGAGGTGGACCCCGCAGGGTTAGTTCCTTATAAAAGAGACTCCAGAGAGCTTGCTTCCCCTTCCGCTGTGTGAGCACAGTGAAAAGGCACCAGCTACGAATCTCGAGAGGTGGTCAAGGGCGGAAGGTAGCTCCCAGTGCCTGGGATCCAAACATCTTTTGGATCTTTTTGCAAAATCATATGAGGTCTTGACTTCACGGTTCAAGGTCCGGGATCCTCACTGGACCAAGCTGGTACCTTGATCTGGACTTCCCATCCCCCAGAGTCCTGAGAAATATAATAAACACATGTTGTTTATCAGACACCCTCTATCAGTGTGAGGCCTCTTGTCACATCAGCCTGAGCTGAGACGCCATCGTCTGTTTAGTGGCTGAGTTAAAAGGGCTCAAGACTCCTCTTCTACTTTCTCCTCTTCTCACCTTCCTTTCCTCCTCCTCCTCTTCTCCCTTCTCACCCCCTGCTCCTCCTTGTCCTCTGCCTCCTGGGGATTGTGGAGGCTGTGTCAGAGGCCCTTTTGCAACCTGCCTGCCTGAAATGGGCACTCGTCTTTCTATTTTCAAAGATTTCTGGGGAGCATCAACCTCAAAATGTCTAAGAGAAAAAGGACTCCATCTCAATAGGACCTTGGCACTAACCCTGCTCTACTACCAAGTTCATTTGTTACCTGGGCAAGTCCCTTCTCTCGGCCTCACTACCCTTGTCTTAAGAAAATACCACTAATAATGACAACATCAGCCCTGAACATGTTCTTTTTATCACGACCCATCAATCCCGTTAAGCCCAACAACGACCCTGAGAAGGAGCGACTCTTCCTGTCACAGTGTGAGCGCGAGGAACCGGGAAGTTCCAGATTCCCTGTCTCGCCTACTGAAGGGTGCAGCTGAGAAGGGAGGGGAAGCAGAAGAGGATTTGGAGAGAAGACCTGGAGGAGACACATGGAGTAGAGGCATGTGAAGAAGTCCCACTTCTCCTCAGCTTTGGACTTGCACTAGGCACTTGGGGGTATGGAAAAGACACTTGGAAGAGATGTGGGTGAGAGCCGCATGGGGAGGCTGATAAGGAAGCCATTATCTTGATTTGCACTTTGATTTTTCTCCTTCACCTCAGACTCGCCTGGCCCCTTTTACACCTTTTACATAAGGTACCTTAGACCCGTGGCAAGATTTCAGGCCTCGGCAGCCTTCCTTTGGCAGCCCTGTTTGGTTGGACATTTACCCACCAGGGATGGAAAACTTTGGGCATTTCGTTGGGAAACTATAGCTCTTCTCTCTCTGCACACTATCCTGTTAAAGTTCTTTCTTTCACTCTGAGAGTTTGCTTTGTCTTTTTGTGGCGGTGGCAGAACCCCTTTAGAGCAGGCAGGTTTGGGTGTCTCTCAGTGTGCACGGTAACATTACTATTCTCATTTTATAGAAAGAACCCGAGACACAGGATTTCAAGCTGTGTAAGTTCATATACAACAAAGTGTGCATGAAATAAGAACCATAGACTTGAAAGAGGCCTTCAAACTTGTGTTTAGCAACACAATCTCTTGTTTCAAGGAGGCCTCATGCAGATTCTCAAGGCATGGGGGTTTTGGGTGAAATGGGGCTGAGTTCCAACCCCCTTCATAACCCAGGGCACCTCTGCTTCCCTCTAGAAAGCTGTGAAAATCAACAGACTCTGGTCTTCAGCTGGAACGTTCTGGGAGTCTCTGTCGGCCAGGAGCTGCTGGACTTTGGAAGGGCTGGGAAGGGAGTGGGGCCTGAACAGAGACCAGGGCTCCCTGCCACCTGCCAGCTGAAACAGGGCTTGGCCAGGAGCTCTCTGGGAGTTCCCCACAGGGTTACCCACCCGCCCTCCCCAAATAGCCTTTCTGCTCTCTAGGCAAGCAAAATCTCCACCTCAGGGTGCTGGGACCCAGGGCTTTTGCTGCCCCTCAGTAACTTTCAGAGAGTTACTGCTTTCAACTAGTAGCAACACCTGCTCCCTAGAACAGCTGCGAAGCTCTTCCTTCTTCAAGCAGACCTACCCAGCAGCCTCTCTGTGGCCTCCCTGGCGCCCACCCTGCAGTGGGGTGCGTCCTGCCACCCAAGGGCTTGTCTACGGCCTTGTGTTTGTGTTCTCAGTGCCGGAGCCTCCTGCCTACTGTGCGCCGCCACCGAGGACTTGCGGGGGTGCAGGAGGCAGTATGTCTCAGGGCCGTCGTTTTCATGTAGCTCCTCCTGGCGCTTGCTGATCCCGCTCCCTCCTCCATCCACAGAGCAGCCTGTAGTGCATCCCCAGCTGGGACAGACTGGAAGCGTACCCCCTACTAGAGCACTGCAATCACAAAGGTGGGACCTTGGATGTCACTAACCTCTTAGAGATAGGGCCCTGTGCCTGGGCTTCAGCTCCGTGGGGCTTCTCCTAGGCGGGGTGGGTGGTATGTACCTCGCATCCCACAAATGATCTGCAAATCTGACTCCATCTGCTTAGACCCTAGACTGGCAGCTTTCGAGGCAGGAGACCAGCCCAAAATGCCCACCAAAGAAATCACTCTCTGGTTCATGTACAATGCCTTGTGACCATTTGCGGGAGACACAGGGGTCGCTTTGGTGGAGGGTCTTCCCTCAGTTAGCCACTGGCAGAGCCTAGCTGTCAGCGCCCTAACTGAGAAGGCAGAGCCAGGAATTTCCATTGGCCAGTTTTGCTGGCCTGCTTTATTTCAGCAAGGGGTTCATTGCCTCAAAAACTTCTCGCCAGAAAGAGAAAAGTCCCCTGCTCCCCAGAATGCTTCGTCTGTACAGCTGTACCCGTATGTTGCTTCCATATACTGCTCCCCAAGCTCCCTCCCCGAGCCTCCTACTGCAGAGCCTGTCAGCGGTCTGGAAGAGGGACACCTCCCCTGTCCCCCATGGCGCCCTGTGCCAGGGACGCCAGCGCTGCAGCGGGGAGACCTAGCGTAAGACGGGTCTTTAAACCGTTTAAACCTCTCGAGTGTGTGACCTGGGTCACAGTCCATCCGCTCTCGGATTCATTTGCCCCGTCCGCACCGGACATCAGCACAGCTTCCTGGCGCCTCGAGCTCTTCAGTGTGTCTGCAGGCCGTTGCTTTAACAGCGTGTCAAGAGGGGGACCTGCTTCCTGAAGAAGAAAAAGAAGTGAGAGCATCACCAGCCTGGACGACCTCATACCTGTGTCAAGGGCTTGTCTGCTTCGGTCTCTAACTAAAAACTTTTTTGTAGTCCCTCAGCACCAGCTGGGCCTATTCTGACCTGTCTTCTCATGGAAGGAGCCAGGTCTGTCCTGGCAGGGGAGAGGAGGGCAACCTAAAGCAAAGAGCCCACTGCCCTGGGCCAGCACCAGTGGGACAGGACCGAAGGACACTTTGTGCCCATCACACTCCTTCTCCCTCCCCAGGCCTCCTTGTCTTCTACAGGTAAGGACAACAAGGCCCTCCCACACCACACTGGGCCTCTCACGCGACACAGCAAGCCTATAATAGAAGGAGGGACAGGAATTATTTCCCCCATTTTATGGATGAAAAAAAAAGGCTCACTCAAAGAGGTAAAGGGGTTGAGCAAAGTGACAAAGCAAGTTTCGGGCAGCATGGTGTAAGAATCTTGGCATCCTGATAATTGAAGGTGAGCTGGGATTCCTGCCAGCTGGGGAAATGGTTCTGGGAGGTGTGATGTGGTGAGAGAGAAAGGTACACTCTGGCTGAACTAATCCACCTTCTTGAACCTGTTCTAACAGCCGAAACAGGCCAGGGCATGAAAGGGTGGGGTGTGACTTCTCTGGGCCCCCTGAGGTCCTCTGAACACCTCCTGAGCTCCTGAATCAGGACACTTTAAGACATGGGCAGAGGGTCCTGCTGTGCCAGGCCAGAGGCAGGAGGCCCTGATCCAGTGACTTCCTCCACCCCCACCTGACGGGCATGCAGCTGGCTGTGAGAGGGTCCTCACCCACGGCACGTTCCTGACACAAGAGCACTGTGTGAGCAGAAGGGCTTTCCCTGGTGGTGAGCCCACAGGCTCTGAGACTCTCCCGCGAGCATTGTTGGCAACTTCCTAGCTTCCTCTACTGTTTCCAAGATGGGCCCAACACGTCCTTAAGGGACCCTGGGTGGAAATCAGTATTCCAGTCCCATCTGCAGTGCCTGTAACCCCTCCTGCTTGGGCAGCACTGGGCCGTTTACAAAGCACAGCACACTAGAGCCAGAGAGGCAGGCGTTACAGACAGCGGGGTTATCCCTATTTGATAAGCTGGATAACCGAGACTCAGAAAGGGGAGTGACTTGTTCAAGGTCACACCTGGCATCGGAATCCCCAGAACTGGGGCTGGTCTGCTGCTGAGCCAGGTTGAGGCTCTGGCTCTATCAATTTTTGCCTTTGCTGTGGGGTTTCCTTCTCAGCAAAGGTCTCCTCAGCCTCTTGGCAAAGACAAGAGCAGGTATCCACCCTTATTTCCGGCATATCCCTGTGACTTGCTGTCCCTGATATAATCCAAAAGATAGGGTCATGTTAGGGGACAAAAATTATGCCTTTGAAGAGGCATTTTCTGTGCCCATCCTTGCCCTGGCCAGCCCAGAGAAGTGGAAGCCAAGAGGCCAGGGCCTAGTATCTGACTCAACAATTGGCCAGGATGTCCGACTGGTCTTTTTGAGAGAAACCTAATAGGTTTCTTCCCTGTTAGGATGGGCTAGAGAACTCGAGTGACTTCTCTTTTTTAAAAAAGATTTATTTATTTATGCACACAAGAGCTGGGGTACAGGCCAGAGTACGGGAGGTGAGAAGATTCACCAGAGTGGGGAGCAGAACAGGCAGATGGATGGAAACACACTGCTGAGGGGAGCAGCGGGCGAGGCAGGAGCGGTCTGCTGCGCCCTGTGGGTCCCCTCCCTGGCCGGGGATCGAACTGGCGCTGCTGTGGGGCGGATGCTTCACGGTGTGATGCTCAACCCGCTGTGCCACCCGGGAGGCCCTCAAATGACTTTTCACAAATAGTCCACATTAGGATCACCTGGGAAAGCTAGTACAAAATGCAAATCTTGAGACATCAGTCTAGGTCTTGTGGGTCAGCTGTGGGGTCGGGGAGTCTGTGGGAACCCACATTGTTGACTAGCTCCACAGGTGGTTTGGAGGCCTGCTGGTGTTTGAGACCACAGGACCGGTTCCCCAGGCTCATCCTGCTCTGACATCCTATTATTCGAGGCATCAGGAAATGTGGTTGATGCACTCTGACTCTCTGCTTATTTCCTCCCACATTTTATTCTTTATAGTAGACCCAGTGTTCTAGACGTGGAAAATATCTTGAACAGAGTACAGTCTCTTCAGGAAAAACACAAGTACAAGAGGCCCAAGAGAGGATTCTGCATTCTCACCAGGCCATGAGCCAGCTGGGTCTCTGGGCCTCCATCTGGTTCCCAGGTCACCAGTCTGGGGTATTTTAGGTGACCCCTCCCCCCAAGCATATTTCAATAACAGGATGATTTCTCTGATGTGGCTCTACCCACAAGCTTGTGGGAACTCCAGCTCTGTCCAAAGACTCTGCCTCAAAACGGTTGCCCTCCCTCTCTGTCCCTGAGAAGCCCCTAACTTCCAGGCCGCCAGGCTGTGCTGCCTCCTCCTGGGCGTCCGCATGCTTGGGCCCACATGCTTGGCTACACAGCCCCACTGGCCCCAGACGATGGCATGTATGGTCCTTGGCTGAAAACAGCAGAAACGAAGTCTGGCTGACTTAAGCAGAACAGAATGTATACAAGGAGAGGTGCTGAGATTCCCCCGGAAGGCCAGAGCACCAGATTTAGGAAACAGGTAGAAACAAAGCTGGCTGCTTCCCAAAGAAACTCGTGACAGAGATTCGCTAAAACTGAAGTGGGGATTTAGATGGGCTGCGTCCCACAGAATGGCAGATTCTCCACTACAGGGTAAGTTAAGAGTGATCAGGCTTTTCTGCCCTCCCGCCATTGCACCTCGAGGAGGGTGTGGGCACGTGCGAGTGGGCGCACCTGGGCTGAGACATGGGGTCTGTAAGGGCGGAGTCACGCGGATGCCAGCAAAGAGGAAAAAGAGAGAAAGGCAGAAGCAGCAGCCATAGTAGCAGAGAGCAGAGGCTAGAGAGCCCGGAGGGTGGTGGAGAGACTACGAGAGAAAGCCAGGGAGCCCAGGGAGAGTAAAGATTCACTGGAGGTTGGGAGGTCTGCCAGCATTTTGACCCCCTAGGGCCCCAGTCCCTCAGCCTCCCTGCCTGCCCTGCACCTGGCTGCCTCACTACAAATGATGTAGAAAGATCATTAAAAGCCTGAAAAAGCCACCGAGGGCTCCAGAACGCTCCTTTACCTGTCTGCCCAGATCATAGAGCGCCTGCCCTGAGCCTTCCTGCCACCACAGCTACTGAGTTGTAATCTCAGCTGAGCGAAGCGCACACATTCAAGGTATATTTGGGAAATGAAACTGCCAGGACTTGGTGGTGAGCAGGGTATGGGGCGGGAGTGGGGCCCGGGGTATGGGAGACCAGGTGTCCAGGACGATGTTGATGTTTGCCACTTAAGCAAACATGGCGTTAGCGGAAGCCTCGTTCCCCACACTCATGTTCCAGGTCCGGGATTGCTCTTGGACTAACATACTTGAGCTGTCTCCCAGCTCCTTAGCCGCTTGGTGCTTAGGGGAGGAGAAACATAGTGTGATGCTGAGCCTCAGCCAGGTGGACCCAGTTCGTTCTCTAGATCATGCACTGAGTCAGTGGTGCCCAATCTGGCTCTGAGGTAGAAGTCTGCAGTCTGGGGTGGGGGAGAGAGGAAAGGGGGAGAAGGCATAACCAGTTCAAAGTCCTAAACCGTTGTTCCCAGCTGGAAATGGAAGAGAGGTGTCATCTTCTTGAATTCCTCTTTGCCCTGTCCCCTAATCTCCAAAAGCCAAACTCTTAGAGCCTGGTTTGCTGTTAGGGAGCACTAAAGGGAGCATAGGCTTTGAGGCAGAGGTCACAAATGCAACTTTGAAGCCCTTTGAGATGGCCCCTTTATTCTGAACTTTGAGATGTCCCACTGAGTCAGTGCATTGCCCATGTGCCTCTTTTTCAAAAATCTTGGGGCCATGAACAACATCAAAATAAGAATTTCTAAAATTTGACTTGGCTTTGGTAGATCAGTCCAGACTTAAGGCCCAACTGGCCCCCTCAGAGAGGAGGTGAGCCTGCACCCCAGGGTGAGGGGAGAACAGCAGCAGTAACACCGCTGGGCACGTGTCCTGTGCTGGGCTTAGGCCGACATTGGTCAGTCTTCACAACACACTCTGGAGTATCTCTCCGCTCATCCTCTCCTCACTTTGCAGATGGAGAAACTAGGGCCCAGAGAAGTGGCCAGAGGCAAGGCCACCTGGCTTACGAACAGGGAAACTGGTACTGCAGAGTCTGCGCTCTTAAACACTATGCTGAAGTAGAGGAGGCACTGGACGATTTCTAAGAAAAATAAGTGCAACTGTTCTTCATGCGCTCAGATGAGGGATTCCTAGGAACTACTAGCCTCTACTTTCCTCATGTGGGTCCTACGAGCCTTCAAACTCAGAGCTTCTCTGCTTTCCTCTCTCCAGGCATTTTCCAGACTCGCCTCCCCTCCTCCAACACAGAGACAACTGGTCTGGAAAAGCCTTGCAACGCCAGCCAGAATCATCTGGAAGCATTTAGCAGGCAGGCAGGAAGGCCAGCCTGGAGTTGAGTTAGCCAGGATTCTGCCCGAGGCCCTCACATCAGTTGTGTACTGTGATTACTGCGCAGAGGAAGACAGCACCCTGGAGCTGGTCGTGAAAACACCCCACCGCTGTTGCCACTGGCTTGTCCTCATGGGCAGTAACGCCACTATGAAATTCAGTGTGTCCTGTTGTTCTCCGAGGGAAACGCAGCAGGCGCGTCAGCCCCTCCCCCAGTACCCCGCAGGCTGTCTCAGAGCCCCGGGCCCCAGCAAGGCACTGTCACTGCTACGTGGGAGCCAGGAGCTGTGGTCCCGCACCTTGCACCTACCAGGGTACCCCAGGCCTCCATGTGCAATGAGGATAATAATGCTTCCACCGCCACGGAGCTGTCGTGGGAGCAGATGAGGGCACGTCCATGAAGGCGCCCGGCGCGCGGTAAGTGATGCAATGGCTTTGCTGTCCTGCTCCTGTCGCAGCCAGTACTTGGTTTCCCGCCTTCACATGTGAAAAGTATTTTTTGATCAAAACCAACTACCAAAAAAAAAAAAAACAAACCGACTACCACATGTGATAGTATTAATTTAATATTTACTGGAACAAACTTTAAATATACTCACTTTTGAACAGCCTACTCCTAAGCAGCAGTACCCTCGAGATCACAGATTTGACGGCTTTGGCTCCATCGCTGATACAGGCCGCCACAGCAAATGGGTTTCTCGGGAAGGAAAGCCGGCCGCCGGGCAGTGCGCACCACATGCAGGGCTAGACCCTCTGGTGCCGGGAGGAAGGAGGCCGCTGTGAGTCAGCAGTCTGGCCCCGTCTGTAACACGGGTGCAGTGGTCTGCTTCCAGCACTGTCGTCTGCCGTGACCAGGCTTTGGAAAGCGCAGTCCACTAGCCACACTGATGTCAGGTAGGCCCTGCTCCAGCTCCGTTCCAGACTCCTTGAAACTTGAGTTTTCCAGAGAATTCAGAGGCTTACTCCAGCGGATTTTTGCTTTGGTGTTCTTAAAAAAGAACTGCTGTGGCAAGTTCTCCCTAACCCCACCCCACTTCCCTTGGAATTTGTTCTCTTGACTCCACTGAAGGTTAGGCCCCAGTTGCTACCCGCCCCTCCAGCTCACCTTGAGGTGCACCGGTGAGCAGGCCCTAGTGTCCAGGAAGCAGAACTTCCTGGAATTTTATCTCCACTGGCCATGAGTTCTCCTCTTGCTTGCCTGTCCATCTAACTCACAGGTCTGGAAACACCTTTTCTCTGGACCTGGCAGAGGCAGCTGCTCAAAACCTGCTTTTTCCTTCCATGTGACAACTCACTAAGCAGTTCCTTCCACCAAGCCTCTTCCCCTTTCTCCAGATGGGCAAAACTCCATGAACGGTTTCAGGGTTATCATCTCTAAATGGAGAAGGCTGAAGCCTGGTGAGGCCTGGTGTAGGTGGAGGAGAGAATCAGAAAAAATTCCCAGGGCTATAGCCTGGGATATTTGGCATTTCTCTGGCCATCCTCTGTCCAGCCAGCACCCAGGGCTTCACAAATGTCCACTTAGAAAGTCCACCCTACATGTGTGGTAAGGTCCTGTGACCAGCTGGCTCCCATCAGACACAGGAAAAGCAGAGAGTTGGACACAGATTTTAGAAAACTGATGACAATGTGATTCTTTTTATTTTATGGGAGAAAGGAAAAATGCACATAAAGCAAATCCAGAACTTTTCCCTGAAGAAGGGAAGGGGAGAGCAGTTTTCAGTTTGTTATACAGCTTTAGCCTAGCCAGGTAGCATGGAGCCCAGAAAATGTACACTACAGCCCTGTAAGGATGAGCTGTCTCTTCCAAAGAAGGAAGAGCCCATCAGGGTGGGCGCTGGAAGTGGCTATTATACTCCCCTTGGGAGAGCCTCCTGAGTCCCAGGGCCCCTCTTATTTGGCCCTATTCCCTTTCAGTAACTGCCTCCTCTAAATCCTGCCCCTTCAGACTTTCTTCCCCACCACCCTGAGTCCCAGAATCTGCCTCATGTGCCCAGCCTCCCAGACAGGCCAGGCATTTGGCCACTTGAGGGTTCTGCTCTGCCTGGGCTGAGACTGGGGTGAAAAGCTGGTGGGAAAAAAAGGTCACTGGGTCCTGTAAGGTGAGCTGACCTAGTTCTGGGCCAAGCCAGCCTCCTGGACACATCTCCTGTGTATTTATGTACTTAGGGAATCTCTGCTCCCCATCCCCTTGAGTTAGGCAAAGCTTTGGTTTTTCAGGCCCCAGGGAAAGGCAGAGGAGTAGGCTGGGGTTTAACATGGTCTGAATATTTGTGCCTCCGCCCATCACTCAGCTCACGTGTTGAAATCCTAGCCCTTCAATGAAACGTATTGATAAGTGGGGTCTTGGAAAGCGATTAGGACTTGAGTCCTCATGAGTGGGATTAATGTCCCCATCAAAGAGATCCCGCAGAGACCCTGAGCCTCCTACCAAATGTGGATACAGTGACAAGTCGCCAACCTGGAAGAGGGCCCTCACCCTGCTGGCACCCCGATCTTGTACTTCCAGCCTGTGAAGCAATACTTTTCTGCTGTCTACAAGCTGCTCAGACTACAGCGTTCGCTACAGCCGCCCTCGTGGACCGTCAGGACTAGAGAGACAGCGACCCATCCTGCCTACACGTTTATTAAATCGTTTGATCGGAACATTAAATTTCATCTTCCCAAGGCAGCTACTTTTTTGTACTCACAATTGTTACCTCTTCTAAGGAGGGGTTCGTCGGTGTTCCAGCTCCTGGAATTCTGCGGAGAACTTCCAGAATAGTGCTACAGCGTCCTTCCCATAAAAATATGCATTTTGAAGATTCTGTTGGCCTCGGTCCTCATCAAAGCAGCCTCAGGCGGTGAGACATGTGGGCGATACAGGGACTTTCACACAGACATTTTAATAAGAGTAAAACAGTAGTTCTTATAATCAAACATCCACCTAAGTGCTGGGTCCTGTGCTGGGCAGCACGGATTCAAGTGTGAACACCACCTGGTCCACTGGTCCACAGAGGCTTCGCACCTGGGCCAGTTTTGCTCGGGAGAGTTTGAAGTGCCCCTTCGGATCCCGCTCTCTCCACCAGCCCACATGAAGTTCGTCAGACTGTCACAGGTGGGGCAGGGGAAGGGCACCTCACCTTTCGCTCTCTGTGACGTCTGCATGTGGCTTTGGTAAACAGGGAGCACGTCTGCATGGTTTGCTTTTTACACTTTCATCCACACCAGTTTTGGTTTTTGCTTCTCAGCTGAGTTACCCAAGATGAGAAAGAAATGTGTCAGCTGAACACCTGGATCATATTTTGATAATGATGCTGATGTGGAGAAAAGCTTGATAATTCGATAACTATGTCACGCGTCCTATTTTTAACGAAAGCTTGACTGGAGCCTACTTAAAACCCCTGAACAGAATTCAGAGCGGCTTCTTTTACAAAAACATCTGCCATTGCCCGGGTGTCCAGAGAGACACGGTGTCCTGGGGGCCTCATCCGTCTGCTTCTGTCTGGCATGGCCCGGGGCCCATCGCCCCTAAATTCTGCCCAGTCTGCCTCCCAGCACCTGGCTTTCCTCGATGAATCCTCTCCCAACAGCCCTCAGCACCTCAGAGCATCTCTACTCATTATTGCCCTCGCTGTTCATCCAGCGCTTTCAGGAAGCAACGGCAAGATGTTGTCCGAGGCGTGCTCAAACGCTGTTCCGGAAAGCAGCAGTGCGGCTGAAGATGAGAATTGCTCCAGAGGGTGAAAGCAAAGCTAACCCAGTGCGACCTTGACACAGACTGGGTCAAGCTGGGTATTTTGACACCAGCCTGTCAGACACCCCGAAAGTCTCTTGAAGTGTCCCCCATTCCTTGTGATCAGGGCTGACAGTGAACTGCTGCGTACGGCCAAAACAAGGCGCCCCCCAGCTTCTGCCTGCCCTGTCACCTCTGGGAGCTCCCAGGGAAGAAGCTGCACAGCTCCGTCGTGGCCAGGATGGGCAGCAGGCACGCTGCACGTTCGGTGACGGGAGCCCCTCTGGGAACACTTTCGTCACAGGATGAAGCCAGCCCCACAACCAGCCTGAGTTCGCCTGCTCGCGTCCCTGTTGCAGGCCTGATACCCCAGCTGCACAGGACGAGGAGCCACTCTCTGGGCCTCTGCCGGGTCGTGAAGACATCTTCTAGGCTTTTGTTTCACCGGGAACTTTTGCTTTACCATCTAGATTATTTCTTTTTAAGATTTTATTTATTTACTTTTGCATAGAAGAACTGGGATGCAGGCCAGAGGCTGGGGGAGGAGAGGAGTCGCCAGAGACAGAGCGGGGAGCAGAGCAGGCAGATGGACCGAAACACACTGCTGAGGGCAGCAGCGGGCGGGGCAGGAGTGGCTGCTGCGCCCTGTGGGCTTTGTGTTCTCCGCTTCCCTCTGCCCTGGTGTTTACTACCCAGAAGACGAGGGGATGTTAAAGCTGAACTGACCCAACCGCCTGCTTGGGCCAGGGGGCTGAGGCAGAGAGCAGAGGCGACAAGCTGAAGCTCCAAGGAACAGCGGCACATAAAAATTGAGGCCGTTCTCTTCCCCGAGCTCAGGACTTGCCAGAGCACTTGACTTCCTCCAGGACGGACCAGCCTGGGGGGCCCGAGGGGACGCGCGTGCCATTAGATAGGCGCCCCAGGCGTGTCTGGCGAAGGCGGTCTTTCTGGCACTCCAGCCTGAAGCCGAGCAGGCCGCACTCTCTGGCTGGGTCAATCCCTTGAATGAGAGACTAGCGTATTTGGATCACCCGAAGCATCTCCAGCAATGCCGGTCAGAGAGGCGTAGGGCCTGGGGAGAGCCAGGCACCATGATTAAGTTCTGGGAAACAGATGACTTGCCGGTGAGCAGCAGGGCAGCACCGCCGCTTCCTTGCACTGGGACGGAAACTGGGCCGTGGCCCATTGACCCGATGCCGTGGCTGTAAGTGGGAGCTCGACGGTCATCTCCAAACCCGCCTCGACCTAGTGAAAGAGGCAAAGAACCGGTAAATGTCTTTGGAAGCCAGAGACGCCTTTTTGCCTCTGTCTTCCTTGGGATTAGTCTTGGCCACGTGTCCTTCCACTGCTTTCCACGACAAGCCTTTGCTTCAGTTACCTTGTGGCTGGGAAGGCTGAATGGGACTTGGAGTGAGGTGAGACATTTAAAGTGGGTGATGGGCCTCCCTGGAGGCACAAGGGGTTAAGTCTCAGCACTGTGACGCTGTCTAGCAGAGTTCAGTCCCCGCCAGGGAGGGGACCCACATGGCACAGCAGACCTCTCCTGCCTCGCCCGCTGCTGCCCTCAGCAGTGTGCTTCTGTTGGATCTGCCTGTTCTGCTCCCCGCTCTGTCTCTGGTGACTCCTCTCACTCCCCACCCATCCCTGTGGCCTGTACCCTGCTTCTTGTATGCATAAATAAATCTTTAAAAAAAGTGAGTGACACATACATTTATTCTTCTATTATAGTAATAATAATAATAATAATAATAATGGTTGTTATTATTTTTTATTTTTTTATTCAACCAAACTGAAAGATTCTTGTCAGTCAAAGAAGATACGTGCTGAAGTTTCAGACCAAACCACCGCACTGCAGTGACCCAGGGGAGCTGCCTTCTCAAGCCCTGAGACCCCCCCGAACCCCCGGAACATTGTGGGTGTGTGGTCTCCATGGTTCATAAGGGCTTTCAAACATTCTCTCATGTGATCCTCACAAAAGTCCTGTGAGCCATTGTCCTGATCGCAGCTGGTGAAACAAAAGTCACAGTGGCGAGGAGACGTCCAAGATGGCGTTTCCACTCAGCGTTCATTCCACGAACATTCATTGTTTCATTCGTGCTTACGAACGATCCCTGTTACTACAGCAGGGGTCAGAGCTGCTGACTTGCTTCCCAGGACTATTTCAGCAGCACAAGCTCTTTCTCCTAAGGATATAAATAAAAATGGATCTCCCACTGGAAGCAGGTCAAATGACTTGGTACAGCTACAGACAGAGACCTGGTAAACCCTAAATGAGTCATGTTTTATTTGAATAACAAACCAGAGGAATTCTCAAGCCTGCAGCAGAAAGTAATAGAATTTACATTCGGAGGAAACAATTTATGGGGCGTAGTGACTTTTGTATATATATTTTTAAGATTTATGTATTTATGCATGCAAGAGCTGGGGTACAGGCCAGTTGCAGGAGGTGAGAGGATTCACCAGAGAAAGAGCGGGGAGCAGAACAGGCAGACGGACTGAAACACACTGCGGAGGGGAGCAGCGGGCCAGGCCGGAGAGGTCTGCGTCCCATGTGGGTCCCCTCCCTGGCCCGGGATTGAGCTTGCGCTGCTGTGCCACGGATGCTTCACAGTGCAGCACTCAACACACTGCGCCACCGGAGAGGCCCGACTTTTGAATATTTTTAAAGCACAAAACCATTCTTTAAGTCTCACTAGGCAGTTCAACAGGCAAGCCTATCAGAGCAGCACCCCTGTGGACCTTGAGGCCTCACTCAGGATCGCTGGAGAGCCTCTTATTTATAGTCGAGGAGCAGGCTGAGGCCCAGGGGCAGGTCTCTCGGAACCAGTCCCTGAGCTGCGGCTGGAAGTGCAAGACAGTCATGTCCCATTGGAAGAATGAAGGAGTCCTGAAGAATGAGCTGATTATCCCAAACAGTCCCGACTGGGCCGTGTCCTCACCACTTTCCGTATCACCAACATACCCTATTCTTTAAAAGTTGTTTTCAGATTTTCTCACATTGTTGTTCATTTCTGCGCAACATTCGATTTCTCCCCTCAGATATAGTCCCCATCGTTGTCCCACCGGCACAGCACTGGCGATGCGTCATCACCGTTCCTTGTGCGCTTCCTCCCTGCTTGGACCCCTCTCGCTCCCCTCCTCTGCTCTATGCCTCAGATCTATGGTTTGCCTGCAAGTTTTGTTTTTTCCTTGTCTTCTGTTCGGCTGCCCTATATTCCAGCATAAGCGAGACCATCTGATATTTTTCTTTTTCCTTCTGACTTATTTCACTGAGCATGATCCATTCCAGCTCCATCGTGTTGCTGCAAATGGCAAGAGTTTGTCTTTTTGATCCCTGCGTAGTGTTCCACTACAGCACACCTACTCTTTCTAATCTCCTTTGCTCAAGCTGCTCCCTCTCCTCAGAAGACATCTCTACCCATGAAACTTGCATTTTACCCCTCCAGGCCTAGGTCAAAGGACCCCATGAAGTTTCCTTAAGAGTCATAGGTAGAAAGATTCACAGTCTCACTTCTTAGTCCCTCTGGAACCTTTGGGGGCATTCTGAAGATTTTCTGCTTTGTCTTAGAGTCACTTGGGGCCTTACCCTACTCTTAAGAGTTAATCTTTCTTGAGAATAATGGCTTCTTCCCAGAACATAACACAGGGTCTTCCAGCTTTCAAATACTGAAGTTTGCTCTCAAAAGACGTTACTCTAGAGTTTTATTTCATGGAACTGATGAATAGAACAGTCTCGTGTCTGACAACCCGAGTCCTAGTGAGCCTGATTCCTTTAAAGCTCAACCAAATTCCTGCAATCTCGTCATCCCCACTGTCCAGCATGTATCACGCAGCTCCACCTACCCTGTGTCTGATGGACCTTGACAAGGGCCAGTGCAACGGATGTGGTTGCTGCCTGCGGGGGCCAGGCCCAGGATTCATTCTGACCGGGGCTCCACCCTGGCCTGGCTGCCTCCTGGGGAGTCCATGTCTTCCCTTAGGGCTTCTGATGCTTCAGCCATTACACATATGCACTCCTCTGTGAGGAGCCAAAGACAAGACAGATACGTAGAGGCTTGTAAAATAAACTGTCTGTTGTCTTGTCAGCCAACTTACTGAAATCAGTGGGGAAAAAATTTAATTCCATTTTTAAGATTTAAAAAATTTGTGCGATATCAAATAACTGTTTTATCTGAATATTCTCTTTCCAGTGAACTGTTATGTCATTATACATTTACAGGCTTCCTTCTACTTGAAGTTTCAGCCTGAGGCCCTTGTATTTGCTATTCTGGAAAGCAGCTCACTGTATTCTATTCATTCTTACTGAAATTGTCCATAAATTCTCAAAACATTTCTTAGCATCCACTCTGCTAGGATGTGACGGGTTGACCTGTGCACCCCTCCTTCCCCGATGCCCTGAGTTCCGAACCTCCAATACTTGTGAGTGTGAGCTCCTTTGGAAACAGCCTTTGCAGATGTAATCAAGTCAAGACGAGGTCACACTGGCATAGGGCTTATCCCGCTACAATATCGCTGCGGTCCTTAGAAGGACAGAAGAGACCCAGACCCAGAAGGAAGGGTGCCGGGTGAGAAGAAAGGCAGAGATCGGAGTTAGACTGCCACGAAAAAGGCTTAGAGACACCCCGACTAGAAGAAACAGGACGAGCCCTTCCCTACTTTGGAGGAGTGTGGCCCTACCGAGATCTGGGTTTTGGCTGGCCATTCCCTAGAAGTGCTAGAGGCTGGATTTCTCTTGTTTTAAGCCACTCCGTTTGGTTCCAGACTACATCTCAGTGAAAGCAACAGCACAGCACAGTGAACGGGCCCCTTTCCCCTACCCCACTCTCACCCCTAGCCCACCATGCTGAGTGGGGGGAGAGCTGGCAAGGGATGAGGAGATGTATGTTGGGGTGGAAAAAAGAAGAGAGACACTGTGGAGAAGAAACGCGTAGGGAGGCTGCTCCTGGTCCTGGGCAGAGATGATGGCAGCTGCTGTCTTCCCCTCATGGTGGGTTATATGGTATATTTTGAATTTGGGGTGTCTCTATCACAGGTCTCTGAGAATTGCTGAACCCCTTTTTCCTGGTCCCCTTCTGGAGGATGCCTGAGGCTTGAGGCAAACTTTCAGGCCTGAGCTCCCCCATTTAGGGCTGAGCCCTTTTGGCTGGGCATTTGCCCACGAGGGACGGGTAATGTTGGAGTTTTCCTGGGAATCTATGATTTGAAATGCTTCCGCATACGCCCCTCCACACCAGTTCTGTTCTGTTAAAGATCTTTCATACTAAGAGTTCGCTTTCCTGTCTAAGTGTATATGGATAGTTGGACCTATTTTAGAGTGTGTATCCCTTAACAGTTTGGGGTCCCTGGGTATCCCTCAGTCATGTGCTAACAACAGTACTTTGTTATGGTCTTTCTTTTGGTGTCCTGATTACCAAGTTTTGGTGTGTGTGTGTGTGTGTAGCATGGGGCTATCCTCAGAGATCCAAAAACAATACTTTGGATACCAGTTGGGTTTCCTATCACTTAATTCAATTCTGACACAAATTTGCCTGGCGATAGTATCAGATTTTTACAGGTGAAGGGCTTAGTCCCAGACTACCCTACCTCCCTACCCCACCCTGCAGATATCAGTCACAAGCTCAGGTAGTCACAAGCTCAGGCTGTAGATTAGAGATTCTTACAACCTCCTCCTTGGATTCTATAAATTTGCTAGAGAGACTCACAGAACTCAGAGAAACACCTTACTTACTAGATCATTGGTTTATTTTAAAAGGATATAACTCAGGAACAGCCAGATGGAAGAGGTGCATAGGTTAAGTAGGGAGAAGGGGTCTGGAATTCCATGCCCTCTCCCTGAACCTCCACGTGTTCACCACCTGTTCACTACCCTGTCCTTTGGATTTTTGTGGAAGCTTCGCTACATAGATGTGGTTGATTAAATCACTGACCATGGAGATAGAGTCAATTAATTTCTAGTCCTTTCCACCTCAGAGGTCAAAGGGTAGGACTGAAAGTTCCAACCCTCTGGTCACATCACTGGTTCTCCTGACAACCAGCCCCCATCCTTAGGTCACCTTGGGGCATCCCAAAGCTCACCTTAACATGGTAAGAGAGAGACACCTTTATCATTCTCACCACTTAGGAACTATTTTAGGAACTTCTGTTTCAGAAACAAGGCAAAGACTAAAGACCAGATAACTTATAAATCAACAGCAGCTCTAGGAAAGTAATACACAGGCATACCAGAGATTTAGCAGAAAACAAGACACAGTCTGCCCTCTAGAATTTACATTTTGATGAAGGAGATAATAAACACAGATGAATAAGTCTGAAAATGGCAGATTTTGCTAAGTGGGGCCCCCAACAAGCGGCCCAGAGTCAGCTTCTTGTATAAGAACTAAAGGTCTGTCAAGGCCCTGCAAGCCCCAGGAGTTAGCTTAGAAATGCAGATGCTTTGGGTTGAGAGTAGTGAGGACCCTGAAGGCTAAGAGAAGCTTCTGTTCTTGCTTAAGATCTCAGCTCCTCCCTAATCAAAGAAGGGATCAATATGTCCTAAGCTTCTGCCCTTTCCCCAATTGAAGAACAAATCATTACTCTCCCTTTCATAGCCTAGAAGAATGTCGTTTGGTGGTTTCATCCAGTTGTAGGTAAAGAAATCCTCTCTAAGAATCCCACTTTTACTTTCAGAGAAAGGATGCAGTCACCTTCATATAGACTATCTTGTGACGTCTCCCCCCACCCCACTTATGCCCCAGGTCTTAAAATGCAGGATAAATATTCCATTATTTATTCCATTATTCTTAAGAATTTACAGCCATGTGAATTCTCCTTATATACATTATTAAATTGTTTTTCCATTGCTAATCAGTCTGCTACTGCTTTGATTAATTGTACTGTAAAAGGATTATAATAGAGGAAACTCCATTTAAAAAGGGAGATTCCAGGGCCTCCCTAGTGGTGCAAGGGGTTAAGCACACTATGAAGCATCTGTAGCCACTGTAGCACGAGTTCGAGTTCGATCCCTGGCCAGGGAGGTGACCCACATAGTGCAGCAGACCTCTCCTGTCTCACCCGCTGCTCCCCTCAGCAGTGTACTTCAGTCAGTCTGCCTGTTCTGCTCCCCACTCTGTCTCTGGTGAATCCTCTCACCCCCCACACCTCTGGCCTACACCCCGCTTCTTGTATGCATAAAAAATAAATCTTTTTTTTTTTTCCTTCTCCAAAGATTTATTCATTCATGCACACAAGCACTGGGGCACAGGCCAGAGGTGTGGGGGGTGAGAGGATTCACCACAGACAGAGCAGGGAGCAGAACAGGCAGATCAACGAAAGTACACTGCTGAGGGGAGCAGCGGGCACAGCAGGAGAGGTCCGCTGCACCATGTGGGTCGCCCCTCTGGCCGGCAGCAGGGATCGAACTCGTGCTGCAGTGGTTGCGGTCTGCTTCACAGTGCGTTGCTTAACCCACTGCGCCACCAGGGAGGCCCCATAAAAAATAAATCTTAAAAAAAGGTGGTGGGGGGAGGTTCCAGTTTCCCTGCTCCACCTAATGAGGGGTGGAGCTGAACAGCGAAGGGAAGATACAGGACACTTGGGGACATTTGGAGAGAGACAGACAAGTAGAGCAGAGGGGCATGTGGCGTCCCTCTTGCTTCTTGGTTATGCACTTGAACCAGGAACTTGGGATACGTGGAAGGAGACACGTGGAGTTAGGCCATGTAGAGACACTTGAAAGAAATGTAGGCAAGAGCCATGCCAGGAGATTGACAATGGCAGCCCCAGTCTTTACTTGTATTTCAGTTTTGCCCTTTTCATCCCCACACTTGTCTGGTCCCTTTTGCCCCTTTCCTACAGTTCCCTGCTAGAAGGTGCTTTCGACTTGGGCAAGATTTCAGGCCTCGTCCTGTTTGGCTGGACATTTACCCATGAGGGGATGGTAACGTCGGTGTTTCATTGGGAAACTATTATCCTTTCTCTCCTCTGTGCCATTAAATTTCTTTCATACTAAGAGTATGCTTTGCCTTTAAGTGACAGATGGCAGAATCCCTTTAAAGCATACTAACTTAGGGGCCCTGGGCTGCCCCCCAGTCTGTCTGCTGACACACCCATGCCCTGAGACAGCGTGGGGAGGACACTTGCCAAGGCTATGGGGACGAGCGCCATCTTCCCCATCTTCATCTCCAGGTGGCGGACGTCTCAGGCGCCCTGCATTGCCACTCCCAGCATGCCGTGGAAAAGGCCTCCTAGAAAGGGTGCAGGGGCTGCTGGGAAGGAGTAGGGTAGCCATGTTGAGTAGTAAAAGGGACTTAAGTTATGGGAACAGAAGCTTCCCCTGGTCTGTCCTCTCTTGTTCTGCCTTAGCGTTTGGCAGGCGGGATGAGCTGCTCTTGAGAGACTATTGCAGCAACCATCTTGACCGAGTGTTTGACTCTGCCTGGGCGCTATGTTTTGAGCTTTAGTTCTCTTCTAGCCCATGGGCCCTGTGCAACATCTAGCTCATGGTTTCTGCCAGGAGGGTCTCTGAATGTGCTCTCCTGGTGGCGATGTTCTTAGGTCTTGGCCACCCTGCCTTGGGCCTCGCTTGTTTGGCTGGACAATTTCCTCAGGGGATGGTTGATTTCAGAGCTTGCTCAGGAGTCCCTGTTTTGAAATCCTCTCCTCTACTCCTCTTCTCCCTGTCTGTTCCCTTCAAACCTCTAACTGGTTAAAAATCATTGTGAACACTGAAGTTTCATTACTTTGCTTTCATGCAAACATGTTTTTTCCCCCTTAATAGTTTGGTCCCTGGGTGCCCCTGTTTTTTTCCAGTATCAGTCCAGCCCAAGAAGAATCCAGAGGGGTATGGGATGGTTCACGCTGTGCAGGAGAGAAGCGGTCTCTTTTCTCCAAGGTCATGGCTGGGCATATGCACCCTGAGTGACCCTGAGGAAATACTGACGCAAAAAGCTTGCTAAGCAGTGCAAAAGTTTCCAAAGTCTTTCCCAAAGTATTTTGAGCTTCCAGCAGCATCTTCAGAGCTCTGTATAGCTTCATCAGCAGAGTAGAGTCTCCTGGGGCTTCCAGGATAAACTGGGTGGAAGGGTTGAGGAAGCTATAGGTAACCCTGAACGGTATTCCCATTACTCCAGGCTCTGAAGTTGCTTGGCTAATTAAGAAAACAGAAGAAACTTTTTGCTTTGCATAGACCCACTTCCTGCACAAAGAGCTTGTGGGGGGCAAGGAGCGGGGAGAAACCAGAAATGCCTATTCTCTGGGCAGGCTGAGCCTCACCCGAGGGTGCTGACTCAGAAATAGCAGCTGCTTGCCCTGGGAGCTGGCAGTTGTTGGCACAATCAAAGATCAATTAAAACATGCCATTCTGGTTTGCTCTCCTCACACCATTTGCTCCAGGGCACTTCCTCTCACTTTCAGCTTCCTCCAAAGTATTCTTTGCTGCCTAATTAACTCGGAGCCCAGTGGCCTGAGAATGAGGCTGGCTGGACTGGGAGGGAGGAGCATTGTGCATTCCTGGAACTGTCAGCAATCACAGACCTCTCTGGGCTGTAGGTTCCCGCCCTGTGCTTCTGGGGGCGAACTTGACAGTGAAAAGAGAATGTTTTATGACCACGTCCTATAAGTGGTAAGCTCCTTCCAAGTTTCTCTGGCATACAGAATATACAGTATGACAGAGCATATATTTCTCAACCCATCTGAAAAGTAATCCCAAAGGAAAAAAGAGGAATCTTTCTTTTCTAGTTGCATATTAGTTTCAGGGGGAAGAAATCAACAATCCCTAAACTCCTTAAGCCATTTCCCAGTTGACTACCTCTCTCTAACTCCACTGGCCCAGAGGGGGAGCTGGATGCCAGAGTGAATGCAATAGGGGTTCAAGGAGCTCCAAGCAGAACGTTATCAGATTAAGCTAAAAATAAGAATATCCAGTTAAATTTAATTTCAGATAAACAGCAAGTAATTTTGTTGGGGAAAAACAGGTTCTAGTATAAGTATGTTCCCCATGTTATATGAGATATACTGAACACTAAAAAATGTATTTATTGCCTGTCTGAAATTGAAATTTAATGGGCCTTGAATTGTACCTGACAACTCTACAGGATGCCTGGGTTGCATCAAGCACAGAATTTGGCCTGTAGAAGGCCATTAGGATGCCCAGTGGGCCTCGCCCATAGCTTGAGAGAGCCCTGCCTTCGAGGTAGGTTCTTCTTACTCTTCAAGCAATGTGGATTTAAGAACACAGTACATATGCTTGAGGGCTCCTCTGTGCAAAAGGGCATTGCATAAATGTGTAAAACAGTGGGAATGGTCATGAACTTGAACTTCAGAGAATGTTAAAGGAAGGAGAGGTGACCAAACTTAAAGGAGATGTCAAGATTTTAAAGGTTAGGAAGTTGTCATCTTGGAGGAGGGAGGACCCAGGAGAATGCAAATTTCATTCCCACCCCAGCATGGCCTCTCCCGCTTCTCCCCTCCACTGAGCCCTCAGTGCCCTAGTCTGTCAGGTCCTTAGGCAATTCCTTCCTGCAAAGTCCACACACTGGAGTCAGTCATGGACTCTGAACACAGATTTTTTAGCAAGGTGAAGGGAAGCAGCTGTGAGAATGACTTCAGGCAATGTCTCACCTGAGAACAGCAAGTCTGAAATTCTTTATTGAGTCTTATTGTCAGCAACACCACAAGTACACACAAAGGAGAAAACAAAGATTGGCTCTGACCCAACTGTCTTAGACTTAAGAGTCACTTGTCTGGGCACAGAGTCTCCTTCCTGCCTGCCTTTCCTCTTTAATTCCTGACCAACTACCACACTCAAAACCCTTTATCTGACTTCTAGAAAATCTGCCAGAGCCTGCTAATCAGAAGTTAGAAAGTTAATAAGCAAAAAAAGTAGAGGGTTGAGAGATCATCCCCACCTAGTAAATCTAGGAAGACTTCTTGGAGGAATTAGCATTTTGTTCTGAGGTTGAAGAGCAAAAAGTATCTGGATGTGTACAGATAAGGGAGAAAGATCACACACTACTAGAGGAAATGGTGCCAGAAAATTCTGTCCTGGTGAAGGAACCAAAAAAAATTTTTTTAAGATTTATTTTTATCTATTCATACAAGTACTGGAGTATAGGCCAGAGGGATGGGGGTTGGGGGGAGTAAGAGGATTCAGAGTAAGCGGGAGTAAGAGACAGAGTGGGGAGCAGAACGGGTGTTAGGGGAAAGGTAGTCCTGAATGGATTGCACAAATAGGTTTATGGACTCCAACCCCCACTCCAGACCAACAATATCCCGAAACCACAAATCCTATAAGGTCATTATCAAAGAGTGGATCACTAGTGGTACCGTAACTTCAGGTGTTCAGGCCTAGTCTTCCAGCCAGGACTGGACCCCTTGCTGCAGGGGCGGCACTGGGTCCCAGCTTCTAGACCACCACAGGTTGGTGTCTCACGAAGTTGCAGAAGGAACTCCGCAGATGCTCAGGCAAGCAGGCAAGGAGAGGCAGATTGCTTAGAAAAAGTTTA
Organism: Galemys pyrenaicus; assembly: GCA_019455555.1. Taxonomy (NCBI): domain Eukaryota; kingdom Metazoa; phylum Chordata; class Mammalia; order Eulipotyphla; family Talpidae; genus Galemys; species Galemys pyrenaicus. Next base: position 384,152 of record JAGFMF010011859.1, read on the forward strand.
TCAAGAAGGAAAGGACCAGAAATAAAGTGGGGCTCCCAGGCCAGTGGAACCAGGCCAGGAGGGGCAAAGAGTCCAAGCGGAGTTGAACTTCAGGGAATATAGACCTCCTTTCCCTAGCCACTCCAAAGCTCCGCTAGTCTCCTTGTGACTGGTAAACCCAGTTCTTCTGAGGCCCCACCTGTCCTCTCCCTAAACTGCCTAGTCATCCTAACTTGCCCTTGTCTGACCGAGGCGTCCCTGGGAGCTGAGGGTGGAGTTAAGCAGCCAGGCTGGGGATAAAACCAGAGATGTGAGCTTTGGGGGCTCTCTTAGTTGGGAACCAGCTCTCAGAGGGCTGTTGGGTTCTAGCTCAGAGAAACTGGTAGGACATTTACAGATTTGTACCCCTCTCTTCTTCTTGTGTTATTTGTTATTTTATTTCCCGTTCTTTTGTCAATAAAACCCTTTATTAACCTTTGTGGTGTGTGCCTGCAGTTGGTGCTTTTTATAAGTGCCTTTCAAGCGAGTGGGTGAGGTCCCAGTCAGACAAACCCATTTTATTTCAGGGTTGCCCTGTAACAAGGGGAGCAGTGGGTGAGGCAGGAGAGGAGAGGTCTGTGGCGCCATGTAGGTCACCTTCCTGGCTAAGACTTGAACTTGTGCTGCAGTGGCTGGAGATAGTTTTATATTGCTGAGACTTAACCCCTTGCACCACAAGGGAAGCCCAAGGAACCAAATTTGAAATGGGCAAAACCAAGGAGTACAAAACTATTAAGGTGAAAAATCCATGTTGCCCCTTCTAAAAAGGTTCTGTCATCCATTGTACATCAAGCAGTAATCAAGCTCTCTTGTGCTCAAAGATCTTGAATTCAAGAGATGCTCAGAGGAAAGAGAGAGGAGGGAGAGAAGGAAAGATAGAGGAGAACACGAAGAGTAGGAGTCTCCTAATTAAACTCTGAAAATCACCCGTCCCTTTATGGGCAAATGCCAACAAACTCAACCCAAAGTGGGGCGGCTGAGTCCTGAAAGCTTGCCAGGAGTTCAAGGTATCTACTAACAAGGGAAAAAGAACTATGAATTGGATAGGGCCCAGTGGGTTTGGAGTTGGGAAGAGACCCGAAATTCCTCATGTGCCATCCAAACTGGATAATCCGCCATCAGGTCGAGATGACAGGGGCATTGTCCTCGAAGAGCTGTCTGGCAAAACACTAACACACTGGGAACAGCCTCTCCACGTATCTCCCCTTCCGATTTCGTTCCACCTCAATGTACTATCTTCCTCCATCCTGGCCAACTGCTCCCCATTCCAGAAGTCCAGTTCAAGGCATGCAGGTGATGGGGTTCAGAAAATGGGGATTTGGTGCCTGAGGTTCTTGGGTCCCTCTGAGAAAGAATTCAGCAGACATTTGCATTCAGCACATGGCAAGTTTATTAAGGAAAAGAGAAAAAGGAAAGAGAAACCTGTGCATAGACACGGATGGACAGTCTTAAAAGGCAAGATTCTCATTGTACCGGGCAGGGGGCATTCTTAAATACATTGCTTGGTGATGGGATTTATTCCTTTGTAAAAACCCCAGGCCTTGGGGTCAGGTCGGGTTGATAATCCTCTCTGTACCCTCTTCTGATAATCTTTTGTGACCCTACCTTAGAGTCCTGGAAACTTCCATGGCCAGTTTAGTTTAAGATTTGTTAACTGTCCCTTCCCCTCCTCTGGCGCTTGTCCTTGTGAGACCTTCCATCATAAATTTTTCTACTCTATGCTTCCATCCATGGGAATTGTAACCTGAGATGTCTGAGATGTTGGCATCGTGGAAATTGGAACAGGGAAAATGGAGCCCGAGCTCCCAGGCATGGTGACACTCCCCCCTTCCTCAGTGACACATCCTGTAAGAGAAAGACAGTGAGACGAGAGAGAAGTGAGAAAACCAGAACACAGGAAGTACGCCGTGGCCAAGATGATTGCGGACCATCCTGGGGTGGGTTTCAGGGTTCGAACCAATGGCCCTAGGGAAAGCCACGTTTGCATCGTGCAGTGATGCTCAGAGAAACATTCCGACCCTCTTGTAAAACTGTTTTCTCTTTTCCCTTCTCCTGAGCCTGTCTTTCTCTGTGGAGGCTCATTTATAATTCAAGCAACCTCCTTCAGAGGGAGCAGGTGTTTCTCGGGGATGGAACACCTTGGGAAGCTGATGGGAAAGCATGCCTTAGCATAACCAGGCGGAGAGGGCTGGGGTCAAGGCAAGGGCAGCAGGAAAAGGAGGCTAGATGGCATGAGGTTGTGGGGAAGCAAGAATCTGCCATCCCCAAATGTCTTTTTGGCAAGAGGTTTATTCCATGGGAGGGGCTCAAAAGCTGACTAGAAGTTGTTTTTGATATTTATCTGTAAGATTCTTTTGTAAGAGCCTCTCCCAGGACAATCTTATCTCTTCTGTGGAGAAGACAGAATTTAAGTCTGCATTCCTCTGTTTTCTTCATAAACTCCCCAACTGAATCTCCCTTTCCCGCCAACCTCCCTTGCCCTAACTAAGCTATTTAACATAGTGCCTAAAGGCATGCGGGCAAGTTACTCAGTCATGCTGGGTTTCTCACATGTATACAGGAGATAAACATGCTATTATTAAACTTCCATATGATTTTTTCTCTTATCAATCTGTCTGATGCTTGTTTGATTACTACCCAGCCTAGACGAACTCAGAGGGATACAGGATGTTTCCCTCTGCATCTGGCAAGGTGACAGGGAAGCAAAAGAAAGCCTGAACTCTTCTATCTTTCCCCTTTCTGCCTCCTCCCCACAAAATTCTGGATTGACATTATCCTCCCTCAACCCACTGACTGCATCATTAGGATATCTTTCTTTCAGTTTCCATAGCTCTTCCTTCAAGACATCCCCTTTAAAATGCCCTCATCTGTTTTAAGGACTGTCTACCTTGGGTCCCTTAGACTGCAGAGCCTGATGTAAGTGTTAAGTGTATCTGCTTATATCTCCTTGTAATCCCAAGGTGCTAAAATAAGGGGAAAGAAGATGGAAGATAACAGTGAGTCTACAGTAAGATATGTTTTCAAGCTGGCCCCCACCTAATATTTTTAAAAACAAAGTTTACACATTTGCAGAATTAATTGGCTTTATTAAATCAGGCAGAATTCTGTCTAGATATTTCTAGAGGCTGCAACAAATTGAAGGTATTTGTAGACTGAATAAGGGTGAATTAAAAGTTATTCGCAAAAGAAAAGATTTTTTCTGGTAAAAACATCTTCCCACAGGGGCTTCTTATCAAACTAGCTGGGAAATTCCATAATGATTAGTTTGGGAGAGGTTGAAACTGCAGTGAGATTAGTGTTAAGTCTGAGGGGTATCTGACAAAAAGGACTCAATTTAGGGGCCTGGTCTTTCTATTTTTTAACAGTATCAACTACAACTCCTCTTCCATAAGATGGTCATCTGAGAGGCTGTATAACCAGGGAACAACATTCCTTCTCAGTCTGGAGGAGGATGAACAAAGAATGTGTGTGCTGGCTTCTGTGTCTCTGGTTGGAGACATTTGACCATGGGGCATGGATTCCCCCTCCACACCGCACAGCGTGAACACCAGACACAAGGCATTTTATGTCAGTAAGACAGTCCGGGAGAAAGAAATTGGGAGCTAGCAGGATGAGTTGCCCCAAGTCCTGTTTGAACAGAATCGTGGCATGGAGAACCCTGTCCAAACAATTTGGCCCACCACACTGACAAAGAGGACACAATAGACAAAAAGCATTAGATCCTGATGAATGATTATCTGTTTCCTGGCGGTGAAGGCCGAGAGCTTGCACTCAGTTGAAATGTAACTGGTCTGCCCATGCCCAGACATAGCCCAACCCAGAACAAGCTATGACCCTGCTCCTCCCCGCCTAGTGGACACACCCTTTGCGTGTTTCATCCTAACTCCCTTGGAGGAGCCAGGCTAATTCTTCTTTCTAGGACTGGTTCCCTTGCACATGACTCTCTGACAAACGCTTGCTGGGTTCAGCTGTAGCTAGCGCTCCCTGGTGAATTCTTTCCTTAGAGGGTAGAGGACCCACTCTTTTAGATTGTAGCCTCCTATTAATTCAGGGTCAGCAGAGAAGCCCTGTTGGTGACTGCTGGTGAACCGTGTGGCCTGCAGGTGAGGTGCTGTGGGGTAGGGCCAGGGGAGGCTTTTGGAGCCCATGTGAATTAGTCACCACAGGGAACACCAGGGTTGAAACAAGTGGCCTTTGGAGAAGTGGTTAGAGGTGTCCTAGTGTTACGGGGCAACCCTAATACAAAATGGGTTTCCCTCACTGGGTCCTCACCCACGTGCTCAAAAGGCTTTCTTAATAAGCCCCAAATGCAGGCACATGTGACAAAAGTTATTAAAGGGTTTTATTTTACAAGAGAAGAAGAATAAAATAGTAATAATAAAGAAAATGTTACAGGGCAGGGAGAGGAGCACTCAGAACCCCCAAGCCTGCCCTCTCTGAATGGGTTTTGCCATCCGCCGCATTAAGACAAACATACAAAACTTTTAATGGAAAGGAACTTTAATACAACTAGGGTACAATAAAAAAAGAACAAAGAATATAGTTACTAAGTTAAGCATTCAAAGTTATTTATCTCCTTGAGGGTAAAAGTCCAGCCAAATAGGATTGGCCCAAAGCAAGGCCCAAAAGCCTGGCACACATCTAAAGAACCTTTCAGTAGAGACCCATAAAAAAGAGTCAGAAAGAGTCAGACAAATTTGGGAGGAAAAGAGCAAAATCAAAATCAAGATGAAAGCTGCCGTTGCTAACCTCCCCACGGGTCTCTCACCCACATCTGTTCCAACCAGTCCAAAACCAAAAAGCAAACACAGTTTCTTCACATGTCCCTCTGCTCCACGTGCCCCATCCAGGTCTCCTTGCTGTTCTCCATCTTCCCTTCTTCCCTTCTCTCTTCTCTGTAAAAATCTTCTTATCCTCAGCTCCACCCACTTAGGGTGGAACCAGAATTTTGGGAACTTCCCCTTTTCCTGAAACCACCCTGTTACAAAAAGAGGGATACAAATCTGTAAATATCCTACCAGATCTTCCGAACTGGAATGTAATGGCACGTTGAGAGCTGGCTGAGTCAAGTGAGATGGCTCCAAAGGAAGAGAGAGCCCAAGGCTCACCTCTCTGGTTTTATAGCAGCCTGGCTGCTTAACTCCACCCTCAGGTCCCAGTGATCTGCTCTTTGATAATCATCTTATCGGATTTGTGGTTCTGGAACACTGGTGGTCTGGAGTGGGGGTTGGAGTCCACACACCCATCTGTGTAATCCATTCAGGACCACCCTTCCCCCTAACACTGGAGCTATCTGCTTCAGGGACACATTGTTACAGGGTGGTCCCCAGGAAAAGGGGAGTTTCCAGGTTCCCTGGCCCATCCAAGGAAGGGTGGAGCTGAGCTGGGAGGAGAAGCTGGAGAGGAGATTGGGGAAGGGAGGAAGCAGAGAGCAGCAAGGAAACCTAGAGGAGGCACATGGAGCAGAGAGACCTGTGAAGAAGTTGCACTTACTTTTTTGGTCCGGGACTCTTGAAACAGATGTGGGTGAGAGACCTGTGGGGAGGTTAACAAGGGCAGCTTTGATCTTGATTTTGATTTTGCTCTTTTCCTCTTAGACTTGTCTGATTATTTCTGACCCTTTTCTATGGGTCCCCGCCAGAAGGTGCTTTAGACTTGTGGCAGGCATTCAGGCCTTGCTTTGGGCCAATCCTGTTTGGCTGGTTTTTCACCCGTGAGAGAATGGGTAAGTTTGGGTGCTTGAGTTTAAATTTTTTACATCATTTGTCTTTTCTGTATTACACACTAATTGTAATAAAGTTCCTTTCAATTAAAGATCTTATATGTTTTGTCTTGATGCAGGGATGACAGAGCCTATTTAGAAGAGGCAGGTTTGCAGGTTCTGGGGTACCCCTCTCCCTGCCCTGTAACAATATTAGCATTTCTACCTTGGTTACCAGCCCTGAGCAAAAAAAAAAAAAGAAAGAAAGAAAAAAGAAAAAACCTTAAAGATAAGGCATAAAAGGGATTCCTGAGGATCAGCATTATCAATTCAATGGCCCATCAAACCGGGTGGGGGGGGTGGGTGGGGAGTGCCTCTGCCATTGAGAAGGGCTTTGGGGAAGAAACCAGTTTTGATTAAGGGGGAAAAAAGACAAATACTTGTTCTCCATGAGGATAAGATGATGATGATGCAGGATTTCCTCAACTAGCAGTGTTTTTATAAACTTTATTGACAACTGCAAAGGAGGGGTTGTCTGTGAGAGTGGAAATTAATGACTAGATTGACTTCATAATCTGTTTTTGCTTTCCCTATTATTCCAAATTCCCAATGAGAAATTGCATTGTTTTCTAAAAACACATTGGTACCTTCTTTCCACAAGCAGTGAGGAATGGGAAAAAAGCCTTTAAAGCTTGGCAGACACTTAAAATGCTGCATACTTTAAGTTTGGCAGCGAGAGTAGAAACAGGCCCAGATTCCATTTGAGTGTATAGTGTTTATCTGATACTTTCCTGCCGAGCTGCAAGCTCTGCTGGGTGTAAACACTTTTCTTCTTTCCCTAAGGGAAATAGATGGTCAGCATTATTGGCCTAGTTTGCAGCTAAGGAAGCAAAGCATGTGATGGGGGAATGATTTGTCCAAGAGAACACAGTGAAGGTGTTAGCATAACTGTTCCTCACTTTGTTTTCTTAAATTGCTGCTTCATCCAAGAAATCAATGTAAGACTCTGGATTTAGCACTATTGTTGTAAAGTGGGGAAACACTGGTTACAGAGGGCCATTCCTTCAGGGTCTGGAAACAGTTTTTGTTCATTTCCTTTGTTCCTTGTTAGTGTGCAGACTGAGGGGTACCTTGGGACCTCCAAACTTGCACACTTTAAATGGGTTCTGCCATCTGCCACATGAAGACAAACTCTAGTGTAAAAAACTTTAATAGATTAGTGTGCAGAGAGAGATGAGAAAGTAATAGTTTCCCATTGAAATACTCAAACTTACCCATTCCTTCATGGGTAAATGCTCAGCCGAACAGAGTTGGCCTGAAGCAGGGCTGCTGGGCCTGAGAACTTGCCACAAGTCTAAGGCACCTTCTGGCAAAGAACCACTGGAAAGGGCCAGAAGGGCCCAGGCAAGTCTGGGACAAAAGAAGCAAAATCAGAGTACAAATCAAGGCATTCTTTTCAGCCTCCTCACATGTCTCTCACCCATGTCTCCTCCACGTGGCTCAACTCCGTGTCTCCTTCCATGTCCCCCAAGCCCCTGGCACAAGTCCAACGCTAAGAAGCAAGCCCACCCTCCTTCATATCCCCTCCATGTCTTCTCTAAGTCTACTCCTTGCCTCCCAGCTCCACCCTTCACTAGGTGAGCAGGAAATGTGGGGCCTCCCCTTTTTATGGAAAAGACACTGTGACACCCTCAGCAGAAGGACTAAGGCTGGGTACTCACATCCATCAAGATCACTAAGCCAGGGAGGCTTTCCTGGGCCTCCCAGCATCTTTGTCCAGAATCAGGGTGCTGGCCTTCATCCCGGTGACCTAGTGTGACCTCGTCCTTTTGAATTTAATTCTTTGGTAAGAGCCTTCTATGTGCTCTCTTAAGAGGGCCCTGCATGACCTCAAGAGACTGCACTTGGCAGAGGCAGAAGAGAGGACCATTTGGAGCTGACTCCAGGGACCAGGCCCCTGAGGTGTGGTAGGCCTGGGTGTAGGGGGAGACAGCACAGATGGACAGCTCTCTGAGCTTCGGGCCAAGCCCCAGTGCCCTCACTTGCAATTCATGGTCTTGGGGATGTAAGTTGTTTAACCCTGTGACCTTGGGTCTCTTCTGTATAGTGAAGGTGGTGATCTCTACCCCACATAGGAGGCAGTCAGTAAATCTGGTCGTTGTTCTACTGGTTCACTTCCAAGTGTCTCTAGGTCACCCTGTTTCATTAGTCTGGGAGCTGTGCTTGCGTGGTTCCCTTGCCACTCCTGTTTAGACTTGTGTCTGTCAGGGAGGTCCACGGGTGGAAAATTACAGGCATTCTGGAGTGTGCCTCCAAGCACACCCACTGTTCCCACAGGAAAGTCAGACTGTAGGGCCCAGGTCTCCCATCTGCAGGGTGGGGTTTGAACACACTTGTTTTTCTGTGCAGATTTCTTTGGGTATCTGAAAGGGCACAGTCTTTTGCTAATGAGACAATATTTTCCATCTCTGTCTTCCCCATTAGATGTTGTCTATATATTAGGATGGAGTAGAGGGGAAGGGGGTCAAACCTCTAGAGACTTGAGATCCGCTCCCTGATTCCCTAACTTTCGGAGGAATTCCTTTAGCAGAAGGAGAGCTGACATGGTTCCCAAACAGCGGCCTGGCTCCCCCCTCCTCTCATCTCTTCCCACTGCTCCAGCAGCTGCTGTTCAGATACTGGCACAGCTGACCTTGACATTGACAGACGAGCCCCACCTCCTCTCCTATAACTCATTCTCAGGGAACTGCTTTAACTGAAATGCACTGCACTGTGCCATTTGTGCCCTTGCCTGGGCCAAGACAGTCCCATGGGTGCGCAAAACACGAATCACGACGCAGGCAGTTGTGCAGAGGAGGGTAAGTGTGTGGCATTGCAGGTATCCAGGGGCTTTTGTTTTTTCAGCCTTTCTATGAGATCCTGGGTGTCTTCTCTTAGCGGCTAAATCATACCCTCCCACCCTAACCCATCCCACACTTCCCCCCAGTTCATGTTAAAGTTCTAACCCCAAGTACCTCAGAACATAATGCTCTTTGGAAATAAAATCTTCCTCCCTCCCTCCCTCCCTCCTTCCCTTCCTTCCTTCCTTCCTTCCTCCCTCCCTCCCTCCCTCCTTCCCTTCCTTCCTTCCTCCCTCCCTCCCTCCCTCCTTCCCTCCTTTCCTTCCTTCCTTCCTTCCTTCCTCCCTCCCTCCCTCCCTTCCTTCCTTCCTCCCTCCCTCCCTCCC
>JAGFMF010011859.1:409788-430796 GCA_019455555.1 Galemys pyrenaicus
CCCCCCTGGCCGGCAGCAGGGATTGAACTCGTGCTGCAGTGGCTGCGATTTGCTTCGTAGTGCGTTGCTTAACCCACTGCGCCACCAGGGGAGGCCCCCGGAAATAATATTTTTTCATTCATCAACATTCATTTCAGGTCCTCCAGGCACACACCAAGTCAAGTACCCGGGGAACAAAGGGACTCAGATCCCATTCCTGAGGTCAAGGAAGACAGAGCTTGCAAGGACTGATCTCTGATGTCAAGTTCATCAAGATTTCAGATGTAAGTGGAGATTTTATTAATTTTGTGGGTGCCTTCTGTGTGCCACGCCCTGGTGGACAAGTTAAAACCAAGTCTTGTCCCTTGGTTTTAACTTTCCTAAATTCCCTCCTCCCAGAAACATGGATCTGGTTGAGGATGGAAACAAGCCTTTGTCAATCGATTCTCCCTTCAGAAAGAGGCCCACCCGGACCCTCACAATCCTGTCTTATCCTTACTATCTGATCATAAATGAAGCTTCCCTCTCTGTGGAGCCTGGAGCTGCCCTGTGTGTAGGCAGCTTTGTAGAAGACATGAGGCATCAATTTGTATTCAAATATTTTGGAGCAGGAGGGAATCATTTTTATAGTAAAATATATATAGATAGCTCATGGAGTAAAGTTGAAGATTTAAACAAATTTTAGATTAATTGGTTTTTATTTTTTAGAATATTGAATGCCTACCTTATGCTAGGAATTGTTCTAGATGCTGGGGTTTAATCAGTTTGTAATATTGTAAAAATAAGACAATCCCTACCTCATGGGGCTCACTTTCTACTGGGAGGAAACAGAAAATACCAGTATTTTAGATGCTGATAAGTTCTATCCAAAAAAAAAGTAGGAAAAGGAAGGAAATCATCAAAGAAATGTACAACTTGCGCAAGATTGCTTCAAGCTCACCAAAAGATTCCCTGGGACCCATTCTCCTTGCCTCTGCAACAAGGGTTATTATTCAGGAACAGCCATTTGGAAGACATGCATAGGACAAGTCATGGGAAAGTGCGTGTGGCTTCCATGACTCTCCAGGGCCTACATTCTCCCCAAATCTCACAGGTTGCCAGCCAGAAGCTTGCCGAAATCACTCCCTTCGGGTTCTTGCAGTGACCTCCTAACTTAGGCATGACTGATTAACTCATTGACCATTGCCAATTGAACTCAATTTCTAGCCCCTCTCCCTGCCCCCTAAGTCTGGCAGTGGGATTGGAAGTTCCAACCCTCTTATCAGCCCCCCACCCGGGGGGTTTCCACACCTTATTAACATAACAAGAAATAGTTTTATCACTGTCAACATTTAGGAAATCCCAAGGCATTGGAGAACAATGAATCAAGAATTTAGGATGAAGACCAGATATGAATAAGTGTATATTTAATCATTAGAATGAATATACATGCACAACTTATAGATCATAATATTATTATGGTCTGGATGGGGTCCCAGTGCCTGCAGGTCTAACAAGATCCAGGTACTGCTGGTACCGCTGCTTCTGGCTCCATTCTGAGACCCGCTGTCCTTGGTCAAAAGATGGGGCTAGCTGAATCAGCCTCCTGTCTCCCAGCCAGTTCTTGGGCCTTTCCTTCCCTCTGATTTGTGGACACTTTCTCGATGCAATTTCTTCCCTTTCTCAGCCATCTGGTTTCCTTCTTCTTCTAAAAAATGCTCTGGAGTGTGATCTGAAAACGATTACACTGAGTTGCAAATGGCTAGTCATAGCTATTATCCCTTCCAGGAATATTTGAATTTTAACTGTTCAATAAACTCCAAGGCAACCCTGATGGTGGATTTGAGGGATCAGCTAGTAGATGGTGGACATGTTTGGGAGCTCAGAGTCTCTCTCACTGTGTAGGTGCCCCTTATCCTACCTCCTACTGTGTGACTGTGGGGTAATGGCTCCCAGGAGCCAGGATAAGAATTGAAATTCTATGTCCTTCTTCTCCAAAGCAGTGAGGCAAAGATGGCACTACTGAAGAGAGCAACTAATGGTGATAATTAAATCCCCCAAGAGGACAGATTTTCATGTCTTTTGTGTTCTGGGAAAAAAGTGGAAAAGAAGAGGAAAAAAAATGTGTTGTGACAGTGCCTGTTCTCTGCTGAGGAAGGCGCCCCACGGTGGTTGGTGATTGCATCCGGCCCCAGTTTTTTCTGAAAATAAGCAGACCGGATTTTTTTTAAAGTGGGTTTTTTAAATCCACCAATTTAAGGTCATGTACACCCCACCCCCATCAGATTTAAAAAATGACAGTGGGTGAACCTAGAAGGTTGGAGAAAGATCAAAAAGAAGGTCTGGATAAGGGGGGAGGAAGGAGGTTGTCTATGCCCAAACTGCCCAGAGTTTCAGCCCCGAGTGCTATAGGACGTGTCATTGTAAAGTGGAGGTGTAACAGGGTGGTCCCAGGAAAAGGGAAAGTTCCCAAAATCCTGGTTCCGCCCTAAGTGGGTGGAGCTGAGGAGAAGGAGATTTCTGCAGAGAGGAGAGAAGGAAGGAAGGAAGATGGAGAGCAGCAAGGAGACCTGGAGGAGGCACGTGGAGCAGAGGGACACGTGAAGAAGTTGCGCTTGCTTTTTGGTCTTGGACTGGTTGGAACAGATGTGGGGGAGAGACCCGTGGGGAGGTGAACAGCGGCAGCTTTCATCTTGGTTTTGATTTTGCTCCTTTCCTCCCAGACTTGTCTGACTCTTTCTGACCCTTTTCTATGGGTTTCTACTAAAAGGTCCTTTGGATGTGTGCCAGGCTTTTGGGCCTTGCTTTGGGCCAATCCTATTTGGCTGGACTTTTACCCTCAAGGAAATGGGTAACTTTGGATGCTTAACTTAGTCACTATGTTCTTTGTCCTTTCAGTATTATATCTTAATTGTATTAAAGTTCCTTTCCATTAAAGGTCTTATATGTTTGTCTTAATGCGGCGGATGGCAGAACCCATTCAGAGAGGGCAGGCTTGGGGGTTCTGGGTGCTCCTCTCCCTGCCCTGTAACAGATTGAGCATCGCTGTGACCAAGGGAATGGGCTCCACTGTCCCCAGCTCAGCCACCCTGAATCGTAACTCCCAGCAGCATGAATGGGCTTCCTGCACGGGGCCGCGGGGATGGAGGAATGAGCCAGGCAGAGACACACGTTCCGGTGGAACCAAGGGGACGACGAGACATGCGGAGCTGCGGCTGCTCCTGGCACCTCAGTCTTTGGCACGCATGTCTTCATGGCCGTCACCTTGAGCTCATGCTGGGCCCTCCAGTTCGGTTTGTGCACAGCGAGCCCCTGACCTCCTCCTCCCTGTCTCTGAGCCCTGCCAGCCTGTCTCTTGTTTTCCTCTGGTGGGGCTGCCTTGAACTTGTTCTCCTGGTACCTTTGGATCTCTGTATCTGGCCTGCTTGTCTGGTGCTTGCCCACAGACGGAAAGGTGATTGGGGGTCTGGAATCTCTTCTCTGCACCTCTTCCTTCCTCTAGTTATTCCTTTTGAACTGTTCACAGATTAAAGATTTTTAGAGCACATGAAACTGATCATTTTCCTCTGTGTGTGGACATCTGGACCCTTAGAACAGGCCACTCAGCAGTTTGGGGGTCCCTGAGCGCCCCCCAGTTTTGCTTGGTATCATTAGATTCCCTGACCAGGAAATATACCTCCTGGTTACACGAGCACTTGCCCATCAATCCCAGGAGGTGTTGCTTGGCCTCCCTGCCTCTCACCCTTCTCTGGAGAAGACATCTTCCAGAAAGAATGAAAATTGCTGGTGGTGGAAAGAGCAGAGACTGTGGGTCAGAGTGAGGTGTCGCTGCAAGCTGACTTAGGAGGACAGTGATGTGGCGCGCCCATGTGCTTGTCCTTGTGTGACCTGGTGTAAGTCACTGTCCTCTCTACCACACACCAAGGAATCCTCTGAGAGGGCCTTGAGGCCCTCAAATTCTTGCACCTCCTCTATGGTGGTCATCTACCATGACAAGTCCTGCAGGTAAGAGTTAGTGCATCAGAGTTACTCAGAGGGTAATCAATTATTTCATCTCTTCTCTTACTGGCCTCTTTTCCACCTAGGGCCTCTCTGTGCACCTGTGTGTGTGTGAAAGATTTGAGCAAGGCACCCTGCATGGCTGCCTGAAGACCACAGCCCACATCACAGGCAGCCGAGGATGCCCATGGCCGAGGTGGCCGTTCACTGCGTGGCCAGGGTCAAGGCGGTCTGGGTGTAGCTTGGAAATTACACCAAGCACCTGCTCAGGAAGTTCTCCTGTGTACGTGGCCGATTTGTCCCCTCTTATTCCCCATAAATTTGATTACCCTTTTTGTTCCCCAAAGGGTATTCTGCTCCTCCTGCCATTGTCACCTAATCAATCATGCTTGTGTGTTACCACCAATAAATAGCAAGAGCTGGCAGAGTCTGGCCTTGCAAAGCTGCTCCAGGACTCATCCCTCAGCACTTCCCTGGGCCTTGCTGGTGCAGTCTTGGCTTCAGATGGAACTGCTACAAAGCACTTCTCCAATCTGTCTTTAATGGCTACTTCTGAAGCTGCATTATACACTGGGAAACTCACCCCGTTTTTTCCACCCTGTTCCTTTGCCATTCTTGTTGGTTTTGCACACGGGACTCTGTGACCCCAGCGGTATGTGTCTGCCCCTGAGAAACACATATCCCAGGTGTCCTCAAGAGCCCAAGATGAAAGAAGCTCCCAAAGGGTGAATATGTTTCCTGACATGTAACCTTGGGACATGCTGGGGACATGTGTGCATAGCACCAAGATTTACTTCAGAGGCATTATAACTTGGTAGTTAAGAGCTCAGGTTCTAGGGCCCTCCCTGGTGGCACAGGGGGTTGAGCACCACACTGTGGGGTTTCTGCAGCCTCTGCAGCACGGGTTTGATCCCCGGCCAGGGAATGACCCACATGGCACAGCAGACCTCTCCTGTCTCGCCCACTGCTCCCTTCAGCAGTATATTTCGGTCAGTCTGCCTGTTCTGCTCCCCACTCTGTGTCTGGTGAACCCTCTCACCCCCCACGTCTCTGGCCTGTAGCCCAGCTCTTGGACGCATGAATAAAACAAAAAATCTGGAAAAAAAAAAGCTCAGGTTCTAGAGTCACACGCACACATTTAAATCCTGCCTTAACTGTGCAATCTCAGGCAAACTTCCTGACCTTTCTAAGCCTCAGTCCTCTTATCTGTGAATTAACAATAATATGTATCCAAAGAATTTGCCAGAGCCCTCGTCCTCCCTTGTCAGAGCCTAAAATTGTTTTCCGAGACAATCAGAACTTTCCATCGCTGTCTTGGGCAGGAGTCCTTGTAGTGCTTCTAGCAGCGCTTCTTCCTTCTGCTATTATGTCACTGTGGGCCACCTCCTGTACACTCAGAGACAACTGGAGTTCTGAACTGCAGTGCCCCAGATGGGTAAGGCCATGGCATCTGGAAGGAACGCGTAGAAGAGGCCACCTTTCTCCTGACCGGTTGGTCCTCCAGCCTCCATATGGTCATACGGCAGGCACATAAAAGTTTCTAAAAAAAAAAAGTTTCTTTCCCAAAGGATTAGAGGAGCTTCAGAGAATAGGAACAGAACAGAACGCGTTTGTTTGCACTTTTTGGAATCCCTCAAGGAAAGACTTCAGTCTTCCCAAGGAGGTCCCGCTCCTATTTGGGGGCCTCAAACGCACAGGCACACTGTTACTTCGGTCTCTACAAGACCTCAAGAACCTCGAGTTCATGTCCCATGCTCTTGTTCCTCCATGCGCGCCTCCCACTCTCCTTGCCCCGCAGGCAGTTGTGGATTTTACCCGTGTCTTCCTGTCTGTTTCCTGTGATGTGCTCTTATTTTATGCAAATGGTGCTGTGTCATGCAGCACATGGGGCTTCTCCCTCCCCCCTCGCACCTCATCTTTAAGATCCATGAGTGTTTCTGTGTCCTCTTGCAGCCTGTCTCCCCCCGACTCTCCAACAATGGTCTCTGGGTGACCTTCAACTTCTCTGCCACAGATAATAACTGCAGTGAGCTTCCTCCGACAGCACTTCCTCCCTCTCAGCCTGACTCACCGGCTCTCAGAATTGTCGGCACCATCTCTAGTCATTGAGTCCAAAGGCTCATAAAGATCTCAGTGTTCCCAGTTTCTTCTTACTCACGAAAACTGGGTAACACTGAGGCCACAGAGTCGTGAACACTATGTCTGTGTCACCTGTCTCGGGGGCTGACGTGGGGGACTCTAACTTGTGGTCCTAAACAACAGGAGCCTCTTGTGTGAGATCCCATGACAGACCTAGTGCTTCCTTTGATCGGTGACTGACTGAAAAAAGCACATCTCTCAGGCAAACCCTTTTTGTCCCCTCATTTGAAACAGTATAGTCTAAACCCATAAGGAGTATAACCCTCATTAACAAAGCTTTTACCCTACCTTTGGGTCATGTTGAAAAGATTTTGGTTTCTTTTGATGGGAAGCAGAATCCCGGGGATGCATAGGAAATCGTGCTGGCATTTCAGAAAAGCTACATTTGATTTTCATGGCTGCTCTGGGTTCTTATGGTGAAGGGCACTGGCCTCAATTAAATTCTTTAATCAGTAATTTCCTTCCAGTCAAGAAGGAGTCAGTGGTTTGCCAGTTCCTCCCAAAGCTTTAACAGGATTAAGTATTGTTCGCTGAATGGTATCTATTATTATCGGGCAGAGTTTTATGGATCTCCAGACTATTTTTTATCCTTGTCCTTCCTTACTCTGGTCACTCAGTCAAATTCTCTTTAGGGGCCCAGAGGTGAAGCACAAGACTGAGGAGCACTGCACAGAGAGCCGGAATCCAGCCCTGCCTCCATATCCTTGGACCTTTGGCTGGTGTCACCCTCATCTGGTGTCTTGACCTCTCAAGGACTGTTTTCTTGCATAGAAAAAAGTGAGTATTGAGGAGTTGAGGCTTTATACCTCTGGATGCCTATGATTTTACTAAGGTTTCGGGGTTCCTTGGCCAAGCGATAGCACCTTCTGCTGTTTCTGGTTCCTAGGTCCCTCCTGGAGTCCAGTGCACCTCACAGGCAACTACATGGATTTGTGCTTTGTAGCCCTAACTAGTTTATTTTATTCTAAAAAAAAATCATTTATTTGTTTATTTATTTGTACAAGAACTGGGGTACAAGCCAGATGTGTGGGGGGTGAGAGTATTCACCAGAGACAGAGTGGGGAGCAGAACAGGCAGATGGACTGAAATACACTGGTGAGAGGAGCAGTAGGCTAGACAGAAGTGGTCTGCTGTGCCATGTGGGGATAGAACTGGAGTTGCAGTGGCTGGGGATAGCTTCACAGTGCTGCAACTTAACCCCTTGCACCACCAAGCAGGCCTCCTAACTAGCTTCTAATGAGAAACTAAATCTGTAGTAAAACTTAACTCTTACTGGGTTTGCCCAAAGCAAAACTACGCAGATTGAGGTCGCCTGTGGAATGTCTCTAGAGCTACTTCCTTTTTCCACAGCAAACCTATTATTAGCCACCCTCATCATTACCAACAGCAGCAACAGCTCCAACTGCAACTGCAGCACTCAAGTCCCGGATGATGGACGTCCACCAGCGTCCCACGCTAAGGAGGATGGAGGACCCGGGGAGGTAGATGACAGACTTTTCTTAGGAGCAGGTGGTGAGACTGGGATATTCTGGGCTCTAGAAGGTGTACTAATGTGATAAATATTTGAGTGTCTCATATATAAGGCTTTGTTCTAGGCATGGTAAGAGAGAGAGAGAGAAAGAGACTGACTGCTTTCCCTACTTTCTAGTACAGGATGTAAACAATAAATAGAAATTAAAAAAAAACTATAAAAATATCAGAGTGGAAAGTGTTATAGAAAAAATTATAATAGATTGATGAACTAAAGACAAATTGGGCTTCCCCTTTAGAGGACATCAGGGAAATCCAGCAATAAATATAATGCTGCATATGGCTTTTTGACATGAACATGAATGACCCTATCATTATTATTGGAATAAATTGTGTTGTCTCCACCTGCCCTAGAGCACTTGTACATATTATTTCTGACATCTACAATTTATTAAATATTTAGCAATAATTTAGTAACAAGCCACACTTATCATGTTTGCTTCTAAGCTTCTTTTAAATTGGATTAAGACAATCCTGTCTACTTCTAGTTGAAGTAGGTAGTGTGAAAGACATTGTATCTGTGGCTCAAACTGCAAATAGCTATAACAACCTTGCAGAGAGAGCAATTTCCACGGAGAAAAAAGTGGGGGAAGCAATCAATTCATAAAAGGATGAATTAGAGGAAAGGAAATGTGCACATGAATACAGGAAATATAGACCATACGTTGTGAGCATTTGTAGTTGGTGTGAACATTATACCTCCTTTCAAGTTGGCCACTTATTAGAACTGATGCTGAATTATTGGTCATTTCCACTAAAATAACCTCTTGCTTTCTCTGAAAGAACCCTCTTAAAGATTCCTCTGAAAGGATGCACAGTGCTTAGACAGAGAATCTAATGGTAACGCAATTCTAGAGCAATAAAGTATTAGCCACTGCAGCCTAAGGTCCCTGAGATGTTACCGAGAGAATCACCAATAAGAGAACAAGTGAACCCAGGGGCGAGGGGAGTTTATGTCCATTTAGAGGTTGGCCTGGCACAGAGGGGGCGGACACAGCCATCTCTTCTCCCATGCCACTGATTAGTTCTTCTCCCTGACTTCACGAGCCAACAATCCGTCCATGATACTCAAGTATTTCTTAAGATTAAGGTTTGAAATGTGCAGTTTCAGAACATTTTGCCCCAAATGATGAAAGCTAATGGAAATCAAATGATATATAGAAATGAAAGGAAATACATTATTTCCTTTCCTTAAGTCTCGTTATTCTTTGGACAAACCAATTAATTTTTTTGTTGAACATTCTGCTTTTCCTTTTCTCTATGGTGAGATCAATAATTTTAAGTCCTATTTGCATTCCCAGCAGGAGCCTCAACAAGCAAATAGCCACCATGTGCTTAATAGTTTAAACTCACAATATCAAATAGGTATAAACTCACAAAACCCTATGGGAGGGCTCTAAAGTGAGTCTTCCTTTTTGTCCTCTCTATGAGAGGGAAAATTCACCATGACTTTGAAACAAGAAATCTAGGTGAAATAGGGCTTTTTAAAATTCACCTTTTAATATGAAGAGATATTGGTATTTTGGCATCTCAGAGGACTAGATCCCTTAAAGCCAAGTAGGAAGAGTTAGTTATGCAGAAGAGAGAGAAATGCACATTGGTCAATGGAAACCAAGTTCTTCATCCCATTTAGGTCAGTCAATAATGTAAACAGTCTCTGCTGATACAGGGAGCTAGAGCTGAGACTCAAAAATCCAGAGGTGCCCTTTCGGAAATGTAGGTGGTTATATAACTGGGAATGTGGGAATGCAAACCTCTTCTGAGAGCCAACCCACATCCTCTTTCAGAGACTCTTCTCCTGTGCCTGCTTAGCCCTCCCATCACCCACTCCCTGACCTCTGGACCATTGGTACACAGGGGACCCAGCTGAAGCAGTGACATGCTCTCCTGAGAAAGTGGAATTGGGTCTCAGAAACTTAGTAGGTTTTTGCTAAGCCTTTGAACTGTGAGTTGCATATGAAACTTGGATTGGTGAGCAGAGAAAGATAATAATGAAAGCAAACTCTTGCAAAGTGCCAAGCACTACTCAAAAGAACTTTATGTATATTAAGTTACTTCATGTCACAAACTCCTATGAGGTAAGTGCCATTATTATATGGATCCCAACTTTGTAAATGAGGAAACTGAAGAACAGAAAGAAGCTCAAGGAACTTGTCCAATGTCACAAGCAACTCAGTGGTGGAGCGAGCATCTGCATCTAGGCATCTGACTCCAGAAAGTGCCCTTAACCTTATGTTAAATTGCTCTCAGGAGGGAGAGAGGGAATGAGGGGAAGAGAAAGAAAAAGAAAGCAAGAAACAGAGAGACAGGGATGACCCAAAGAATCAGAAATAAGAGACAATGTATCTCTAGAGAGAAGGAGATCTGGAAACAAACGCCAGACTCTTAGCAGTTCTGTAGTTTCTGGTCTCTAACCCTGTGAAGCCTAGTCTCACTTTATGCCTCTGAGTTCCACCAGGCCTCTCTATTTCTAATCAACTTTCTTTTTTGCTTAAGCCAGCTTGATTGGGTTCTGTTCTTTGCAACCAAATGATCTCTGACTCAATAAATTGGAATAGGAGGGAACATCTTGCAGCAGGGGGTCTGAAATGGAATTGTGTTATGTTAATCAGCCAGAGAAGTATGTGGCAGATGTTTTAATTTTGTTCTTTCTTAAATTCACACAGTATACTTAGCAGGGACAATCTAATTTCTTTAACCAAGATTTAATGTTATTCAAAAGTATGATTTAGAAAAGGGCATGGAATCTCTGTCCAATGGCTGGGGACTAGTGTGATCATGGATTCATTTCCACCAGGTGGAACTGGGCCTTGACCGCAGGGGTAGCTTTTAGAATGGGAGTAAACAAAGGATTGACCCAGTGGAAGGAGAGTGGAATGATGCATTCTTTTTTAAAAAAAGATGTATTTCTTTTTCCACAGAAAAACTGGGGTGCAGCAGGTGAGAGGATTCACCAGAGACAGAGTGGGAAGCTGATCTACTGAAATACACTTTAGGGGAACAACAGGTGGGACAGGAGCGGTCTGCTGTGCCATATATGGGTTAGTTCCTTAGCTGGGGATGGAGTTCAGGTGGAAGCGGTGATAACATTTGAGACTTAACCCCTACACCACCAGGGAGGACCAGAATGATACATTCTTAATTAGTCTTAAATTCTCTCTTAGTTAATGTGTTTTACTGTATGAGTTTCCCATTGTTGCAATACAATTTATCCTCCTAACTCAATGATTTAAAAACCTATAATTTAATTTTCTCTCATATAATTTTATTTTCTTCCTTCTGTGGGTCAGGAATCCAGACAGGCCAAAGTAGAGACGGTTTCTCTTTGCTCTACAGCGTCCGGGAAACAGATGGAAAGACACGAAGTGTGTGAGTAGGGTGTATGGTCATCCAATTTGGTCAGCGTCTTCACTCACGATCTTTTACAAAAGATCGTGTAGGGTAAAGGTTGATCAGGTCTTTCCACCCGCCCACTACTGATGATGGACACCTGCGGTGCTGCGAGCATTCCAGGGTGGGCATGCGCAGGTGGGCGCACCTGAGTTGGACACGGGCATGAATGGGCGGCGTCATGAGGACGCCAGGACTGTGAGAACCAACTGTGAGAACTGCAGGACCGACCGACCGACAGTACTGACCGACCAACAGTACTGACGAGCAGCAGCAGAGAGAGAAGAAGCAGCCGAGAGTGTGAGATGCGCTGGGAGCTGGGAGGCCTCCAGCCTCCCGGCCCCCCGGTCCCCCTGCCTGCCATGTACCTGGCCACCGCTACTAAATAAAGTATGAAAAGCCACCGAGGGCTCCAAGACTCTCCTTCCTTGACCCGTCTGCCCAGAACCATCCCGAACCTTACTCCAGTGCCGCCTCCATCCTGCCGCTACAGATCGTCCCTGTCTATTGCTGCTGGTGATTAGCTGGGACCTCTCTGGGGTGCCATCCAGAACACCTGCATATGACTGCCCAGGTGTTTCTCCACGTGACCTACTTTCTTCTTCCTCACAACATGGCCCCCGGATCTCCAGAGAGCACACCTCCAGGGAAAACCAAGTAGAAGCTCTATCTCATCTCCTGCTCTAGCCTTCAAAGCTTCTAGCACAAGCCTGCCCAGCTTAAGAGGTTTAATATCTCCGACCAACTGAGGAGAGAATTATGAAAGTAAAAAGATTAAATAGAAGGGGAGACATTGTTACTGATGTTTTTGGAAAATCATCACATAAATAAAATACAATGTCAAATGTTGGCATTAAAATACAGATATCTGGTATAAATCTATAAATTTCTTACTTTTTCTTTAAGAAACAGAGAGCTTAATAAATGCTTAAGTGGCCTCATTGAAAATGTCCTTTTTTGCAAGGATCAGGTTATATAGCAAGGGGAACTGCTACTCCAGATGTGGTTCTGGCGATGTGACGCTCACTCAAGCCTGGGAGAGGGTGTCCGTCCCATTCATGCCGGCAATTAGAGCTGTGTTTCCAGATCTATGGACTTGAGGGAAGCAGATTCCAAAAAGTTCAAGAGATGATCTCATGGTGAGAATCTCTGAAAAGCAGTGTAGCTAAAAAAAGATTGTCTCTAAAAATAAAATTCAGAACTTAAAATTGTGAATAATCCTGATGAGGATGAAAAAGAGGTGGTATCTAAAGAAAACAGTATTTTTGCTGATGAGCTCTGATTTTAAGCGGACACACACAAAGATGGAAGGAAGGGCTCAAAATCAACGGTGTATATCGGAGAATGTCAAACTTTTGAGAATGTCAGAAGACAGCAAAAGCACATAAAATATTGAGGCTTCAAGAGTTGGAGGAAGCCAAAGAAAAGCAGCCAAGGGGGCCTTCTGATTTTGTGCAGAACAAAGATCAGGCACGATCCGTTTCCAAGTCCATCATACAACCTGTCACAACTTATCTCTGTTGTATGATACCAACATATCACATTGTTAATGTGAATCGCAGGTAAGAAAGAAGCCTTCATAGCAACTTCGTAAGATTTCTTAGAGTTGACATAAAGAAAGCAGTGTGTTTCCACTCCTGTTTTGATTTCTTCTTCGCCACTATGGACCTTCGAACTTAGGATGAAAGCTGCTTAGGTTAGGCCCAGTTAATTTTATTTTATTTATTTTTTTAAAGATTTATTTATGCATACAAGCACTGGTAGGCTAGAGGTGTGGGGGTGAGATGATCTACCAGAGACAGAGTGGGGAGCACAACAGGCAGACTGACTGAAATACACTGCTGAGGGGAGCAGCGAGCGAGGCAGGAGAAGTCTGCCTGTGGCATGTGAGTCACCTCCCCAGCCGGCAGCAGGGATCAAACTCGTGCTGCAGTGACTGTGGTTTGCTTCATAGTGCGTTGCTTAACTTATTGCGCCACCAGGGAGGCCCTAGGCCCTGTTTATATACCTATATCCCAAGTATAATTGTTTATAGTCTTCCAGGTCATTCTCAGGAGTGTCCCAGTTCGAATACTGGACAAGATAGCACAGAGATGTCTGTGTAATTTGCTGGACCTACTGCAAAATTAAGATGCAGGGGCCTTGGTCAAAACAAGCGCTATCAAAGCTACTCACATGTAAAGTTTTCCCTTCTACATTCTTTCTTGATTTGTCATGATGCTTTTTATTCACTGGTTCAAGTTCTTCTAAGTAAAGAAAAAATAAAGATTTAAGTTATTCACATGAATTGTACTTTTCGTTGTTGTATGATACCAAGTTTTCCACCAAGATACCAAGTCCTTCCACCACCCTCCTTTTTATCCCTTTTCCTCCCCTCCCCCTAACCTCAGCACCCTCGGGTTGTTCACTGGTTTTTCATTGATGTTCACTGGTTTTTGAAAGTGTTTTACATTATAGATTTATCTGCTATATAAATGTACAATGTTTGTTTTTATCGTTCTGACTTATTTAATTCTCTCAAACGCCCTCCATTTTGTTGAAAACGACTGCATCTTACGTTTTCTCAGGGCTGTGTAGTACCCCATGGAGTGGATATGCCACCTCCTCCTGATCCAATCGTCCATTGATGGAGGTAGGTTTTTTATTATAGAGTAGTTTCCTTCTATTCCCATCTTGTGTAGAGTTTTTATCACAAGTTTGATAAAACTCACATTTTATGTGGTGCTTTCTTCTAAAGTGCTTTCTCAGTATTTATTGATATTATCACATGATTTTTATATTTACTTCTATTGATGCAACATATTATATAGACTGATTTATGTATATTAACCATCCTTATGCCCCCGGGATAAATCCCATTTGATCATAGAGTATAATACTTGTGATTTACTATTGAATTTGATTTTTAGCATTTTGCTAAATATTTTTGCATTGATGTTCATCAAGGATATTGGTCTTCAATTTTCTTGTCTATCTTTGTCTGGTTTAGATATTAGGTAATGTTGGCATTGTAAAGTGGGAGCATTCTTTCTTGTGTTTTTTAAAGCAATTTGAGCTAATGAGCACTAGTTGTTTAAATTAAAAAATTTATTGGTAACACCATCTGGTCCTGGGATTTTGTTTTTTGGGAGAATTTTATCACTGTTTCAGTTCCCAGACTTGTTTTCCATTTGTTCAATTCACCTATATCTTCCTGGGTTGGTCCTTCTAGATTATATTGATGTATAAGTTTGCCAGGTCCTTCAAATTTATCGAACTTATCGGCATACTAATCTCTTAAGATCTTTTGTATTTTTGTGCTGTGGTGATTTATCCTCTTTCATTTGTGATTCTGTTTATTAATAATTTCTCTTTTTTTGTTAATTTAGAAAGGAGATTTATTATTTGGATTACCTTCTTAAATAACCAGCTTTTCACTTCATTGATTTGTAGTCTTTTAAAAATATATTTCATTTATTTTTTTCTCTTATTTCCTTCCTTCTGCTAACTTTGGGTCTTGTTTAATATCAGTTTTAAATACACTATAAGAGCATTTAGTTTGTATGTAAAATCACCAGTTACACAACTTGTACATGGTATATAACCTATATATTTTATTCTTATCAGAACAGTGGAAATACTACACAAAATAACCTTTCAACAAGTGTACATTCTACCAACACTCTTCAACTTTGGCTTATTGATGAATAAGAAATAAATGAAAGAAAAGAAATTACAGATTGTGGTAGCTTTCCCCTTCTTTCTATGTCATTATTCAGCTGACACAGGGAAGTAACATGAGTAAGGAAGGATGTTGTAGAGTTCCTCGATCATTTGTGTTTCTTAAAATACCATTGCCTTCTGTGTATTAAGCAAGTTTTGGATCTAAGGAGAAGGTGGCTCTCAGATCTATCATCACCCCACTCACTCAATTCTAAGTGTGATACACTGAGCTTGTACTCATTTTGAGTCTGAGCTGAACTCCAGATATTAAAGGTTCAAAGAAATTCTGTACCCACAGGCCTTGTGTGAACATGAAGGGGAAATGGAGGGACGAGGAATGGTGACATTATGTGTATCTCCTTTGTGTATGTGCATATTCCAACGTCTCATCAGATGTCACATGCAAAACACAAGGTCAAAGACAAAATCAAGAATTTCAAGGTAGCAGTAAGGACTATTGAACCATGGCCATAGACCCATGAAGTCAACTTGGGTAAGATAAGGATTGTGTGTGATTTCTTGAACTTGAGCGTGCATCTGAATCAGGTGGAGGTTTGGTTAAGGCATCATTGAGTACCACCCCTAGATTTTCTAATTTAGTAGCCCTGAGGTGGAGCTGAAGAATTTGCATTTCTGACAAATTCCCAGGTGGTACTAATGTTGCTGGTCCTGGTACCACCCTTTGAGAGCCCCCACCTCAAGAGCAGTGCCTCTCACACAGGAATCTTATTAAATACAGAATCAGATTAAGTTGTTTTGCAGTGGGACTGATGGAGCTGGTCATACTTTGAGTAGCAAGGGCCTGGAGTAGCTAATGAGTATTATAGAAGGAAAAGAGGGTGATACTTAAAATGGGTTTTAAAGCATAATGGGAATTGTTTAAGTGAAGAGGAAGGCAGAATGCACTTCAGGGGGGGCAAAGGGTAATGGGCAGAGAGGAAGCAGCAGGAACAGTGAGTGACAGCAGAAGCTCTTCCTGTGGACTAGAGAACCGAGGACCAGAACACAGAGGGTCCTCAGGGGGTTAAATGTCTCTCTGGTGGTGGAAGTTCTGGAGAATATGCCTGGCTTGCAAATCTCCCAAAGCAGTTCTCCATACCCATTGTTATTAAACCCTGATTATTAAGTCAAACTAGCCCATGTCCTAAAAACCAAACCCCCTAAGAGTTTTATTTCCTTCGGGGAGGCTCTATGTTGAGTTCTAAAGCAGACAGGGTAGGCAGAGGCCTGGCTGAATCAGGAGCTCTGGCTTGGGTAGGGAGCTGGCTGAGCCGGGCTTCTTCTGCTTCTCTGCAGCATTCCTCTGTGTAGGAGAATGGGGGAGAGGGGGTTGGGGACAGTTGTCTTGGATGAGGTCTCATGCCTTTTCAAATAAGATTCCATGATCTCGGAGTCTGTGCAGTCCACCTTTCTCGTGAAGTTCTGCCCTGGTGTGCTAGGTCAGGATTGAATAGGGAGGAGGAAGTAGACCCTGTGATTCCCAGGGCAGAAGGAGCTTCGCGATGTGCCTGCTACCTCCTCTTGGTGTCTCTCTACAGGACTAGGCACTGTGTCCCCAGGCCCTGAGGCAGTTCCAACCTCCAAAGAAACCTTCCCAGGAAAGTTATCTTGACCACTAAGATCTAAAGCAGATACAGACGTGCCAGGGAAAGGGTAGAGGGTGGTATTGCAAAGAAATTACCAAACGAGTCAGGCTGTGACCAGAATTGATACAACGCATTCTGTAGCTTTGTTTCCTTTTACTTCTCTCTCTATTCCCAAATGCCTCATGCTTGTGCTTCCAATGCCCTGGGCTGGGACTGCTGCATGCGTCTCCCATGGACTACCCATGGGCCTATCATGGGTAGGCGGGAAGGGAAGGTTATCGGACCAACATGAACATGATTCTAGCAACCTGTATATAGCAACTCAAACTGTGCACAAAAGATTAGAGAGTGTCTCTTGACTGGAAAGCAGAGAAAACGTTTATCTCATCTGCTGCACCAACTTTAACCCTCTTTTGTTTAGTTCAGGCCTCTCCATCAAGAAAAGGCTGCAGGCCTCACATCCTCCTCCAGTCCCATCCTACCCCCTCCCACCACCCCTCCTCCTCTACCCCCACTCCCACCGCAGTGGTGAGTAAAGCCACTTCTCTGAGGTTTTTAATTCCTGGGGTAATCCCTTCCTTCCTGCCAGGTGGGGGGCGGGGAGACTTCTTGCATCCAAATCTTTGATCTTGGTGGAAGTGAAAGAGAAAGACTTCTGTAAAACTGTCAGGGAGATAGGAAGGGGCCTTGAAAGGAGTTGTAAACGGGCAGTTCACCTTTGATCAGTCACCCTAGATCCTTTTTATAGCCCAAAATTGTAGGTTTAGAAGTGCCCTTAGTGTCCCCACGGGAATCATGTGACTTAAGAGCAATTAGATTATTCCAAAAGTTTAGGAAGATTGAGTACAAAAGACTTTCGTTTTCATTAAAGGAAAAGAATAAGGAAACATCAGCTGAACCATGAAGCTGACCCCTGAGTAAGGCATAAGCTGGAGACCCTGTCTGCTCCCTTCTATGTAACAGGACACTCTCTGGCCGGCCATTCCACTAAAATCTATCAACTGACAAGAGTATGGGATATATTTTTATTCCCCGTTCCCTCATCCCCCAGACAAAGACTCAAAGCATTTGCTCTCTCTCATTGTTGGATTTTGATTACATGCTATTAAAATGTCAGAAAAACAGAAACTTATCAGTCTGACATTTTTCACTTGGGTATAAACAGATAATAGGGCAGACTGCTGCTTTCCAATTAATTTAATGTGTGTGGTCAAATACTTCATAAAAAGACTAATTCATCATGGTACACATGTCTGTGTTTCTATAAACGTCTCTAGCCCCTCCCACCCTGATACCACTTGAAGAGAAAGAAAACTTACAATCTGTTGTTCATCTTCAGATCTAGTCAGTGCGTGATTTAATCTTTTGCTTAGAAATATAAAGAGCTTCATGGCCATGTTTAGAGAGTTTGTGATGTGGGGGAAGGAAGAGACTTTTCAAATGTAGCTGGTTCTCAGCCCATTAGCCATGGTCCTCCAGCTTGCTCAGCAAGCACAACCTCCTTTCCCAGGCAGTATAATAAGAAACCCCCCCAAGTCCAGTAGGGCTGCACCCCAGGAATGCCCCAATTCCTGGGGTAGCAAGGGTCTCCCCTTTGTGTGCATGAGCTGGGAGGTAAAAGTCAGATCCCTGTGAGGCTGGCAGATGTGCAAGGCGTTTGTGACACTCAGACCCATCTGAGCCCACTGGAGACACATGGAACAACCTGGCGCCAATAAGTACCTTAGCAGCTCCATGTCCCTACTTCCTTCCCCAGGCCCCGTGGACCCAGCTTAAATGGAAGCAGAACCAGTGCCCCCATGGGCCAGTACTGAGCCCTGGGGCTGAGACAGGGCTGCTGCCTTTCTGCAGCGGGTCTGGCCGTGTTCATGGAATGCCCCAGTGCATCCTCACCCCCGAGGGCACAGGGGCTTCCGGTGGACACCAGGACATTCTTCCTGGCAGCGAGTGCACCCTGGAGTAAAGCTGTCCTCCTCCTTGTGGGAGCCCTGATACCTGCATGGCCTCGAGCTGGCACAAGGGACACTCTCTTGACAGCTGGAGGACCCCTACAAACTCAGAGCAGACCCTAAACACTGACTGACAGGTAAGTGAACAAGGGTTGGGGTCCTTTTCAGAGAAGCTCCTGGTCAGGAGAGTCCTCAGGGGAAAAAAAATATTTAAAACTTGAGATTTTTCCATTTGTGACTAATTTTTTGTTCTTCTCTGTCCTCAGCCCCCCCCCCCCCCCCACACACACACATTTCATCATTCCCTCACGATTATCAACAAACACCAGAGATTTTTTTTCCTGTTTCTTTCTAACAATGCATAGTTTCCAAGGATGCAAATAACAAGGGCATTTGTGATCTCCAGATGCTTACATATGTGTTTAAATATTCAACGCCTGGGTCTTTATGACCCCAATAGATCTCATCGGCGTAGTCAAACCCCAGGCAGTTTGAGACAAATCAGCCTAAGTATTCATCCAACAAATCAATGCCGAGTGTCTCACATGTGCCAGGAACTATCCAGGGAATACAGAGGAAAACAAGACAATTGTTCGGTGAGAGATAAATCCTCAGTGAACTCATCAGACTGCTCACATTCTCCCTATTGCTTTTTCTCGTCTGTGTCCTTGGTTCTGTCACAGCTGTCTTGGCCTGTCAGTTCAGTCTGGTTTGCAGGCAGTCAGGGCTCCTTGGAGATGGGGTCTTGTCTCCACTCACAAGCATCGCTACGAATCTGTGTGCCTGTTGTAATTTCGCATTCCTTCAACTGGAGGTGACTGGTTATCTGAAGTCTGTGGCTGGGGAAATAAGCTCTGGAGAGGCTGGTGGTGACTGAGTGGGAAGGCCAGAGGGCCAGTCCTTCAGGAAGAGAACAGTAATGTTAGAAAATGCTAGAAAAAGGGAGTGCTTTCAGACGCTATTATTTCTGTTGTTCAGACGCCCCTGGGTATAGCACAAGTGGAACCCGAGCCCTGGAGGCCTGCCAGAGGGGAGGGCATTCTGCTAGAAATGACTATATGGAATGGAGAAGATGAGCCAGGCGGGGCCTGGGGGCAGGGTGTGTTGAGCCCCACTTCAGGGCGAGCAGACTTCCCAAGCACAGCAGACAATGCTGAGTGTAAGTCACTGGGCAACTTGCACAAGGGAGACAGAAGTGAAGTCTCCCCGTCTAGGATCCCTCCAGCCTGGTGGCTCCATAGGACCAGCTTCTCAGGTGCTCACCAAGGCGTTTCTTAATGCCCTGCACTGCTGCCGTCGGTGGTTTCTTAGTTACCTTGGCTTAGCAACTCTGAACCCTCACCCAGACGTGCCTGCAAGTCCCCCCAGCCCAACGCGTCCCTTCCTGAGGACTCAGCCGAGGCACCTGAAGTACACACTGCCCAAGGCCTCGTACAGAGACCTGGGAGTGAAGACTCTGGGCTGGGAACATGACTATCTAAAGGGCATCGCTGGCCAGGGGACCTGGGCCCAGACTGCCGCCCGCTCCAGGCATGGCGGGCTGAGTACCAAGACTGGCGTGGGGAGGGCAGTTTCCCCTCTGAGGCCCCATGTGGTCAAGCCTTTGTACCGGCCTAGGGTCAGACCCACGTGCAGGTTTTAACCAGGGACCAGGCCCCTCAAATACAAAGTGGAGGAAATACAACAAGTTTTAGCAGTGGTTTCTGTAGATCAGGGTTGTCCACAGAAATGTAATATCAACTATATTTGAAATTTTCAGTTTTTTAGTAGCTACATTTAAAAAGAAGTTGAAATTATTTTTGATAAAAAATTGTATGCAATCTAATACATCCCCAATAGTATAATAGTATAATGATATATATGTATATATATATAGTTAAATCTTCACAGTCCAGTATGTAGCTTACACCTGCAGCCTATCCCAATTCAGACTTCCACATTTCTTTTTTTCTTTAATTTTTTATTTATGCATACAAGAGCTGGGGTACAGGCCAGAGGTGTGTGTGGGGGGTGAGAGGATTCATCAGAGACAGAGCTGGGAGCAGAACAGGCAGATCAACTGAAGTACACTGCCAAGGGCAGCAGCAGGCACAGCAGGAGAGGTCTGCTGCGCCATGTGGGTCCCCTCCCTGGCCGGCGGCAGGGATCGAACTCGTGCTGCAGTGGCTGCGGTTTGCTTCATAGTGCGTTGCTCAACCCACTGCACCACCAGGGAGGCCCTCAGACTTTCACATTTCAAATGCTCAGTTACAACATGTGGCCAGTGACTGCCGTATTAAATGGCATAACACTTGGGAATGGGATTGTGGATTATTAAAGCATATTTTCCAAGTTTTCTACAAGAAATGTAATGCGAATTTTATTTTATAAATCTGTAGACTAGAAGCGTAATTATACCTAGGTTTTGTTTCATTCTCTATTTTAGTAAAGACTTCTTTAAAATTCTGGCCTTGTCTGGGCAGTCTAACAGGAGAAGGGGTTATATATCTATCTTGAAAGATAAGTGCTGAGGACCCTGACCGGCCAAGGCTGTACGGTCCAGTCTTGGAGCTTCTGGGAGAAGAGTTGTATCTCCAGCAGACCGAGCGTCGTCCCGGGTGGCATCTGGATGACCCAGGGCCTTCTCTTTGGCTGCTCTTTGGTGCGTGGGCTGAGCACCACACCCACCCAGGACACCCTGCCCCAGCTCCAGGAGCTGACCTTCTCGAAATTATGTAACTCTTTCTAATTAACTCTAAGTGCTTTTATTTTTTTT
>JAGFMF010011859.1:452644-476378 GCA_019455555.1 Galemys pyrenaicus
CCTCCCTGGCCGGCAGCAGGGATCGAACTCGTGCTGCAGTGGCCGCGGTTTGCTTCATAGTGCGTTGCTTAACCCACTGCGCCACCAGGGAGGCCCTAAGTTGAATAATTTCTTAAGAAAAAATGTTTGCTAAATAAAATAGACAGGCAGGAGGATAAGGCATTCTTCTTCAGAGATGTTCATATGATGGGTTCGGTGAAGGACTTGGCTTCCTTTCTTTTTTAGTTTTCTTTTTATTCTCAGCTCAACGAGTGGCCAGGAGAAGTCTTTCTATTTCTAAGATCTCTTGCCTTGGTAGTATTGCCCTACACCCTCTGCTTCTGCCACCCAACAATTTGTCCAACAGAAATTCCTTGACTTCCTTTCACTTCTCCAAGCTCACTTTTCAAATATCAACCAAAACCAATCAGCTAGTGCAAAACACCTCAAGCGTGTTTGAGATTGGCAATGGGGAGTTGAGGTGGAACCAAAGTACAGGTCAGGGGTTCATGGTTCTAACCCTGGTTTTGCCACCATCTTGCTGGGCTGTCTTTGGCAAGTCTGGGCCTCAGTTTCCTTATCCATAAAATGACAGTGTTGGGTCAGTGATTTCTAAAATCCTTAAAGTTCTGACATTTCTTTATTGACCTGGACTAGGAAAAGAGCCTGGAAATAAAAATCTTTTCACTCTAAGACCGAGAATCCATGCTGCCATCCAAAGCCAGCTGCCTAAAAGCCCTTGAGACCAGGGTAGCAGCCTGCCCATCACTCATCAAAGGGCAAATTAAAATAGTCTAATGTTTCCTAGAAGAGTTAAGAGTCAGAACGTTTCAGCATAAATGGCTCTCCTGTAGAACCAAGAGTCCTGCTTGACCTTAAGTTCCAGAATGAGACACTCTGAACAGCTTTGAAACAGCTCATAGGTGTTACAGTGATCAAACTCTGGTATCAAAACAATTCCTTTCATTGCAACTGCCCTGAGAACCGAGCAGGCTGACCAGGAGTGAGGTTACAGACGCTCCAGTCACCTGAAGCAGAAGCATGTGAAGCAAATCAAAATTCTTCCAGGTACACTGTGATCAAGAAGAAAGAGTTAAAAATAGAAGCTGTGTAAGAAAACATAGCTGACGGTGGTGT
Source organism: Galemys pyrenaicus (assembly GCA_019455555.1). Taxonomy (NCBI): domain Eukaryota; kingdom Metazoa; phylum Chordata; class Mammalia; order Eulipotyphla; family Talpidae; genus Galemys; species Galemys pyrenaicus. The sequence continues at coordinate 453,761 of JAGFMF010011859.1, forward strand.
GCAGCGGGCCCTTACAGCCGCTTCAGTCTCTAGTCTAGCGAGCGCACCTCTCTGTGTCGTGACAAGTGAATGATGAGGAGAGGACAGTGCAGTGGGAAGAGGGGAATGCTTATGTCTGCTTTTGGCAGAGAGAACGAATGGCCTCTTCGCTGCTTCAGTGGCTAGGTTGCAATAAAAGTAGATAAAGCTTTTTCACTAAGGAAGGGAGAGCTGGGGAGCCAGGAATGTCCTATCTATAGCAGAGATCCAAAAGGAATATGAACACAGTATATTTAATGTAGAGTTTCACTGATTAGTTTTCACTGAGTAGCAACTCATCCCAAAGCTTAAAACAACAGTCACTGGTTTAGATCACAGTTGTGCAGACTGGCTAGGCTGCTCTGGTCTGGACTAGTTTGGCTGAGCTCAGCTGGGCTCCTGTGTGTGTGTGGTTATCTGGCAAACTAGCTGGCCGTTGAGTGATGAGGATGGCCTCACTCACATGTCTTGTGACAAGCAGCCTGTTAGCAAGAGTTCTGAGGCAAGTAGGGCACATGCCTCTCATCAGCCTTCAGGCTAGCATGGATTTGCTATATGGCAGCAGCTTTCCAACAGCAGCAAGAGAGGAAGCTACAAAGGCCTTTCAGGTCTAGACTTGAAACCTGTATGTATTAACTTCCAGTGCCTTCTAGGGATAAGGTCAACTGGAGTGGTCACTTATCCCAGTTTGTCTTAGGCTGAGTTTTCCAGGATACAGGACTTTCAGTCCTGGGAAAACCCTGGACAAACCAGGGCAGTTGGTCATTCTAATAGCCAGCCCTGATTCAAAGAATGAGGAACTTGACCAGACTTTTCTCTGTGAAGAAATGTAAAGGATATTGGTGATGGAAATTTCACGGGCATGACAAATAATGTAAAATATATTTAAAATTAAAATGAAAATGAAATGTAAAAGAAATGGACTCCTTGTGCATTGTTGATGGGGATGTAAAAATGATAAGGCCACTGTGGAAAAGGATTATGGTGATTTCTCAAAAAATTAAATACAAAATTATCATATGATCCAGCATATTCCACTTCTGATTATATGCCCAAAAGAATTGGGACCGAGGCAGATATTTGTACATCCATGTCCATAGCAGCATGATAAACAGACAATAAGTGAAAGCAACCCAAGTGTCGAATAGACAACTCTGGTGTGGATAGATAAGCAAAATGCAGTGCACTCATGCCAGCGAGTATTATTCAATCTTTAAAGGAAGGAGGAGAATTTGAAACACCCCACAACCTGGGTGAGCCTGAAGAAATCATGCTAAGTAAAGTAAACCTGTCACAAAGGTACAAAGACTATATGATCCCACTTGTATGAGGGGCCAGGAGTCAAATTCATAGACATAGGAAGTAGAGTGGTGCCTGGTAGGGGATAGGGGAGGACGAAATGGGGAATCAGTATTTAATGGGTACCTCACAAGTTTCAGTTGCGGGAGATGAGAAAGTTCTGGAGATAGAAGTTGTTGGTAGCTGCATAATGGTGCGTATGGGCTTACTGCCACAGAATCATACACTTTAAAATAGCTAAAGTGGTAAACTTTATGTTATGTATATCTTAACACCATGAAAATTATCATACAGAAACCTTATTTAAACAAGGTCCAGAGGCCAGAAGGAAGTTACCATATATGTGCAACCAGGAAACTACAAGATCCAACATGCCTTGCAACCCCCACAGGAAATGATGTTGCTTCCCCAGTCACTGGAAGTAAGAAGAAGGTGCCTCTTTGTGTTGTAATAGCCCCTCTAAAAGCTACATAAGGGGGTGCTGGCTTTTGTTCTAGTGATGTACACATGTTTCTCCATGAGGCTGTATTTCTCAAATTGTCTTTTTGTTATTGTTTGCAAAAATTTCCATTTTGTTAGTGAAATAACTGGTTGTTTTATGTTTGGGGGCAATGAAAGAGCGAGAGAGAAAAAAAAGAAAAAGAAAAGCAGGGAAAGAGGCTCCCCTATTAATGAAAGGAACTATTCTGCCATCTGCCACAGGGGTGAATAGGAATTTAATTAAATAAGACCAAGCTGTTGCAGCAGATCATAGTTTTTGAGCAAGTATGCTGGCAGATAGCAAACAGGATCCAAATATTGACTGTTTTTATACTTCTTCTTTTGAGAGTGAGATGCAGCTTATGGTTATTCATTTGGGTAGGAAAAAAGGAGAAAAAGACAGCACATGCTGGTAAGTGACTAGGTGGTGTGGATGTGTGGTAAGACTTTGGAACCAGCCACAAAGTCAAGTAAAATAAACTCAGAGCCCTATAGAAATTACTAACAAGTAGGGAGTGGCCCACACTGCCATTTCCTGCTTCTTTGATGCCCCTGACAAACCACTGTACATAGAGCAGGTGTCAATAGAGAAATGTCCAAAGCTTCCAAGGAGTCTGACTCATAGTGGATTCACATGGAGCCTTGTCTCCTAGTCCCTCTCTGTTCACGGGAAACTCTGAGAGTGCCCAGCTCTCTAGTCCAGTGGCAGAAGGAGCACATGGCAGGAAGGAGTGAGCAGAGGCATCAAGAATGAGGAAAGGTCAATGTAGGTGACCAGGCAGAGTGAAGGCAGAGAGGAGCCAAAGGAAATCATGAAACAAATGACTCTGAGAAACAACCAGACTCCCAGAATGCATGGTTGGGAAGGTCAGAATAAGAGGAAAGGGAGTTCAGAAAACTTGGGGGACTTGTTTGGGGCAGGAAGTGGCAAAGCTGGTGTACCTGATGCACCAGGAAGCTGGTGCATCCAATGGTTACCAGTTTCCCACTGAGCCTCCTTCATACTAGTCACTGGAAGAAGGTGTGGTGAAGCCCCATCCTCATGTGCTTCCATCCCCCAGATCTGATCTACCCTCCAGGGGGAACTATGCCCTCCAGTACATAGTCTTCTAGCTCTCTCTGTCCTGGAAAGGCTGGGGGCACAAGGTGTACCTATCTTCTTAGCAGTTACTTATTTAAAGGATTCTATTTTATTTTTCCAATTTCTCCAATTAGTTCATGGGGAGAAATTTATTTTTAGATGGTGCAGGAAGTGCAGTGCAGACCATTCCTTCTCAGTTCAGTGACTAAGTTTTAGCCTGCTCTGGGTTTGTTGCTCAGCACAAAAGGTCAACAGTGGGTGGGCATAGCTGTCACAGAAGGTTGAATTGCTAGGGAATTGAGTAAGGCTGGATGCCATAGTCCTCTCATTTTTGTGTGGAGAGGAACACTTCTTTGGAAGAACCCCAGTTGAGAAGCATCTGGTGAATTGATTTATTGATCTAATTGCCTTTTCCGACTGAGAAGACTTCAATAATAAGAGAAAACTAGCAATAAGGCCATAGCGTTCTACACTGTCCAAGACTCAACATGGTGCTCTATAAAGTCCAAGATGCAAATATACACGTATTGATGAAGAACCTGCCATGGGCAGGTTAGAAAGATCTTTTAAGAGGAGGTTGGTACAGCATCACCCACAGGAAGCTCACAGTGTCATTGGAAGGAAGTAAGAGAAGGACTTAAAGGCAAGGAGGCTAGATAGGAACTTAGGAGGCCCTAAGAGCTTTGTGTCTGACACCACAGTGGCAAAGGTTGAGAGCAAACGAAATCTGGAAATGCCAGCTTAGCTATCACCACCCTTTCCTCCCAGACTCACCCATCAAGACAGTGTCAGAGAAAGAATCCAAGCTATTCTGAGAGTTCAGGTCAGGTGGGAGGTACAAGCCAAGAAGTTGGGAGATGAATCAGTGAGCTGAAAGTTAGAGAATAAGAAAGAGGGGGAAAATGAAACAAGACACCAAGAATTAGGCACGATGGGACAAAGTATTAGTTCAGATGCAAGTTTTGCTGCATGGGACAGAGACCCAGAGTAGCTGTGATTTAAACAAGGTAGAGTATATAGCTCATGTAAAGTCTGAGCTGGTGAAATGGTTCTCCTCAGTGACAGTGCTAGAGGCACAGGCTGCTTTGTTCTTCCTGCTTAACCTCTGGGTTGTTGTCTTCATTTGTATGGTCCAATATCGCTCACTGCTGCATTCTAACCTATGGCAAGGGGGAGAGGAGCCATGCCAGAGAAACTTCCTTCCTTTAAAGATGACGAGATTGTACTCACTATCACACCCACATCCCATGGGCTGGAACTTAGTCTGATGGCAATGCCTGGTGTGAAGGAGGTCAGGGATTATAGTCTTTTTTCAGAATAATTGTATGCTCTAAAAAAAATGTCTACATCTACGGAAAAAAGGAAAAAAAATTGAGGACACCAAGTCTCTGCTACAGGCATAGAGTAATGGAAGAAAGCAAAATAGGTCCGTGTAGGCAAGTTCAACTCCAAGGATAGTGGCTCCTCTGTGAACTCTGCCAGGGCTGTGGCGATTATAAGTGACAGGTTCCCCCTGCATACTGAGACGAGAGAAGCACAGAGAAAATTGAGATTACAGTCATTAGAAGAACCAAGGACGGTTTCAAGTGGATGTGCGTGCACTTGAGATTCTGAAAGTTGGGCAGGATTTTGACAGAAGATGAGGAAGGGCACATCAAGAAGACAGGTCAATCGGTTGAAGAGAGAGGTGGCAATGGAGTCCAAGATGGCAGGAGCCAGTGACAACGTTTGAACAGGGGGAGAGCTAGGGATGTGCTTCCTGTGGCTTCTCATGGGTCAATGAAACAATGATTTGACATCAGGAGGAGCAAAAGAAGAAAACACAGGCTAAGATGGAGCATTGGACCCTAGACTGAGTTTAGCTTTTCCCAAGAAGAATTAGACCTCACTGATTTTACACCAGCAGGGTCTCTGTCCCTCTCTGCTTTAAAGAGACTGCCTTCTGTTCTCACTTAGTTGGGGTGAGACAGCTCTGTCCTCTAAGGTCTCATGAAGACATTCTCTCTGTTTCCCTGACTTCTGGGCACGGGTGCTTGACACTGAGCCTTAACCTGAGGCTATAGTTCCCAGTCTTCCTCTCTGTGGAGATGGGGTGAGGATGGGAGCCAGGCTGGCATCATTCTGCATGTATAATAGAGCCGGAAGAGTTGTGAAACCCAGGAGGTTCTGCTAGGCTGTTCTGCAGTAAATACTTGTTATAAAAATAAACCTATCTTGTTATTCCACAACAATGAGCAATACCCTAGGGTTGCCAAGGCTGGAAGTACTCATACGTCTCTGGGCACACTGCTGCAGGGTGCAGCCAGCCCACGGCTGCACGCACAAGGACACACACTCCCTGTCTTCTACGTCTTACTGCAGACCCAGAGCTCCTTTAAGTTTTCAGTTGATGAAGGGTGAGGACCGTTGCAAGGTATAAAGAAATGTGAATTTCTACTTTTGAGTAAAAAAAAGAAGCAAACATAATTTTCAGCATCGGAATGGGGAGCTTGATGGCAGCTGGTATCAGAAAAAGACTGACGGGTTTCTGTGGACTCTACATTTAGCATGAGTCAATGGCATGCGGTTAGCATAAGAACGTCTGTGGCTTCTTTAACCACTTTAGAGCCAATGGAGTGTGAGGAACAAAAAAAAAGCCTTCATCCTTTTCATGTGGGTGCCCTTATGAGGTACATTCAAAGGAAAGACTCCAGAGTGATTTGCAAGCTCAAAACCATGGTGATAATTTACGAGAACCAAAACCCTGCAGCTCAACGGAGGCCTGGATGGACATAAAGGCTGGCTTCACACACCCAAGGGCTGTCATAGGGGGAAGGGGCACTTCTGCGCTGACTCCAATGGGAAGCCCAGGCAATTTTGTTTCAAAATAGATTTAGAGGGTCTCCCTAGTGGTGCAGGAGTTAGTCTTAGCACTACCAAGCTATCACCAGTCACTTTGGCATGAGTTCTATCCCCAGTCAGGGAGGTGACCCACATGGCACAGCAGACCTCTCCTGTCTTACCCACCGCTCCCCTCGGCATTGTATTTCAGTAGGTCTACCTGTTCTTCCCCTCACTCTGTCTCTGGTGAATCTTCTCATATCCTTCACCTCTGGCTTACACCCATTCTTGTATGCATGAATAAATAAAAATAAATCTTAAAAAAATAGATTTAGAATTGTCTGAAAATGGAATGCTATCTCTCATGAAGCAGTGAACTCTCCAGTGCTGGAGCTTGGAAAGACTAGGTAAATCTGTATGTGGGATGCTAATGTGTGGTAGAAATTCACACAGTGGGTAAAAGGCTGGCCTCTTGAGTTTCTCCCACTTTGAGATCTTATGATTCCAATGTGCTTTGTTCTTTAATTAAACTCTTTTTTTTAAGATAATTGTATATGTAGTTATAAGAAAAAAAGACAAAGATCCCATGAGTCCTTTTTCCAGGTTTTCTGACTGGTAAGACTTATGATTTACTCTAACAAGATCTACTCTTCCATGTGCCTCGATAGTCCCTGCCTTTGAGGAGTTGCCCATCTACAGGAGACTTACAGATAGAATCAAAAAGTGCAAGTTTGGGTATAAGAGAGCACTGAATGGGACCAACCAAATACTGTAAGTGAGCAGAAGGCAGAGAGACCACATCTGTCTAGGGACACCAGGAGAGCCTCCCACAAGAAATCATATTGAATCGGGTCTTAAAGGACAAATAAGAACTTGAGAGACAAAGGGGGACATTTTTAGTTAAGGCTTTGTGGCCGTCCAAGTTCATTAAGGGCTAGAAGATAAATCTTGAGAATGACTTTTTCTTGTTACAGATTTTCCGCATAACTCAAAGAAGTGCAACTAGAAGTTCAAAGAACCATTTCACCAACTTCCTTCTCCCTCCCATGTATCATAGAGCATCTGCTGGGTGAATGCCCAAGCGAACGAGTGGGCGATCTCTGCCCCTATTGCTTAGTCGTGCGTTTCTTCACCTGTAGACAAGCACACAATCGCACGGGAAGCAACGGCACTGGTTTAATTTGAGCGATTACCTAAACTCATGCGGTTTTCCAGTCTTAGAGGAGACATGTTATGCTGATTATGGCTGAGGTCATAGGTGCCCCACAACCCTTCCTGCCCCACCCCCAACCCCGTCCCAGCACAGTTAATTTTTTTCTCTTCTGTGGCTACAGGTTCTAGATCCCTTACAAAGCACAGTACTGTTTAAAGGAAACTTCATAATTGGAAACTGGTCCTTTTTTCCTTAAATACATTGAATGTATTTAAGGAAAATACAGAGAATGTCTCTGGGTCTAGTTATCTTTGCCCTGCCTGACCTGCCTCTCTGGATTTGTGGAGTGGAAAAGGCATGTGCTTCCTCGCAGCCAAGAATGGCAGGGTCTGGGCTGCTGGGGGAGGGGGACTTTGAAATTTAGAAATCTGTTCCTACCTCTTTCTTTTAAGATTAGAAATAGAGCTCAGGAGGGAGCATGACCTACTCAGTGTCATCTCGTGAGCCACAGTGGAACAGGGATCAGGGTTCCGGCCACTTGGCTCCTCTTCAGCTACTCACTCCAAGGCATCCAGCTGTTCCCTCCACATAGCCAGCCCCTTTCAAGCCTCAGGCCCAGTTCTTGGCCACATGCCAGGAGTTTCTAATGCTTATGATAACACAGCACAGGAATTAGGTGTACTTGGTTTTTCTTATGTACAGAAGCATAAAAAAGATCAAAGCATTTACAGTCTGATGATGTTCCCAAATGCAAGTTCAAATTGCTGAGTTAAAGAGCCAGCAAATTTTTTTAGAGAGCTTTCAGGAGTAATTACTCGAGATGGAATTAAACCATATTTGCCGTTGGCTCCTTCTCCTCCCCTCCCACCGCATGGAAAGGGGCGGGGGTGGGGACTAACAAAGAAAATCTTTCAAGACTATTGCTAATTACAGATTTTTACCTGCCCGGTGCTCTTTTGCCTTGTACATTAATTAAATCAAGACCAGGTGTTTTGCAGATGGGTTAGCTCCTGGCTATCGGAAGAGATTAATAGATCCCAGCAAATGGGTAAGGGAAAAAGCTGTTGAGTTTTATGGGTCATTGATGCTGCTTCTCTCAGCAGAAATCAAGATTGAGAGAGAAAACTTGCGCTTAAGTGGCCCAGTTCATTCGAGAGGCTCAGTGGCTGCGCACATGGTAACCATCTCCAGAGCCCCGAGAGCAGGCAGATCCTCGCAGCCAGCAGATCCGGCCAGCCCATCACATCCTGAAGGAGGTCAGACCTCAAACCCCTATTCTAAAGGAAGTGAGTTCAGGGTCCGAAGGTCTGTGAACGGGGAGCAGAGGTGGTAGCAGGCTCTGCGTGACCCGGAGCTGGTCTCCTGCCTTCTCTCCTCTGCCGACTGACAGCTCTCCCCGCTCTGTTAAAGCTGAGGGACAGGAGATGAAGAAACAAACCGTAAATGATGCTCGGAGGCTTTCAGAACACAGCTCTGCTGTTAAACGCCAGGGCCCTTGTCCCTGCTCTGGTAAGAAGGACCTCGGGTTAAAACAGAACGACACCCAGTCGTGAGGCAGTGTGTCTGATTCCCTCAGCAAGGCCAGATCAGGTTTCCTTCTGGAGGTCCCAGGATCGCGCTGAGGCCAAGATGGAGAGGGGAGGGGGAGGGGGTCTGGCCCAGGGAAACAAAGGCCACTTATTATTCACAAAGCAGCCATTTATCCTAGTGTGTAAAGCCCCGAGGTTTTGCAGTGCTGAGCCATTCACTGGAGCCTGAGCTCGCACCAACAAACTCATCCATTTCAAATGCCCCTCAAAAATCTGCCTTCCATTGTGCCAATTTCTGATTCACCATCACGGACCGTCTTCTGGGCGAGACAAGTGATGAGAAACCAAGAGCTGTACAGCCCCCCGCCCCTCGCCCTCGCCCACAGCGAGCCTCGCCCACATGCTCTTTGGAGGCAGATGCACACTCTTCGTCTCTGCCTGCAACAGAACTCGAGCGCACATTGGTTTGTGTGGCTTGAATCCTTTTCTGAAGAACCCGGGGCCCAGACCACCCTCCCCCACAGTGAGTTAAACCAAACTGTCCTGGCTTCAGAGGACTGGTAAAAATGACTAAGCTGTATTTTGCAGTCATTGGTTAAAGAATGTCATTCTCATCCCAGAAACCAGCAAAGCGTCGAAGGCAATGATTTCATCTGTTCATTCTTCAGTTCTTCTGCCTACTCTTTCCCCCATCTGATCCCCCAATAGCTCTCTTAGTCCCATGCCACTTTTCATTTGCAACCTTCCAGTGCCTTCCAGCAGAGAGGGACTCATGGCCCAGGTTAACCTCTTCCAATGAGACCAGAAAAGAGAATCCTCAGCAGCAGCGTGAGGTTCCGTGAGGCAAGCGCAGCACCAGGACACTTTGGGAGGGGCCCTCTTGGGTGCCACCCCACACTTGCATGACCTTGAGTGAGTTCTTCCCTAGACTTTACATGCTGGATACATCACTTGTTTCTCTCTAGTCCTGGCCTTGACGTGGGTGCTATTTCTAAACTTGAAGGAAGCATTTAACTTCTGTGGTTTGCAGGGAACTCTTAATAAAAGGTCCCAATGCCACTGCTTCTCCACAGGCCAATTTGATCAGAATCTTCAAATGTGGAGTGTGGGCATTTGCAGCTCATCCCAGGTGAGTATTACGCAGCCAGGGTTGAGACTGCTGGTCCGAGCGCTCACGCTGGTAATGATGTGTGTTCTGCTGACATCTGCTATGATGTGGCTAGGGCTCCACTATCTCTGTGGTGACTTGGCCCCTCCAGGATTTCCTCTGGGTCCCACAAGGCCCCAGGCCTGACTGGACTTCCAGGCCGTCTGATCTTGGCTATAGTGCCAGGCACCCTCCTACTGCCACAGCTCACAGTGGGACTTTCAGCTGAATTCCTTGTCAGCCTCTGGGAGCCTCAGTTCCCTTGCTACACTGCCTTTCCTTTGCTGTGGTGAGTGCAGGGACTGTGTGAGGAGGTCCTTGCAGAATCCCAAGAGCAGAAAAAGTGTTCTCCTCACTGTCTCCAAAACACCCTTTACTGGGTTGGAGCCTGGTCAGGTGATGGAGACACATGCCTGTCTCTCTGCCTGACCCTCTCTCTCTGTCTTCCTTTTTCTCATGTTAATAATGAAAGGATGGACTCCTTCCCTTCCTCTTCCTGTCTTGTGGGACCTCCCACAGACAAAATTCTAGATCTGATTCTCTTTAGAGAACTTTAGAAAATCCTCTTTCCTTAGTATTTGACTTTCAAGTCTATTGCCATTTTGGGGACTCACAACAATCTAACTTGACAGTGAAGGAAATAGGCTATAGAAAACACTTCTGAAAGTATCTCAAAACAACATCATCTCCACTCTTCACAGTTTGTGCCAAGAATCAGATTCCCACCGAGCCTTGACCACGAAGGCCTCTTCCTGGGTCTCCACTCATTCTCTCAGCACTTGGAGAGGCAGGTAGAAGGGGAACATTTTTATTCTCAGCTCATATTTGTTCAATGAGACAGAGGATAGATTAAGTGAATTTGGGGTCTTCAGGGGGAAGGACGTAGGGAGGCCAGAGGAGAGAAATGAGAACCTGGAAGAGGGTCTTGAGATTCTATTAAGTATTTAACTTATTAAACATTCCTTAAGCCTTTGAGCAGACCTGGAATATTTCATTGAGAAAACTGAAGTCTTTGGCTCAGTTACATAAGGGTGAAAGTGTATAAAGTGTATAACCCGTATATAAAGTGAAAAGTGTATAACCCATCTCCTCCGAATCTGGGAGTGCAGGATGGACTGACTTCATGAATCATCACTGATGTTCTGTCTCTCAGTCCCTTCTGCAAAAGTCCCTTGTGTCTCTGTCCTCTCTCCCTGCGAAGGACTCATCCTGCTTTTCCCTGTCCTTTCCACTCCACGCCACCCACCTGCCCTCCTGCCCTCCTGCCCATGGCCAGGCAGGACTTTGTGCCAGCCCGTGGACCCCATTTCTGTAGCTGCACAAACACCACTAAGCCCTCTAGACTTCTAGGAGCTGGGCCTACCCACTACAGGAGATTAGGAGCCCACAGTGAATCAGCAGCACACTGGGCCCCAAGCCCAAGACTCTTGGCTGGGCCTCTATCCGCTGGGGGCTTTCCCATTCCCTCCTCCTCTCTCCTCTGAACCCCTTCTCTTTCCCGCAGACCTAAGTAGGCATCTGCCACCACACTGGGCCACCAGAGTCCCTGCGGGTCTTCCTCTCTCCCTTTGTTCCAGCTCTGGAGAAGTCCCACTGAATGCCACTGGCCTTGATGATTGGCCGTGTACGCAAGCAAAGAAGTCGCACCTTGGTAGTAGCATGGTGTTCCGGAAGCCTGGGGGTGTGCGTACCTCCGCTCCTCGGCCATGACCCCCTGGGCTCCAGGAGGAAAACTGAGCAGCTGCCAAGACACACCCACAGGCCTCTGGTGCCTACACGCTCCGTGAATCACAGCTACTGTACGGTGTGCTGAGTCACTCCAGGAATCTGGAGAGACAATAAAAGCCTATTTTAAAAAGATGTGCTTGCGTACACAGGCTCTTACAAAATGTTTGATAATTGCTGCCCCAAATAGGTAAGGGCTCAAGGTCTCCAGAGCTACAGAGGCAACTCTTTTGACGAGGGGCCTGGACACCGCGCGAGCAGTCTGACCCTCGCCACAGAGGGAGCCGGGGTTTCGGTCAATAGGGCATTCCCAGCTGCCTCAGGGAAGCGTCAGGGCCCAGCGTCTGCTCTTGAGGGGAGGAAGGGGAACTATAGGAGATGCCCTTGGTGCCAACTTTGAAGAACAGCGATTACATCTTTGTGCCAACTATTCTCTGAGTTACTTAATACCACTCCCATTCACAGGGAAAAAGAAATCTGGTCCATAAGACTAAGTGGTCTAAATTTCCAACTTCTTGGCCATCGGAGTTTTAGGTCTCCATGAACAGTGAGTTTCCAAAGTACTTCCTCTTCTGGCGGGGGCAATGCCCTCTTCCTGACCCTCTAGTGAGTCAATGAGACTTTAACAGGACCGGAGCCAAAGGCCTCAGAGCCGCTGTGCTCTTGGAAGTCATCTTGTCCAACTTCTCGCTAATGAGCAAGCCAAGAGTCAGAGCGTGGACAGGACTGTTCAGGGTGCCGGGCTCAGTGCCAGGTGGGTCTTGTGCAGAGGAAGATGGAAAAGACGCAGCCTCTGCCCTCGAGGAGGCTCAGACTAGAGGGGAAGCCATCATGTATTCAGAGTAACAATGCAGGTAGGGTGTAATTAGACCCACAGCAAGTAGAAACGAGGCTCCGAACAACGATGTGGGAGAGCAAGGATGCGAGGATGCGAGGCCATTCCTAAGAAGGAATCAGGAAGGATAACAAGGGGAGTATTAGCATTAACCTTGTAAAGACAGGCTGTTGCGTTGGGATACTCGGGTCAGGAAAATGGGGAAAGAGATATGCACATGAAGGAAAGAACTGAGATGGGAGGCCCAAGGAAGGTAGGCCAGTTTGAGTGCTGTGTAGGAGTGGGGGAGGGAGTAAGTTGGGAAGACAAATAATGGAAGGTCTGGAATGCCAGGGTGATGAATTTGAACTTTATCTTCTTTGTGATCATCTAAAAGCACCGGGTGGCAATGCGCCAGGATCTTACTGAGCAATATTAATCATGTAATGCAGAGTCTGCAGGTTCTAGGAGTTTGGAATTCAAGACAAAGGATGAAGTTACGAACAGATACTGAAGGCATATATTAAACATATACATAAATCATAGACTATTTAACACACAAGTATTTAAGTGCCAGTAAAGAAGTAAGTGCATTTAACAGACTAGCGAGGAAAGAAGGCATCTGGGGACTTGTTCCTGGAAGATCTCCCTCTGTCCTCAGCCTCCCCTATGCTCCATGGCTCTGGGGAAGGCCCAGAGAGACTGAGAATCATCCTGAACATTAGACACTTGGTTTAATGGATGATTTCTGTAATGGGACTGTTTCATCTGCTTATTCTCATGAATTGATACAATTCTCCTCTGTCCTGACCACAGTTTCACCGCACATAGGAGACAGCGTCGAGAGGACAAAGTGGCAGGGATCCGGGTCCCTGAGGGCAGTGGTGCATGTTATCTACTATAGAAGTGGGCTCAATTGGGAACTGAAATCCAAATGTCCACATCTGCTCAAGAGATATTAAGGCCTATGTCCATCTGGAACAGGGGTGCCTTTTCTTAATCCACACAAACACCTTTTATGGGCTTATGACTCTGGCAGGGATGAGACCAGTGACTCCTCTAGATAATGCTTTCCATCCTTACCCCCCACCACTCCCACCAAAGACCCTGGGACACGCTTCTAGCCTGGTGCCCTGAGCCAGGCGCCAGCATGGAGATGACTTCACCACCGAGCTCTCCACGCTGGAGCACTAGCTCATTTTAGTCTCCATTAGGCTGGAGATGTGAGAAAGGGTAGGAGAAAATCTTTGCTCAAATATATATAAAAAACTAAGATGAATTCACATACACCCTCTAACACCTGTTGTGTCAGGCCCTACTCAAACTGCCCAACATGTCTCTGACTGTCCTTGTGTCTCAAATGTAGCACTCAGTGCTTCAGCACAGTGTAAGAGCTGCAAGTTCCTCAAAGCCGCAGTTAGCAGAAGTCAGTCCCCACCTCCCATATCTCCCAGCCCTTCAGCTCCCTACCCTCTACCAGGAAGGATCACTGACCTCTCCTTGAGCACTTTCAATGACCTAGGGCTCTGAGACCCAGACAACCCTTTTCTTTCTTTTCTTAAAGATTTATTTATTTATGCATACAACATCTGGAGTACAGGTCAGAATCGTGGGAGGTGAGAGGATTCACCAGAGACAGAGTGGGAAGCAGAACAGGCAGGTCAACGGAAACACACTGCTGAGGGGAGCAGCGGGCGAAGCAGGAGAGGTCTGCTGTGACATTGGGTCCCCTCCCTGGCCAGGGACCCAATTCGTGCTGCTGTGCTGAGGATGCTTCACAGTGTGGCACTCAACCTGTTGCGCCACCAGGGAGACTCCCCAGACAGCCCTTTTCATAGCAAGTGAGCTCTGGCTGTGATAGCAATCTCCTCTTTCTGTCTGGCTGCAATCTCACCCATGTAGTTCTGGTCCTCTCCCTTTTAGCCATGTAAGTTTGTAGATTAGAAGAAAAGAAAACCCCTCCCCCAAGCAAATTATTCCTTTTTACCCCTCATCTCTCCCTGGAGGAAGTCAAATCCCATAAAAAGCAGCCCTCAGTATTCCTGGCCAAACCTTCTCCCACTGCTCATGTAATATGCCATGCCTTGTTCCTGTTCTCAGCTCCTGACCCCTGAGTTGGTTTCCTGATTACAGGCTGGCAAGAGTCATTTGGATCTGACCCCCCTTAAGTACTGGTTCCTAACGTTCCTACTCAAAGCCTAGGAATTCTGCTCCCCTAGACCACTTGAGGTAAATCTCTTGCCTGGATCAGCACCGGGGACTCCATGAACAGTTGCACAGGTGGTGCACTGCTCTGCTACACAGTCCCTACATCCTGTCTTTGCTCCTGTGAGTGCCTATTGTGGCAGTTGGTGTTCCTATTGAATTCACTGTCTCTTTTGAGAGGGCAAGATAGAGACAGAAGGAAATGATGTCTTCTTTGAAGTCCCTTGGCCTCCAAATACTCAACCTATTTTTCCCAAATGGTTGTTAGTTCTTGGAAAGCAAAGTATATCTGTCATTTATTTCTGGGTTCTGAACAGCAAACTCCAACTTCTTACCCTCGGTGGGATAGAGATTGAGGAAAAACCCTTTGATTGGATGAATAAATGAATGATGGAAGGAGTAGGATTTAATTGCCAAAGATGAAAGGAAGTCACTGAACGTCAGGAAGAGACAATGGGTCACTGATGACTGTGCCCTGCCTCACTTCCTGGACTCTAGGGACTCTCAGGGACCTTATTTTTTGCCTGGCAACTGCTCAGATGACTTATCATTAGAAATGAACATCACATTGACCTACTGGTCTCCCAAATCACTCTCCTCTGTTTTCTCTGAAGACTCCTTAATTTCACCCGCACAACCAGACTGCCCTTCTTCCCAAGCTCTGCTCCTGCTGCTCCATTGGACCCTTAACAAGGCAAGACTCTAACAAAGCACTCATGCAACACTGATGATGAAGGCTTGATGTAGGTTTTGGCAGTAAAGACAGAGAAAAGGGAACAGAAACAAAAAGCATGAATCTAGAGGAATCGATCTATGGGGAATGGTCTCAGTAGAGACCCAAGGCGGGGAGAAGAGACAGAAGGAGACCCTCCAAGAGAAGGTCCCACACACAAAGCATGGACATTGAAAGAACAATCTGACTGGGGTAGATGAGTTTGAGTTTGTTGGGGTTTTTTTTGTTTTGTTTTTTAAAGTTTTTAAAGATTTATTTATGCATATAAGAGTTGGGGTACAAGCCAGATGCAGGAGGTGAGAGGATCCACCAGAGACAGAGTGGGGAGCAGAACAGGCAGACTGACTGAAACATACCACAGAGGGGAGAGGCAGATGAAGCAGGAGAGGTCTGCTTCACCATGTGGGTCCCCTCCCTGGCAGGGGATCAAACTTGAGCTGCTGTGTACTGGATGTTTCACAGTGCGGTGCTCAACCCGCTGCGCCACCAGGGAGGCCCTGAGTTTGGTTTTGTGTCTTTTTGAGAAAACAACTCGCTTCAACAGTTGAAATTATAGGACTAGTTTTTGGAGCTATAGGACCCCAATTTCCTATAAGACAATTTTAATAGAAAGAGTAATCTGAGATGATGGCAAGCAAGTGAGGGTGAGAATGCTCTTCCTAAGACCAGTTGCTGCACCTCCTGGCTCTATAGATTAGGACAAAGGTTCAGCTGCACCTGCTTCAAAGTTGTGAGGAAGCAGAAAGAAAGAGACCCTAGTATGTTCTAGGAACCACACCGAGTGCTCCCCACAAGCCACATATCTAGCCTTACTAGATAGGCTGTTTTTATTTATTTTTTTTTAAAGATTTATTTATTTATGTATACAAGCACTGGGGTACAGGCCAGAGGTATGGGGGGGTGAGAGGATTCACCACAGAGAGCGGGGAGCAGAACAGGCAGATCAACTGAAGTACACTGCTGAGGGGAGCAGCGGGCACAGCAGGAGAGGTCTGCTGCACCATGTGGGTCCCCACCCTGGCTGGCAGCAGGGATTGAACTCGTGCTGCAGTGGCTGTGGTTTGCTTCATAGTGCGTTGCTTAACCCACTGCGCCACCAGGGAGGCCCGATAGTCTGTTTTTACTGGAACTTTCTGTGTTGATGAAAATGTTCTCTGTTAACACTTAGACTGTGGCTATTAGTACCCATATGAGCACTGCGCCCTAAAGATATGACCTGTACAATGAGGAAACTGAATATTTAATATCATTTAAATGTAATTAGCCACATTTGGCCAGTTACCACAGTGGACAGGGCAAATCTATTCCAAGCCCTTCAATTCATATGTGAGGAAGCCAACCAAAAGACTTTCTCAGCAAAATTGTTTTCCCTAAAATACAAATTTGCAAAAATTCTCTTTTTCTGTGGCTTTTTTTTTCTTATAATTGAGACCAGGTATGCTTAATAGAAACCCTGACATGGTTAGAATTTAAAACCTGAATAACAAGAAAGACTTTCCAGGGTTTTGTTAAACTTTTGCATCGACATCAAAGTTAAAGTCAATTGGATAATTTCTAGTGACTCAGATGCTCATTATAACCAACACTGATAAAAACAGATAACCTTGATTGACCAGCTACTATTGCTCAGTGATTCTATTAGTTATCTGTTACTGTATAACAAAATACCCCATATGCAGCCCATATGCAGTCGCTTAAAACAATAAACACTTACTAAGTCACATACCAGCGAAGGGTCAGGAGCGAGGAGTGACTTGGCTGATGGTTTGACTCTGGGTCTCTAAGGCTGAGGTCAGGGTGTCCCCTGGGACAGCAGTCTCTGCATGCTCAGCTGGGGAGGGAGGCTCCCCTTCTAATGTGGCTCACACATGCAGTAGCTGGCAGTAGGCTTGGTTCGTTACCACATGGACCTGCTTACATCCCACGGTCTGTGTTCCCCAAGATCAAGGGACTCAGAAAGAGAGCAGCCAGTCAGGAAGCCTCGATGCCCTTCTGTGACTCCCTCCCCGCCCTTGGGTGCCGCCATCAGCCCTGCTGTACTCTCGTGACCACACAGACCAGCTCTGATACCACACAGGCGGCGATGACAAGGCTCAGGATCACGAGGCAGAAATTATTAGCAACCCTCCTGGAGAGGGGCAACTCAGTACCTCACATATAAAATCTACTACCCCGCTGCATTCTTGTGAAACTAGCAAGCGGAGGTCATTATTACCCCCTTTTACAGATGAGAGGACTAGGGCTCAGAGAGATGAAGTGACTTCCCACAGTCTCTCAGGTGACAAGTAGCCGCCTCTCTCCAGCAAATAACACCGAGCCTTCGGGGCAGGGCCTGTGACCTTTCCACTCCGCCGTCCGGCAGACGTTCTTCTTGCTCCATTCCCTTGACTCAAGGTATTTTTCAGCCATTAAATCTATATCAGAAAATTTAACACTCCTTCTTCGCTGTTAAAAGAGAATTTTCACTAGGAATAGAAAGTTATTTTTAAAACAATCAAATGCAACTCATGACAATAGCAAACATAACACTTAACTGTAAAACATCAGACACAATCTCATTAAATCAGGAACAAAGATCTCTGCAATTACTACTATGTTTTAAACTGGGAAAATGTGATTTGGGCAATGAAATAAAAATAAGAGTATTAGAAGGAGGAAAAAATGTCATTAGAAAATTCCAGCTCATCGACTGAAAACATTTAACAGTCTTGGTGAGATTTCAGCAAAGTCTGGAGCCAAGATACACACCTCAGAGCAGTGACTTCCTGCAGCTTGGCAATAACCCAGGATAAGACACAACAAATTCCCCAGTCCTGTGCCAACTTACAGTCAGGGCCGGTGCTCATTCCATGGTGAAGCTTTTGTGTCTTTTTCTGGCTCCCAGGAGGCCTAAATGATCCAGGGGAGACTGGGAGGTCTGACAGTTGCAGAGGAAACCCTAAAGCTGAGTCTTCTGGGTGGTCCTACGACTACCCTTCATGCAAGGAAGTGAAGGGAAAGCTCTCCCCTGCCACTTTGGCTTCTCTGGAAATAGGAAGCTGGCAGGGGCTGGAGACTGTCTTACTAAAAAGGCAGCTGAACAGAGTAGAAAGTGCCCCCTGGTTTTTGAATCCAGAAACTCCAGATTGGGGTGATGCTTCGGGCACTTTTCACTTAAAGAAGTCATGTACCTCTCCAGTCTCTACTTTCTTCACTAAAATGGAGGATTTCCGCTCTCCCAGGGATTGTGGGGGAAAGCACATGATCATGAGCAGGGTAAATGCTTTGCAACCTACAGTATGACAGAGACAGAAAGACAGGTATCAATGAGAGCTCTGCCAGCCACAGGCTGTGCCAGCTCTCATCTGTTTCCAGGCGTTAACAGTACACCAAGGTCTCATGCCAGGCTCATGTTTTGGTGCACTGTCCAGACTGGGCTGCATCAAAACGCTGTTAGCCCCGAGGGCAGTGAGGACAAGCTTAGGAATGCAATTGCCTTGCAAGTTTACCTGGATCCAGTTTCTGAATCCATAGGTGGATTTGGGTTCCTCCCAGGGGTTGTTTACATTGTAACTTGTGCTTTGAAGTCCCAGGGTCAAAGGGGCAGTGTTCTTTAGATATCACCTGCCTTTCCAACAGAGGTGGTCGCTCATCACCTGGACTCAGGGCAACACTCATGCCCCTGTCCCTGGTCCCCCATAGCAGGGGCCCAGGGACAAAGGCAAAGAGTCTGGAGCAATAGAAATGGGCAAAACTGCTGCGAGGGAAATAGAATAAGGTGGGAGGAAGAGAAGCCTCAATGAGCCTCAGCGCGTGGAGGGAAATAGACAGGAGCTGAGGAACACAAGACAGGTCAAGGAGGGAGACAGGCAGGAATAGGGAGACTCTGGGATCAAGGACCAAGATGACCTTTTCGCATTGTAGGTATTTGAGTGTGCTCCCCCTGCCCAGTCTCTGCCTTTCGGGGCCTCCAGCTAAGATTCCACAGGGGGAGCATTTTCTATCTGATTTTGTTCCACTGCGTTGGGAAATAAGGAAATCCTACACTGACTGGCTTTGATCTCTAAGTCCTCTGCTTACGAGAAGCCATTCCCCAGGAGACTAGAACATGTGTATGTCTACGTGGACGTGTGCATACCCGGTGGGGAGGGGTCTGCCTGCTGCTTGCAAAGGGGCTGGTTGCGCTCCACATTCCCAGGATGACAGCAGAGACCTGCTGCAACAGTCAGGGCAGGACCAGCAGCTGCAGGGTCAGGCCCCAGGTCTCCTGCGGCTTCCTGACTAACTGATGCCCATAGCGCCTGAGGACACTCTGCTCCCTCTGCTCCCTCAGCGCCTGCCACACAGGACTGCGGGGGTCCTTGGTGTGGGCCCTTGGGAAACTGTGGAAAGAGCCTGCCCTGAGCTCCCAAGCCTGGCCTGCAGCCCCACCCTGGATTAGAGGGCTGGCTGCTGTCAAGCACAGACGAAGCCCAGCTGTTGCTGTAAGTCTGCCCAGTCCGTTTCTAAAGTGCCGTCTGGACATGACCCTCAGCTGTCTGCAGAGAGCTAAGGTACCACTTCAGTCTGAAGACTGTTGGGTGCAAACTGCACAAGTCCCTAGAGAAGCTCCCGCTTGCCCGCCTACCCCTCAGTCTGGCTTCCCCTTTTGATCTCATCTCCCTTTCTCTCCCTCTTCCCGAGTGCGTCTCTCATCTCCCAGTTCATGGTTTCCCTCACTGTACTCCTGTCTCCGTATCTCTGCAAGCCTCTCTGTCTCCCTCAATATTTCCGTCTCTCCCTCTCCTTTCTCTTCCTCTGTGTAGTCTCTCTGCTTCTGTCTGTCTCTCAGTATATCTCTGTCTCTGCTTTTCTCTCACTCTGATTCTCAAATCTCTGTCTGTCCTTCTCTCTCCGAGACTCTCTTTTAGTCTTTGTCTCTCTGATTCTCTCATCTTCTCTCTCTCACCCCACTGGTCAGCTCTTGTTGTCTGTCTCTCCTCCCTTGAGTAAAGATTTCCAGAAAAAAATGCACTGAACTCAGGTCCTCCCAGGAGCTCCACAGAACAGAGTGACCTGCTGGGTCAGGTCCAGGTTGGCACAACAGTTTTGCTGGGAAACTTCCCCTCCGACCTCATGAAGCCCGTGTCAGGAAGAGAACACAGAGAGTGGGTGTTCTGGGCATGCAAAGTAAGGTTCCATGATGCTCACTTAATAAGCAACAGTATCATGCATTCCTCTCCCCCCAGGGAGCCGCAGAGAGGTGATTACATGCTGGGTCAGCTAATCCTGAGAAGCCTTGCCTCTCCCTCCAAGGAGTCGGCGTTCTCGTGCCTTATATTCTTTGCTCCTTCCAAGTGGCAAGAAAGACCTTGAGAAACCAATGTCTGAACAAAATGCCAGCAAGAAAACCACAGGCTTCTGTTTAAGCAAGTGAGGGAGGGAGTGGAGCTGGGCTGAGGGATGGATAAAGAATTAATGAGGATGGTAATAGGTAAAACAAGACAGGGCCCCAAGTCTGAAAGCTTTGGAAAGGATAGCCAGAGCCAGAGCTTCTGACCTGGGGCAAATTAGTACCCCATGCCCACCCCTCAAAAAAATAATAACCACCCAGCAACCAATATATGAACCAGAGTAATAATAGTGGCTGTTTCTCTTGGGCTGGTGGTATTATCAGCCATTCTCTGTATATTAGTCAATTCTACTGAGAGTGTTGGTAAGTGGTTAACTCTCCATCTTATAGATGAAGAAGCTGAGGCTCAGAGAAGTTAAGTAACTTTTCCACATTATACAACTGGTGGATTAAAGGGTGTAGGTAAGAACCAGGGACTGTCAGACTGCAAGGCACATGCTTGCCCCGTGTCATACCAAAGGAATACTTGTCAGTTGGAGATGGTTCTTTTCACAGTTCAGAGTCCATTCTGTGGCTGCACCCAGTGAAGTGTCAGGTCAAGCTGCCCTCCGCACCTGGCCTGCGGGCAGCAGGTGGCTGCTGAGCAATTGGGGGAGCAGAGCTGTCCCCGGCTCAGGCAGCAAAGGCCCAGGGCTCAGTCTGCAGAGCTGCAGGAAACTTTCCACTTGCTGTGCCCGCATCTGACCTCTAGTCAGAACAACAAAACACAGACATTAAAAGCCTTCAGAAATGTATGTAAGAAAAAATTACAGTGACTACAGCTCTATTATTTTTTGCTCGTTTTCTATGAATTGGAGTGAGACTGACATTCTCATTACTGTGACAGAATATTTTACCTACTGGATTTGACCTCAAGTTGTGAAAGGGGAAGGAAGGAGACTCCCCAAAGTTTCCTTGGGTCAGCAGGGACTAGGCAACCTCCATGTGTCCTACAGAGAAAACTTCAGAACAAGGAGGGGAAGAAAAAAGAAGACACTAGATCCATCTGTCTGTAGACTCTGCACTATTCCCTTTAGCAAAGAGAAGGGTCTACTTCCCAGTTCTTGCTTCTGCACCGAGAGAGGAGAAAGGGCCACTTGAAAGGAGACCAGGTAGCTTCATACACTTGGAGATATTTCCACCTGCTCTTGAACTCATCTCTCCCTGCTGTGACCTCATGGAGACAAGCTGTGTGTATTTGGTGCCAGAATGAGGCTGTGGCTTCTCACAAAGAAGTTTATGAGGTTTAGAAGAGTTCAGAGAATACACACACAAAGCAGATTTTGGCCCAGTTGCCTATTTGGCAGTCTTTGGCAATGATATAAACTTGATTCCATTCGAGAAATATTTCCTGAGTCCCTCCTCTTTGCCAGTGCTGAGTTAGATACCAAGGACCAGAGGACATCCCTTTGACTGAACGAGCACATAACCCTAGGCAGAGAAGTCAAATGGTACTTAAAGAGGGAGAGTCATTCAACAAAAAGCAAATGTGTTTGTGGGCCTAGTATGTACCAGGCACTCAGAGCAAGGGGTTCCTAAAAAGCCTCTTGGAAGAAGTTTGATGGCAACTTTGACTCTTGTTTTTGATCAAATACTTTCAATTTCATATCATGGACAAGTAATCTATCATTGAAAAATGATTTTTAATATCCTGTAGTTTTAATATTTAATACCTTGTCCGCAGACTGTGAGCTTCACCAGAACTGGGGTACAGGTACTTGTGCATAGTGTGTCTCCTTTGCTGAGATGGTGTCTCCTCTGGAGAACAGTCAAGAGAATCAAGAATCTGGGCGAGTCCTGGGCTATGGGGGTGTGAACACCAAATGGAGAAGGGATGAGGAACAAAAGGTCTGCTTGCATATTATTCAATAAGACAGAGCAAGATGAGTTATTTTTCTAAGTTATTTTTCTAAGGGGCCTCCCTGGTGGTGCAGCGGGTTGAGTGCTGCACTGTGAAACAGCTGCAACACAGCAGCACAAGTTCAAGCCCAGGCCAGGGAGGAGACCCACATGGCACAGCAGACCTCTCCTGTCTTGCCCGCTGCTCCCTTCAGCAGTGTATTTCAGTCTATCTGCTTGTTCTGCTCCCCACTTTGTCTCTGGTGAATCCTCACACCTCCCACAACTCTGACCTGTACCCCAGCTCTTGTATGCACAAATAAATCGAGAGAGAGAGAGAGAGAGAGAGAGAGAGAGAGAGAGAGAGAGAGAGAGAAAGAAAGAAAGAAAGAAAGAAAGAAAGAAAGAAAGAAAGAAAGAAAGAA
>JAGFMF010011859.1:476526-537080 GCA_019455555.1 Galemys pyrenaicus
AAAGAAAGAAAGAAAGAAAGAAAGAAAGAAAGAAAGAAAGAAAGAAAGAAAGAAAGAAAGAAAGAAAGAAAGAAAGAAAGAAAGAAAGAAAGAGAAAGATAGATGACTCTTCTGCCCTGATGAATGGCACTAAATGAATTACGGACTTCAAACACCAGTACTCCCTGAAGCTGCCATGGATGTCAAGCTTCAAACCATCAAATGGCAGATGCCTTGGGTAGGCATGTCAAAACATGGTTTAATCTCCTTTCTCTCGCCATCTCTACAATGGAATCCAGAAAACAGAGATACTTAACTGCTGCCCAGTCTCCTTGGCAGTTAGGCACAGCCATCATATGGATGAGAAGAAGCCAGGAAGATTTTGGCAGAGGGAGGACTTCTCTTCTGAGAAGGAAATACTTAAAGAAAGAAGTATTTGACTTTTTGTCTCTCCTGCTGCCTTTCCTTCCTATTTGAAATGAGGATGGAGGCACAGCAGCCATTCTGTAATCATGAGGATAAGAGCCACACCTCAAGCATGTCAGGCAGGGTAGCAGTAGAAGCATGCGTCCTGACAGGCCCTTGCAGAGTTTTCCACCAGATCGAGGTTCCTTGTTAGAGGGAAGAAAAGACCCTTCATTGTTTAAGTCACTTTAGTTGGCCTCTTACTTTCATCTGAGCACAAGTCTGATATATGAAGACTAACATTAGGGAGCACTTTCCCTGTGCCAGAGGCCTTACGTTCATCAGCTAGCATATTGAGAGGCACAAAATTGCTAACTAACATTTGCAGAGCATTTACTTTGTGCCAGAAACCATTCCAAGCTATTTACGTGTATGAACACGTTATCAATCCCATTTTACAGATGGAGAAACAGATTTGGAGAGGTGATAGAGCTTGCACACATATGGAAAGGGGACTGCTGCTGAATGAACTTGTCAGCTCTCCCATGACATCTCTAAATCTCTTTCATGAAATCCTTCTCAAAGGGTGACCCCATACCCTCAGCAACAGCGTCCCTGGCAAACTTGGTATAAGTGCAAACTCTCAGTCCCCACCCTAGACCTGGTTAATCAGCAACTCTAGAGGTAGGGCCAGCATTCTGTGTATTTAACAAGCCCTAAAGAGGATCCTGATTGTGTTAAGGCTTTAGAATGCATGGAGAACCTGTGTCATTCTCTTCTGGACATTCCTTGTAGCAACTCCTACCACACCCCTCCCTGGGTTCTAAATCTTGGGTTCTTTTCCTTATCCTGGACCCTGGTTGAGCTCCATAGCTGCCTTTATACACGAAGAAAGAAGGATTCTTTGCCACTGTGGTCTCAAGTTCACCTTGGGCCTCAGGTTTCCATAGCCCCTAAACTCAGTGAAGGCAATATACTCTAACTTTGGGTTAGCCCCGTCCAGCCTTCCTAACCCAGGCTCTCCAGTTTTCTCATACATGTCAAAGAACCTTCCAGATTCCATCATGAGGCACTCCTTCCCAAGTCCATCTTTGGTCCACTAAAGGTCTCTGAGGTAGGACCTGGAGTCACACAGGTGCTTCTAGCCTGTAGGTTTCGTGGCTTTTTTTTCCCCATAGGCTCAGAGCTAGACAGGGCCTTGAGACCATACAGTTCCCTGACTTTAATGAAAACACTGAGGCAGGGGAGTAGGAATAAATAGGTGCATGTTCATCAGAGAGCTGATGTAAGAATGGACTAGACCCCTGAGTCTGTGTTACAGGATACTACCTCTCTCCTACCCAAGAGCAACTTCATATTACCAGCTCAAGACACACCTACTGATTTTTTGAAAGGACAAATGACCCTACTGGACAATGTCCATGATCAAACCCTGGACTAACTTGAACACATTAATGTTCTTCATAAAGTTGGGGAGAAATCTTAGAAGAGTGGAGTAGAAAAGAGAGAAGGTAGAGCTACTGATCTGGTTGGAAAAAAACCCCAAAAGATTGTCTGTAGCAATAATGACTTTCTTCCTATGTAAATGAGTCAGAAGTGTCCATGTGGTAAGGCTCTTTGTATGAAGCTGATGGGATTAGGTAAACTAGGGGCCACAAATAAAAAGACCTTTAAAGGAGGGCAAGAATGACTGAGTATGTTTCTCCAAGGCCACTGGGAAATTAAATGCAGGTCCTTCCAAAAGGTCCCATTTCTCAAAAGTAACAAGGGAAAAGAGACAGCATGTCTCCAAGGTAAGTTCTGGCAGACCGCCTCGGTCAACTCTGGAGGATGAATCAAACAGAGGCCAAGTTAATGTATTAAACAGTGCTATGCCTAAATACTCAGCATAATTTTAAAGTGATATAAACATCAGAACCCTTGTTTCTGGTTAGGTTATCTAGTGACGCCTCCTGGCATTCAGAGGCAGCCAATTTCTTCCTGAGGAATTTCCACTAATCTCTTCTCCAGGAATAGACCTTGGCTCCCAAGGCAGTGTCAGAGAGTTCAAGGCATAGCTTGACTCCAACGCTTGCATTGCCAAAGCAAAATGTCTAGCTATAAGCAGTTGGGCAAAGATTTGCAGAACTTTCTCTGATGCTTCTCAAGCTAAGATAGTTGTTTGCATTGTTCTGGGGACTTTGTAGTCTTCCTTGTTCCAGGGACGTGCAGGCAAGAGTTTGAAGAAGAATAAAGTGACACCAAAGGAGAGAAGAAACTCAAGTACATGAAATAACCCTTATCCACTCTCTAACCTAGTTCTCTTACCTCTTCTGCCCTTCATCTTTTTGCCAAACAAATTTAAGTTATTTGGAACGAGACAGTATTGATTTCCAGGCTCTAAATAGCACTAGAATGATCTTCAACCAAATAGAAAATACAATTTATAAACTATAAATTTTAGATTTGTATTAATATTTGCTTCAAAATAATAAAGAAAAGGATAGTGGTGGGATTATAGATGTAACAGGATTGACTCTGAGTTGATATTTGTTAAGGCTGGGCGATGGTATTATTTACAATAACCAAAAGGTAGAAGCAACTCAAGTGTCTATCAACAGATGAGTGGACAGACAAAATGTGAGTTATATAATGAAATATTATTTAATTTTCAGGAGGATAGGAATCCCTACACATACTACAATATGAACCTTGAGGACATTATGCTAGTAAAATAAACCAGCTACAAAAAGACAAATGCTCTATGATTCCATTTACAAGAGGCATATAAAGCAATCGAATTCACAGAGACAGAAAGTCAAATGGCGTTTGCAAAGCAGCTAGGAAGAGAAAGAAATAGAAATTGTTGCTTAATGGCTACAGAGCTTCAGTTTTGCAAGATGAAAAGAGTTCCGGAGGTTGGTTGTATTATGATGTGAACGTAGTTAGCGCTGCTGAACTCTACACTTCAAACGGTTAAGATGGTAAAGGTAAAGTACATGTTATGTATATTTTACCACAACTAAAAATGGAAAGAAAAAAGTGATGGGCATATGAATGTTCATTATACTATTCTATCTACTTCTAAATTCATTTGGCATTTTCTATAGTAGAAAACAAGCTAAACATGTTTTATATGTGATAGCAACAAAAGTATAAAAACGTCTAGTATTAAAATTTAAAAGAAACATGCCAAGTCTATATAAAAAATACCATTAAACTTTACTAAAGGATTCAAAAGAATCCTTTATTAAATGGATTATCCTTTATTAAATGGTTATCTTGTTCCTGGACACTCCATCCTCTCCATATTTATTTATAAATTTAGTTTAATCCTTTCCAAAACATCAACAAGGAGCTCTTCTAAGGAACAACAGACTGATTATATTCCAATAGGAAGTAGAAATGCATAAGAAGAGCCAAAATAAATTTGGAAAGAGAAACAAGGAGAGAAGGCATACTTTAGCAGGGGCCTATTAAATTACTTTGATGCTATGGTAATTAAAACTCTGTAATAGGAATGGACAAAGATAAAAAAAAATTGAACAGAAAGTGAAGAAACAGAGGATTCTGGGAGAGCAACAGCTTTATATGTCTACTTTTTCTACAGATACAAGTTCAGATCCTACCCAGCCATCTCTTCTGAGCCAAGTAGCTACTGAGGCCACAGACAGCAGAAGGCCTCGAGGAAATAAGCTGGTAGATGAAATGGGGTTTTCTCCATTGAGAAAGACCTGGTTAATATTCTGAAGGAAACATGGATCTGGTCACGTGTAAACTCTCAGGTTTCCCCAGATCCCCAAAAGCTAAGGAGTTGAACAACTGAGCTGAGGATGTTATACATTTGGGGGTCTCAAGAATCAGGAGCAGAGTTCCTCCTGCTACCTCAGTAGGGGATTGCCTACCTGTCTGCCTGCTCTCACACCTTCTCCTCCACCATCATATCGGTTCTCTAGTCACAGGCATCAGGCAAAGAATGAAAACAACATACCCAAGATGTTGGTAGCCACAAGGAAAGAGAAACACACTAAACACCCAGTACAAACTTCTAGAGAGCCACCAGAGGAGACAGATAGCAGGTTCAGCAACTACCACAACAGGAGAACCCAATAAAACCATCCTGAAACTAAAACACTTTTTAAACCAAGAAATGAAGTGGATAATTTAAGGGAAAAGAGACTTGAGACTCAAATCAGTAGCTTGGAAGTGTGAGAAATATCATAAATATTGCAGAAAAATGCAAAGAAGTTATAATCATGAGGGAAAATAGAAGAGACTTTGAGGGAAGTTCTAGAAGACCTAATGCAGGGCTAATTGGGTTCCAGAGGATATAAAGGCCAAAATAATAAGACAGTGTACCTACAAACTCCTGGGGTCAA
Organism: Galemys pyrenaicus; assembly: GCA_019455555.1. Taxonomy (NCBI): domain Eukaryota; kingdom Metazoa; phylum Chordata; class Mammalia; order Eulipotyphla; family Talpidae; genus Galemys; species Galemys pyrenaicus. The sequence goes on from JAGFMF010011859.1 coordinate 481,269, forward strand.
GAACTACAGCCTAGACAGCAATGATAATAATAATAATTTATTATATTAATAATACCTAAGCAGGTTTCGATTCGCCTCAGGAGTCAAACTATATATGCATATATATTTACAAATATGCAAGGATTCAAAAATTATATCACTCTCTGAAGAAAATATTTTCTAAATGATTCCAGTCAAAATCAAATCTATCAATGAGATTCATCAAATCAACAAAATGAAAGACGAGAAGCATATGATTATCTTGATAGTTGCAGAAAAAGCATTTAAGTTTCAGCATCTATTTATAATTAAAAATTCCCAGTAAAGTGGGTATAGAAAGAATATACCTAAAGATACTAACAGCTAGATATGACAAATGCATGGTGAATACCATATCAAAGGAAAAACAGGAGACCCTCCCTCTAAGATCAGGGCAGGACAAGGGTGCGCACTCTCACTACTATCATTTCACATCATTTGGAAAGTCCTGGCAGAGTAATTAGACAATAAGAGGAAATATAAGATTTTCAGATTGAAAAGGGAGAAATAAAACTATCTCTACATGCAATGGCATAATAGTATCTATTCACAATCCAAAGACTACAAAAATAAATCTGTTAAATATAAATGAATACAGTATAGCTATAAGCTACAAAATCAACATATAAAAATTGGTTGTATTTCCATACACAAACCATGAATTAGTAGAAAGTGAAATGCAGAAATCAAAGCCATTTATGATCACATGAAAAACAGTAGAGTACATAGCAATAAATTTACCCAAGGAAATAAAGTACCTATACACTGAAAACTAAAAGCCACTGACTGTTGAAAGACATTGAAGAAGACACAAAGAAATGGATAGACATCCTGTGCTCATGAGTCAAAAGAATCAATATTATTAAAGTGGCCATTTTACCTAAAGTAATATACAGATTCAATACAACCACTACTAAGTTCCCAGTAACATATTTCACTTAAATAGAATGAAAAAAATTCTAAAATTTGTATGGAACCACAAAAGACCACAAATAGTCAAAAAATTCTGAGGAAAAAAGAACGAAAACACAGGTATCATACCCCTAATTTTAAGCTATGCTACAAAGCTACAGTAACAAAAACAGAGTTCTGTTGTGATTAAAAACAAGCACAAAGCTCAATGGACTAGAACTGAGAGCCCAGCATGGATGGGTCTTGAGAGGATTATGCTAAATGAAATAATCAACCAGAAGAACAAAGATAAATAATATGATTTCACTCAATTGTGGAATATAAAGGAAAAAAGCAAACAAACAAAACATAAAGCAAAAACAAACCTTTAGACTCTGGCAGCAGAATGGTGGTTACCAAAGGGTAAGAGTCTGGAGGGGAATAGGCAGATTAATTGGTGACTGAACATTTGGTAGTGGGTGTGGTGGGACACATATAATTATTGCAGGGGTGAAGGCTATACACCTGAAACCTATACGGGTAAACTAATGTTGCTTCAATTATTTTATATATATATACACACACACACACACACACACAAATACACAAACGCACACATATAGAGAGAGAATTAAGTTTTGCTAATCTCATTAAAATGCTTCTGACACTTAAACTAATAGAATATTAAACACAAAAGAAACTTTATTCTAGAAGGCATGTGGGTGCAAGGAGGCATGTACAAAACTGTTTAGTGCAGTATCACTGTAGTAGCAAAGCACAGAAAAGGCTAAATACCTATCAATAAGGAAATGGTTAAATAAACCAAAGCACATTCAAGCTAAGGTATCCCGCAGCTATTAGAACAAGTTAAAGAAAGATAAAAAGATATCTTTGACACATTGTGTAGTCAAAAAAGCTAACTGCAGAATAATTTATATAGTCTATCACTTCTGTAAAAAAATTTCACACAATTATATTATGCCTATGTTACATAAGTTTATAAATGAGGAGGGGACTGGGTTTGGGGGAAAGTAAAGAGGACTTTAATTTCATATGTATTGTTTGAGTGTTTTACAATAAGAATCTAAGCATGAATTGTATATTTGTAATTAAAATATATATTTAGCCCATAACAAGAAGAAAGACCTTTCTACTTTGAAGGACGAGCTCATCCATTAACCCACTGTCAGCCAGTTGTTGGGTAGAGAAAGATCAATCATCGTCAGTAACTTGCTTGGGAGTAGACTCCCAGGCCCCTGAAGAGGAGAGAAGGTGACATGACTTCCCACCTATTCATGGGTACAGGACTTGGCCTCACGTAGATTCTTGTGAGTGGTGAGTGAGAGGTGTATTTTACAATCTTAGATTAAAGCCTCCTTCCACATATATTTTTGTTTTCATGTCACTGAGATTTCATTTTTCTTTGACTAGAGTGGGAGCTGAGTTGGGCACTCAAGGCCTCTCTCACGGAGTCCCATGTTCCTTAGCGGTAGCTGGTCTCTTCAATTGTGCCCCCTTCTCACCCCATGCCCCACCCCTGGCTACTACAGCTATTGGGGGTGGGTGCAGCTATTGGGGAGTTCTGGATGGATACCCACAGAGGGGGGAGTGTGAAGTCAGGGTGTTTATTGCTCCGGGTTTAGTGTGATTTTAGTTTTCTGAACCCCAAACTTGCAATTTTGTTGCCCCAAAATTATGAATAAAATGTTAGGTACAAAAGTACCTAACTGAATAACCATTTAGAATAAGAAAGGCAGCCACAACAAATTGCATATTTTATGAAGTTTAAAAATACCACAGATTTACAAAATGCTGAAAAATAGCACTATTTTTCTTAAGTAGTTGCCTAAAAATCTCTATAGTTCTCTATGTTTTTTTTTAGCTGCCTGCTGCTTTTGCCTTTTCATATGACATATAACTTTGTTATATAATTTCCTAGCAAAAGAATGAAAATATATTCCCTCTCATAGGTTTGACTGAACTTTTATCCTTTCGTCGTTGGTATTACAGAATTTCACATTTCAATTTCACAGCTCATTGCATGTAAAATTTTGAGATTGTCATCCAGTTTGGGAAGACTTCTACCATTTTCTTTCATGTGCAACTAAGATTGAGGGCATTTCAAATTTTCTTGTTTAGGAACTAGTATTAAATGCCTTTGAGTTGCTTGTACTTACAAACCACCTTTTCTTTGAAGTCCCTATGATGTGGTGTGTCATGCGTTTTATGTTGTCTTCTGCAGAGGGTGTCTTGGGAACTCTGCCCGCTTCCCCTCTGGGGCCACTGCGGCCCTCCCTCTGACCCTGGGAACATCAGATCTGCTGTGGCACAGGACTTTTCCCGGTCTTGCCTTTCTCATTTCCTTCGGAGTATATCTTCTGAAAGCTCCCCACGGGATACCTTCTGTATGCAACTTTTCAATTTCACAAGCAATTTCCAGGGGACCAAATCTAAGACATCATCATATATGTCAAGGTTTTATATCAAAGTAGTAAGAAATGAAACTCTTCTCCCAATGAGTTCATATGCTTACTCTTCATCATTAAGGTGATCAAACTATCCAAAATCCTTTTCTTCTATTTGATTTTCTCCCTCTCAATAAATTATTAAGTTTTTTCTTCCTATCCCTCAGTTTATGAAACCCTTTCACAGGGCCTAAATCTTCATTTTAGATAACTGTCTTCGACTCCAGACACTAGAGTTTCTGGAATTCATTTTAGTGTGTGAAGTGTCTAGACTCCAGACTCCTGGACTCAATTTTAGATACCAATTTATTTCAGAAAATGTCCTTCTCATTTAAAAGGGAGCCCCCCCCCCAAACACTTGATTAAATGAAGATACAGACTGAGTTCCCCTCAGTCCTCAAAGTTTAAAATCCTTATTAATGATTGGCAAGGATCTTTCGTTTGCTATCAAATTAAGCAGATCTTTTTCCTTTCATTCTTTTTTTTTTTTAAGATTTATTTATTTATGCATACAAGCACTGGGGTACAGGCCAGAGGTGTGGGGGGGTGAGAGGATTCACCACAGAGAGCGGGGAGCAGAACAGGCAGATCAACTGAAGTACACTGCTGAGGGGAGCAGCGGGCCCAGCAGGAGAGGTCTGCCTCGCCATGTGGGTCATGTCCCCAGCCTGCAGCAGCAGCAATCCAATTTGAGCTGCAGTGGCTGCGGTTTGCTTCATAGTGCGTTGCTTAACCCATTGAGCCTCCAGGGAGGCCCTTTTCCTTTCATTCTTAAAAGACTCCTTATAAAGCACTTGATAAGGAAACCACTGAGGGTACATTCCACATTAATAGGTTTCAAAATGGCTCATGAGGGGTAATCTAGTGAACCTCATCTGCAGTTTCCACTAAGCGTAAGATGGCAGTTCTTGGGAAAAGGGGAGGTTCCAGGTTCCCTGCCCCACCCAAATGGCTGAGCAGGGAAGAAAAGAAGCTGGAGAGGAGACTGGAGGAGGGAAGAAGCAGGATGGAGAGCAAGAAGGAGAAATGGAGCAGGCATATGTTGCAGAGAGTTATATGAAGAAACTGGGCTTGTTTCTTGGTCCTGGACTGGTTGAAACAGATGTGGGTGAGAGACCCGTGGGGAGGTTAACAGTGACAGCTTTTATCTTGATTTTGAGTTTACTCTTTTCCTCCCAGATTTGTCTGAACGTTTCTGACCCTTTTCTATGGGTCACTGCCGGAAGGTGCTTTAGACTTGTGGCAGACTTTGGGGCCTTGTTTTGGGCCAACCCTGTTTAGCTGGACTTTTACCCACAAGGGGATGGGTAATTTTGGGTGCTTGATTTGGAAACTATTTTTTTTATTGCACACTAATTGTATAAAGTTCCTTTCCATTAAAGGTCTTACATGTTTTGTCTTGATATGGCAGATGGCAGAACCTAATTAGAGCAGGCAGGCTTGGGGGATCTAGGGTGCCCCTCTCCCTGTCCTGTGATATAGGAGAATGTCAAACTATGTCCTATTGAGTACCCACTTAAAACATACAAAAACTAAAAATTTAACAATAGCAAAAATTTCTGAATTAAAAGATAAGTCACCTTTCCCTAAAATATCCAACTCTCCATGGAGCAAAACCCAGGAAAGAAGAATTAATTTTAGATCCCATTTCATAGGCTTTTAGTTTCTGAAATACCAAAAATAACTTAGGTTCCACATGAAGTAAAAAAAAAAAGAAAAACAATAAAATGTGTACTCGCTGCATGTGAAGTGAAAAGGTAGACAGAGAAATTTTACTTTTGCTCCACTTCTCCTCCTTGCTCTCCATCCTGCTTCTTCCCTCCTTCAGTCTCCTCTCCAGCTTCTTTTCTTCCCTGCTCAGCCATTTGGGTGGGGCAGGGAACCTGGAACCTCCCCTTTTCCCAAAAGAAAAATTTTACTCCAAAAAAATGAAAAACCTGATTCAAAAATGGAATAATTCTGGGATTGCCTAGTTGTGATATTTAGTTCTTACTGTGTTCCTAGAAGGGCTATATATAAATGATTAAAGCTTAATTGGATGTAGTGAATAGACAACTCTGCCCTACATTTGTGTTTATTAAAAACTGCCACAAACAAATAAAACCTGTACAAAATTTTTCTCTTTCTTTTTTTTTCTTAGAATGTTTGCTTTCTTTTAGGTGTAGTCTCCATAGAATTCCCACCACCAGTTCACCCGTGCACCATCCCTCCCTTGATCACAATCCCTCCCTTCCCTTCCCCTGCAGGATGTCTCTGATTTATAGTTATCGTTTATTTTTGTTTTGTTGTGAAAACCTGTACAAAAATTACCCAAATCACATATCACTTTGAAGCAGTGATCTTGAGAGACATTACCCCCTCTTCTCCCCGCTTGGCCTCGGCCTCTTCCTGCAACAGCTTCTTTTTTTCTTAGATTTCACTTTTGGTTCAACGTTCACGAGTAGAAGAGGGAAGCTGCCTGGCAGAATAAAATAGCAAATGTTTCTCCTCTAATACTCAGTCTGTCCAGCGCACAGCTTCTCTGCCCTCCAGAGTCACTTTGACAGCTTTGAGGTGTATATCATGCTGACACTCGCACATGCGGTCCTCCCTGAAACCATGCTCCATTCTCTAATTCAGCCCCTACAGCATCATGGCTCAATTTCATCAAAAATCTAAGGAGCTTCACCGAGCAGTCCTCACTCTTTGGGTCGGATGGTGCACATAACCGACAAGGACCAAGCAACTGGGCTTCTGAGTGGTCAGAAATGCTTATTCCTGGACTCTAGTGTCTACATTACTCATTTGGGTATAATCTGAAATGTTCTTATGTTTATAGGCTACAAACACAAGAATCTACAAACTAATGTGAAATTCAGTGTTAAAAGCAGCTAGTATGATATATTGGTAGTTACATATACTGTGTCCTATTTCTGACAATGAAAAGTGAATCCTCCACTTAAAATTTTACAAGTCTGGTAATAGGACATAGACAGGCTTCTGGTACCCCACATTCCAAATTCCTGTTTTCTTCACTATCCACATACTTCTGTGCTAGGCACTAAGTGTAACTGAGGCTTTAAGTTGTTTCAGGCCTTAAAGAGCACAAACAAAAGGAAAAAAACAACCTATCTAGATGTTTCTCTCTGAGGCTTATATTTACAAATTCAGGAAAATCAACAACCTTGAGCAGAGCTCCAAGGTTAATTAGAAACTACAAGTGCAGAGAAAGAAGGAGCTACCCAGAGGCAGGGCCACTAGAAACCAGAATCCTGGCTCTGGACTCCTAGTATAAACAAAGTCCTTTCTAGAAGGCTTGAATGAATGGTATTCTTATTTGGTCCCACAGATTACTATTATAATATGCTATTCAGTTTCTTTTGATATTTGGCCCTTGTCTCCTGAATTACTTCATTTTCTTTGTCTCCAAAAGGCCGGAGACATTAAATAATTGTAATTCAAGTGTAGAAACAATTGGGATTACAGGCCCATAACGACCAGTCCTATCTCAAGTCAACTAGGAAAAGATTCTGTTCCACTCTAGGCCCCAAACTCTGCCCCTATTCAGCAGGGAGTAGTTCCAGAAGATGGGCCCCTACCCATTGCCCCGCAAGATTGAGGGGCAGGATATTGACAGAGGAGGGGATTGTGAAAGGGCCTGTCGACCCTAAATTCCTCGCCCTTGCCCCGTTCATCCTTGTTCTGCTCCCATTTATCCTTTTTTGCAGACAAAACCAGAAAAGCAGACAAAACTGGCTGAAACCATGACAGGGACAGAAGTAGCACAAGAGTTAAACTGTAGCAAAAAGCAGGCCCAGCAGTGCCACAACGCATCTGGTTAAGATCAAATGCGGAAGAAAAAGAGGAATGAGTGCAGCTTCTGGAAACTCCCGCCTATTTCTCTGAAATCCTGCTGGTGCAGACACGTTAGCCTCTTCCCATCCTTAATACCCCTCCCCATGAAAGTCCCTTCTTCTCCCCAATTTGGGAAGACGACCTTTGAAACGAAGTCTCTGAATGCTGGCTGCTGATTTAACCTGATCTCCTTCCACCAATGTTTGTCTCTTGAATTTTGGCTAATGAGGGTGATTAGCCAGACCCAAACTGTATTAACAAAAGGTTATGTTCATATTCCAACGAGATCTCTTTGTACCTGAGGTCATGACAGCAGGTGAGTTGTGTGCAATGAGTATTCCTGGAAGTTATCCCCACAACAGGACAGCTAGCAATGAAGTAAACCTATGAGAGCAACCTAAATATATCCTGCCAAACCCAAACTCATCTTCCTTTTAACCAAATTCTAATATGTCCACCATGACTCCTAAGTCACCTCATATATAACAAGACTGGCAGTGGCAAACTGGAATAGAAAATATCTTTCTTTTACAGAATTTACCAAGAACATTTTAAAAACATGCATACATTCCTAGTGTTCCTCTCCAGGACACGAAGGAGTCTCTGCAAAGATGGAGCCCTATAGCTGAAATTTCAGCAGCTTGTCTGTAAATCCTCCTTTGCCTGGATTCTGCCTCCAGCGTTGCCTTGAACTGGCTGTTACCTCATCTGAAGCCTCTGTTCCCTTTAAGGCCGTGGCTTACTTGACTATGTGTGGGTCCTTGTCTCTGTGCCTAGAGGTGATAATCCCTTGGCTCATCCTCGGCTGGGCTTACCACATTATTCTCTGTGGTTCCCCATGCCCACACATTTGCAAATAAACACTCCTCAAATTATCCCATTTCAGGTGTGCACTATTTCCTGGTGACTAATCTTGATTCCTTCCTTCCCAACAAGCACTTGTTTCTCCCCAGCTGCCCTCTGCTCTTTTCTCTTCCTCAACCCAACCCCACTTGTCCGTTCTCCTAGGGAGGGCTTGCTCATCCTATTTGCTAGATATTTTCTATTCCTGAGCAAATCCTCCCCATTTGTCCAGGCCCAGCTCCATCTCTCCCTCCTCACCAGTCAGAGGGATGCTAGGGAAGCACTATGGGGTGAATGGATACTTGAATATTATCTAAGCATTGTTCTGCTTTGCAGAAGCTCCAGGAGTGGGGGAGGGGATCCTGAAGCTATCGATTTCATCATTAACCCTCAGAGCAGGAGGCTCTTTACAACATCTTTCCTGAAGAGTAGACTCACTGTTTAACCCACCATTTAGGGAGACCCTGTCAAAGTGAAGGAGGTTCCTTCCATCCCCCAGCTGAGCGGCGGGATTCCCTGTGTCTGTGAATATGTGAGTGATTAAAAGCGAGGTTGGCTGAGTTCCCTGCACAAATCATTTCCAGCCACAGCACCCGGGGGACTCTGCCAGAATGCAGGGTAGGAACACAAATGGATCTTCGCTGGGCCTGTCTTGGAAAAGAAAGTCATGTCAGGTCTAAAGAACAGGCTTTGGGGAGAGCAGGAAGGGAAACTGCACTAACCCCAGGGGCAGTAGAGTCTGGGCAACCTTCTCTCTGGCTCCAGGGAATACTTCATTGTAGAAAGCGACATGAAACAGCCTCTGCCCAGGTTAATGGGAACAAGCCACGGCCACTTCCTAGAAAAGGGAGGGAAGGAGGTGAGCCCAGGCCGTTGGTTCCAAACAGCAAAACCGCCTGGGAGACTCCTTGGCCACCAGGCAGGAGATGGCTGTGGGACGAGGCATGGTCCCAGGGTAAAAATATGGGGAAGGGTTTTTGGCTAGTGAGGAGGTTCTGGTCATTCGGGGAACAGGAAATCTGCTTAGCATTTGGGCAACTACACTAAAATAAGTAACATGGGAGCCAGCTCTTTGCTTTGACTTTCTATGGAAAAAATGTAGGGACTTTCAAGCCAGAAAAGTACCACATGTCTGGGAAATTGCTTTCATTGGTTGATATGAAATTAGGACACATTTTTATCTCCTTCATAAAACTGAAAAGGTCCATCTGTTGAAATGTTCAGAAGCGATTGGTCCTCTCTTGACACTACATGTGAGCATTTGGGGGTGGAGGCAGTTAATAGTGGAACATAATCTTAAACATCAGTGAAACGAGCACATACAACAGGCACAGGGTCTGTGACCTAGACCAGGCTTCCCCAAAACCGCTGTGACCCAAGGCGAGTCATTTCCAATTCTGAAGCCCGGTGTTCTCATCTATAGAATGAATTAACTGTAAAGATGATTTGTTTCTGCTTTTTCCAGTTTCCAGGTTCCATGCTTCTAGTGAAACCAACCACAGGGAGCGTGTACATGGCATTTCATTCCTCCAGTTAGATGGTCTATTCTCTGTTGACAGACACAGTAACAAAGCCAGGGTCATAGCATTTGGGCCCTGCCACCTCCTTTCTGTGAGAGCTTGGATAAATCCCCTGGCTTAGTCACATCCTCGCTGCCTAAGGTCGGATCTGGTCTTGGGTCTCATTGTATCTGTGCCAGCTGAGGAGACAAGCATTTCTCAGCCTTCTCTCCTGGACACTCTGTTGCAAATAAAATGAATCTACTAAATCCTGACTCAGCGCCACCATAAAATGTAATCCCCTGGGACTTAAATGGAGTATAAGTTTATAGACAAGGAAAGTATCTTAGAGTTTCATACACTTAGGTTCGTACTACCTATATAAGCAGGGTCTCAATTCCCGACACTGTTCTCCTCCTTGGGTAGCACAACATTGCCGAGAACACTCATGGGCCCATTGGAAAGAGAAGAAGATAGATGCCCTTTTGGTGATTTTCTGTGACCCTGAATGCTAGAACCAAAAAAATCTCCCATTGGATCTCAGTTCCTCAGGTTGCTTCCAGCCCAGCCTTCCTGCTAACTTAGCGGAACTTCCTTAAACAAAGAAGCTGAAATGAAGTGACGCTTTGCAAGGGAACAGATCTTAGGCCCAAAGGCTTTATCTCATGGCACTAGTTTGGATTAGACAAACACCAGTTTGATTCTCAGTGGATTACTTTCTGGCTCTATGACTCTGGGTAAGTTACTTCATCTCTCTTTATCTCAGTTTCCTCCTCTGTGAATACTTACCTCCCAGCTTGTTCATAATGCTTAAAGATACTATCCTTGGAACAGTGTCTTAGCACAGTAGCTCACATGTACTTGGAACTCAATGAATTTTAGTTGCTGCTTCTCCTTTCCACAAGATCTGTGAAAGTGAAAAGTTGATGGTTGTCATTTGCAGCATCATAGGGTTAGCGTATTAGGTCTGGACCCAGCTTTCCAGTCTATCATTAGCCCTCAACCTTTCATTTTCTCTCGTCTGGTCTCATGGAACCACCCACCATCCTTAAGGCACACCCTGTTTGTGCCTTTTCACTCACAGCTCTCTGCCTAGACTACTCCCTTCAATCTCCACATGCCCATGTATTTCTCATTTCCAAGGTCCAGTTCAAACACCATGTGATGCAGCAGGCATTTCCTGACCATTCGCTGGAAATCAGCACTCTCTCTTCTGAGTTATTACAGAGCTTTTTCTGTCAGCTCATCATTTTTTCCTTCTATTATAAAGAGGTAAATATAGTGTCCCCACCTCAACCATAAAACTGTGGGTGATAAATTCTGTACATGTATCATCTTAGAAACCCTCAGAAGAGTGACCTGCAGGAGCAGAAATTCAGAAAATATTATTGATTGGATAATTGAATACAGATGACTTTACTTGAGGTAGAAGACAAAATAAGATAAACTGGGCAGAAAAGGGAACAGAGGGGAAAGGAGATTTAATGCTATTGCATATTTGCTATATGAGATCGATATTGCAACCCCCAACCTACAGAGGTGTAAAATGTATGTGCATTTTAAAATAATGGTATAAATGAAGCTCATGGAAGCTAAGTGATATTGTTCTGTAACCACTGATGGACTCAAGTATATTCAGGGCTTTGTATGCATCATTTCACTTAATGCCACAATCCCTATGAAGTTGTTACTCCCATTTTTTAGATGAGGAAACTGAAGCTCCAAGCCATTAAGTACATAACCCATATTTACAAAGCTTAGAGGTGAGAGGACTGTAAATGCATATATTGAACCTCAGATGTGCATAATTGATTGGGTCTTTTATTTTCCATAACTGATCATTTTGTCCTTAGAGTCCCAAATTCCACTATAACATGGGGAGTGGGGGAGGAGGGGAAATCTTGTCAAATCAGGGATCTCAGGGTTTATATTTGTCTCTGTCTTTAGAGGCAAGGGAAGAAAAAGAGTTGTTTTTCGGTTTTGGTTTTAATAGTTATCTCAGTTTCTTTTACACGTACTCAAATAATGCAAGGCTCTCAGAGTTCCTACCAGTCCATTTTTCCCTTTCTAAATTTTGTTCATCCTCAGGAAGACCGGTTCTTCTTCTTCTCTAGGTTCTTACTGCTTGAGCAGAAAAGCTTCTAATGGGCAAGCTCATAGGGCCCTCTTCATCCTGCACCTACTGTCCATGGCACAGAAGCCGTGGTTTCTTCCACTGGCCTGGTTGGGCTGGGCCCAGCGAGGGCCTGATGTCTCCTCCCTCTCTCCTTCCCATTCAGGGCACCTCCCCTCTCACTAGTGAAGCAGACCTGGATCTCTGTCGGTCCCAATGAATGGGCTTTCCTCCTCACCATCTCTGCTTTGGGTCACTCCCACCTTGCATAGGGCCAGTGCCAGGCCTTGGACCTCAACTCTCAGTGACCTTCTGCATTCCCAGCTGGGAACTTTGAGAGCTTCTGGCTTCTGGTGGGGAGCACTCAGCTCAGCCACATTCCCAGGGCCCGCTCGCTGCTCCATGATACCACATCAGGTTTCCATGGGGTCTTCTAAAGGCAGTCACCTCCCAGGGTCTCTTAAGCAGAAATTGGCATGTAAACCACTGCTCTGGAATTCCCACCAACTGAACTCTTTTTAATCCTCCCATTCTGGCCACTTGCCTTTCTCCTTCTTCACCTCCTGCTCCCCCTCATGTTGAAAGGGCTTCCTTGCCCTCCCTGTTTGAAAGGGTTGTCCTCTACCTGGTGCTTGCCTCCTTCCTGGGGGTCATTCATCCCTTTTCCTGTCTTAGAGTCATAACAGAATAGCTGAAAGAGATTATACAGGGAAGGTATTTTGAAAAATACTCTCCTCATGCCATGTATAGCATTGGTAATTAAATTCAACTCTTAAACTTTGCTCTTAACTACCATAATATAGAGCCCAATACTGCAAAACTAGAGGATATCAGAGATTTGAACCAGGGCTGATCCAATCTCAAAATTTTAGGTATTCCATAGAGCCATTTTTCTCCTTTTCTCGCACCAACAGAAAGCGTCCACAGACCCTGCCCCTTCCTGTCCTAGCCTGGTGCCTCTACTCCATAACGCAGCAGGTACATGAGTCCTGGAGCCCTCACCTCAGCATCAGCTCCTTCTCTCTCCCTCCTGGCTGAGCAGAAACCCTACAAGTATCTCCAGTGTCGGCTCAAGAATACATTAGCAGCGGACGTGCCAAAGACCATCTTTAAACGCAACTCTGCATGTGCTTGCCTGCTTTGGATCACTTCAGACAGTCTCTTAATAGGTTTGTTTTGTGGTTGGTTTATTCTTCCATGAGGGTGAGTGGATTTCACTTAACTGTGTAAAGAAGCAAAGGCAGTTCGTGAGTCAAGTGGAACAACACATGTTAGGTTGGGCTGAATGATGCTCAAGTTTCCCATGGGCCTCAAAACTGTCTTGAGCAACTTACTTTGCTGTTTGATTCCAGCTTTGTTTTGTTTTCCCCTCAGTCAGATATTCACGAGTGTTTCACACACCTGGAAATTTGCATAGTCTTGACAAGTACAAGGCTGTTTAAGAGATTCCTGGATGGTGCTGCTGCTACTGTGTATTAGCAAGGAAGAAGAAAGACTGTTGGTCTCTCAGTTGTGCCTTTACTGGTAAACAGAAATGGAGAGCTGAGAAAGTTTTTCACATTGTTTTGATAAATGTGAACTATATTTGCCCAAGACATGTTGCGTCACAATTTTCAGAGAGAGGCAAAAATAATACATCTTCTTGACTCTCTCAGTTTTAAACTACAGACTTGGAGAAACCTAGTCTAAGAATTTGCTTTAGCAACCATTTATTGAGTTCCTGGTGCACAAGAGATAGGATCTGGGCAGGTCAGAGCTTCGATTACAAAGACAAAGAGACACGATCTTAAACCTCCTGTCTGGCAGGCAGGGGAGTATAAGACAACATTCAGTGCTTGTTTCCCTTTAGAAAATCACCATCTTACCTCTGCTCCCTACTCTATTTCTAGAAGCCTAATTTCTAGAAAGGTAGGTTCCTATGCACACCTCCCAGCCCCTTCCTGCTTCTCTGTTCCCTGTGGTCCTTCCCTCCCTGTACTACCTAGCTCTCTACTGCACATTTTAGTCTAAAGGGTATTGCCAGTGCAAAAGTTGCCCTATGCCCTTCACCTACGTTTTATTGGTCTTCATTAACCACTGGATCGCTTGTCATATGGGTGTCTTCACATTCTACTAAATACCCACCTCTTCAAGCTCATCTGCAGACATAGAACAGCACATGATAAACACAGAAAAAGTCATAGTGAAAATATGCTCTCTTCTCCAAACACATAGAACGGTCTCAGTCTGATTTCACACGCCATGGCTTTGCTGCGTCATATTCTTACATGGCAAACTACAGAGAACCTCTCTCATCCTCCTAGCCTCTAGCCAAGCTCTGCCTCCTTGTAGAAGCCTTCCTACATTTTCTAAGACAGGATGATGGAAGGGGGAGGGTTGACGCCTAGCTCCAAGTTCTTGCAGCTGTGAAAGTCTAGCACTTTGCATTAACCTCTGTTAAAAAATTCCCCAGAGTAATTTGCAAGTCTTGAATGTACTGTCATTGTTTGCAAATCACATCAGACCCTGAGCCCATTGGATACATGAAGAATATCTTGTTTTGTTTAGTTATGTTAATATTTAGATCTTAAAAATATCCATAAGAATACAGAAACTAACAATTGTTTTTAATTCCAGAGTTGACTACCATTAATATTTTGTTGTATTTACTTCCAAACTACCACTCCAAGACAAAATTAGAAGCAAAAGACCCAGAGAGGGGATTCCAGAGTAGGTGTTTAAGTTCTGTGTTGGGGCCGGGGATGATATGGGAAGAGGAAGAAATGCAATCAGTCAAGCCATTCTCATAATGGATAGCAGAAATCTATCCTTTTCTTAAAAATGCATATTTTCGTAGAGATGGTTCACTGGCATTGTATACTGGCGGTAAACTGAAAGCATTTAAATAAAAGAAAATCTTGGGGCCTCCCTGGTGGCGCAGCTGGTTGAGCTCTGCACTGTGAAGCACCCGCAGCACAGCACGGCACAGGGCAGGAGTTCCATCCCCGGCCAGGGAGGGACCCACTCGGCGCAGCAGACCTCCCCTGCCTGCCTCTCCCGCTGCTCCCCTCAGCAGTGTGTCTCAGTCAGTCTGCCTGTTCTGCTCCCCGCTCCGTCTCTGGTGAGTCCTCTCACCTCCTGCCACTGTGGCCTGTGCCCGGCTCTTTAAAAACAAACAAAACAAAACAAAAAGAAAACCTTGCCTTATGTGGTTTGGGTTTCAATAATTAGAACAAATTTAGAAAAACATGACAACACTTAAAGCCTCTTTCAACAAACTTTGAATTTGTTATCTGTGCTTGTTAAAAGAATTCTCTTAAACTGCTGAGAAGGCTATATGCAAAATATTAATTGGGATTATCTTTTGTTGAGAAATCAGAGGCACTTTTTTCCTGTTTGTCAACCCAAATTTTTTTTAAAGCAATGAAGAAGAAGGAAGATGCTTTAAAGACTTTATTCAAGAAAAACTGAATCATTTGAGAATTTTTTTCATGAGAGACAGAGGATTTGAAGAGAGGGAGATTATTTGTGGCGATCCTAGAATTTGAAGCTTGAACTTGAATGAGAGTTTTGGTCAGGATTATGGATTGGCTGTACCACCCAAGAACAGACAGCTGACCTCAAATCCCATGCCATCAGAAGCTATAAAATGCATAGTGGCTAAAAATAATAAACAAATGAAGCTTCTGTGTTTTCTTGCCTGAGAACAAGGGCTTGTTCTTTTACTCTTTATAGTGAAATAGTGAGACTCTGTAGAAAAAAGACAGCAATTGGTAAACGTTCTAAATGAAGCATTGCCAAAAAAAGTCAAAGAATCTGAGTGCCTTTGACTTCACCTGTGACTGGCAAAGAATGAAGGCCTGACTGTGAGCAGGTGGCCAGCGGGCCTCCAGACTACTGATTCTAGAAATGACCATTTTGGAATCTCTTTTTTCTTCTTTTTTTTTTTTCCTTTCTGAATTTCAAAACAGAGGTATTTCATGAGAAAGTGATTTTTTAAAAACATTTTCCACATACACTACTAAAACTAAGCTGTGCTTTTACCCTCTGAAAGTAACAGAGCTGTTCCAGGACAGATTATAATTGATAAACAGTTCAACAAGTTTTGCAAAATTTTGAAGCATTTTAAAAATAGAACCCTTTTTCCCAAGCAGGCCTATGCATTTGACATAGAACAACAAAGCATAAAGCCCAGCTTTGGTTTCTTTTAATTAGAAGCTCACTTGGGTTCCTTGCTTTTCATTCTTGCTTCCTGAGGGAGGAGAACTGGCTAATGCTTCCTTTTTGCACACCCCTATGATGGAGGTGTTTTTGGCTACCTCTGTACACACCATTCCCGAATTACCCTTTTAGTGAGGTGTTAAACCTCCACATTTCCCTGAAAAGATTTTCCTGGACAGCTTGCTGGGATGCCACCAGTGTAACCAAATCCTATAGGGTGAAGTGGAAGAATTGGTGGCAGTATTGGTGTTTTATGGGCAGTAAATTGAGGATGGCAGGTCAGCCTGCCAGCTCTATTCCAAAGTATGCTCCTCAGGGAGCTGACCTTCTGTTTGCCTCTTGCTATGAGATACTTTGTGGAGCTCTGGTGATAAGAGGGAATAATTGAAGGTGTTCATTCATTTGGCCAGTCCACCACCAAATCTTTATGGGGTTCTTACCATGTGTTAGGCACTAACAGATGCATATAATTTTACAAGAATAGAAACTTAGACCTGTAAGAGTATTTCATTACTGATAATGTACTTTCATCTGTGTTATTTCAAAGACAATAAAACAGACATGGTCCCCACACTTACAAAAATTTATAATTTAGTAGGGGAGATGAAGCATGAAATAAGTTACTGCCTTACAGATTCCAGTATGGTACACATCACACACACACACACACACACACACAGAGAGAGAGAGAGAGAGAGAGAGAGAGAGAAAGAGAGGGAGAGAGCAAGCCCCTGACCAGGGAATAAACAATGATCCTGAAATCACATGCTAGTATTTTTACAGCACAGAGGGTTTGAAAAGAGGAAAGGCAATAAAGAACTATGGGTCTGGGCTTTGTTTGGGTAGGACCTAGATGGTGGAATTTGGACATGTGGATATGGAAGATAGAGCGGCTATGCTTTTGTTGCCTTTTTCAAATTGTGAGGAAATAATTTGCAGACTTTAGTGGCTTAGATCATTAACTTGGTCCTAAAATGTTTAACCCCTTAATACAATCATAAAGATTCATCACACTGCCTAGGGAATAAGATCACTCCTAGTTAAAAGGTAGTTATTCAGTAAACATTTTTAATTTCAAATCTTTGTTCTGATAAATGTTCTAATAAGGTATAGAAATGTTCTTGCTTTGGTGATGAATGTCTCTTTTTTCCTTTGGTACTTCAATATCATGTATTTCAGATTTTTCACTCTGAATGCCAGTTGCCACTGAACAAGACTGTAGATAGGTAAGGTAGAGTAGGTGTTCTGGAAAAATGTGTACTGACACTAGAAGATTCCTTTGAAAAAAATTTACTCATTAAGTTTCCTCTGGTGTGTGTGCGTGTGTGTGTGCGTATGTGTGTGATGCTCTTCTCTCTTCTAAAAAAATAAAACCAGAAATTTTTTTAATTTTAAGAGAAAATTTTAAGTTCACTAGGGATTCTGATGTCTATTTTGTATTTCTTACTTTCTATAATCTACAACATTCATATGATTTTCATGGCTTCAATGTCCTGATTATTTATGTCTAAGGAGCTAAAGATCTACCGCAGAAAGTCTTCCATATTCCTAACCCCCCCAAGAAAAAAATTAGGAGGAGGTGCCAAATTTTGAGCTTGGTGAAAACTTCTTTCTCCAAATAATTGAAACAAACAAAGGTATGCCTCTGAAGAAAACATCTAGTAATTGGAGATCTTGGTCTGATTAAATGAAAATATAAATCAGTCATATTTATTTCCTGATAATTTTCTTAAACTTGTAAAGTACCAAAGTCAACTATTAAGAACCTGAAGTCACCAGAGGGAAGAAATTCTGTACTGTCAAAATATTAGCAAGGATGTAAAATGACGGTACTTCAGTAAAGTAAATTTTTAAATAATAATTATAAATGAATAAATAAAAACAAAAATCCCCATGTTGAATGAATTTTGTTTTAATGGGTTGAAACATTTCTGTTAATCTCTAATACCTTTCTGGAAAATGAAAATGAGAAATAAAGTTAAATCTGACAAATACAGAAAATGTTTCACGTACCAAATGAGTATGTCCATGTTTTTCTGTTTCCATCTGGATTCTTTTCAGTGTGATTACTTATTTTTAGGTTGGCATTTTAGAAGGAAGATGAAATGGCTTCAGGAAATGATGTGAAAGGTTAAGAAGATGGATGAAAAGTGTAAGTCAAGAACTGTCATGAAGGAAAACGTAGCTTCACAGTCTTATATTCAATGTGCCTCTTTGAAAAGCTAGATGCCCACATTTCTGCTAAATCTCTATCCTTAAACCCTGGACACTCAAGTCTCTATGCCATAGTGTAAAGGACGGTAAGAGAAGGTCAGGATTGGTAGTCATGTAAGCACAGGGGGGAGCAGTGTAATCAAATAATAAAAGGGGAACATACCCCAAAGCAGGCTGACCCTATACAAGACACAGGGCCTTAGAATCACACTGGAGAAGGAGATAGGAACTGAACAAGGGGCCATTTGGTTAGGTCACTAACATTGAAACCATACAACCTGTCAAAGCATGATTCCATGCGCTTCGAAACCATGTTGAAGAAAGAAGCCCTAAGAATTTAAATAAATGTGTATTGTTTTTCCTAATATTTTGAGCAATCCAAGATAATCTAAAAGCTTCATAGTCTTGTAATTCCTTTATGAAATAAGTAACAGTGGAGTAGAATTCTAACCCACTGAGATGAAGCCTCTGATGAACCCTTGGCCCTGGCAAAAGAAAAGCCCAGCAGGAGTTATGATTTTCATTTTCTAAGGATATAGAGATTCACACGGTGGACCTTTTCCTTTCTTGCCTACACATCCCCCCTCCTTACAGAACATGAAATTGTTCTCATACATTCATCTGTCATTAGCTAAAACCTTTCTACACTGACATAAAGGAGAATACTGTCAAATGTGTAACAAAGGTCTTTTTTGGTCCTTTTATTCTTCTCCCTCCCTATCTTCCATCCTTTCAAAAGTCTCTGCTGGGCTCCTCTTTAGAGCCAAACCCTGTGCTAAGTGCTCAAATTATAAGGACACCATCTGCATTCTATTAACCGTTTTTAAATACATGCTGTTGGTGAACTTTGGGCTGATGTACATTCTACATTAGGTTTCTGAGCTATTACAAGTAAAGTCATCATGATCTAATATTTTATGGACCTACTATTTTATTTCTCTAGGGTAAAGTGTCTGGGAATGGAATGAGTATGTGCTAAAAGTGTGTTTAAATTTTTAAGAAATTGCCAAACAGTTTTCCAAAGTCATTGTGTCAGTCTCTCTTTTCATCAGAAGTGTGTTCCACTCATTTTACATCTTTACCAACATTTTGTTTAGTCCATCTATTATTTGTAGACATCCTATAAGGTGGTATTTTACTGTGGTTTCCACTTCCCTAATATATCGAGGTTGAACATCTTTTCTTGTGACTATTTGCCATCTATATATCCTTTTGATGAACTGTCCATTCAATATTTCCACTTTTTAAATTGGGGTGTTTATTTTCTTATCAAGTTTTTCAAGTAATCCTCCAAAAAATTCTCCCTCACCCAATTTTTATATTTTTAATGATTAAGCTTCTGTTACTTGAAAGCAAAGTAGCCCTAAATATTTCTGAACCCACAAGAAATAGACTTGTGGGAAACCAGAAATTGAGTGGAAACAGCTCTTGCAAAAAGTGAGCTCGACAAAATGTTTTGTTGTAGAGGATATACCTGAGGGGAGTTCTTTTCTCTTGCCCACACTCTACCTTCTTTCCTGTTCCTCTCTTTGTTTTAGTCCCAGACTTCTTCTCATTCGACCTCAGACTTCCTCCTCCATATCTCTACAGCATTTATGGAGTACCTTCTAGGTGTCAGAAGCAGGGCTAGGAACTTGGGGAAGTGATGAAAAGGACTCTGTCCAGGCCCTCAAAGCCTGCATTCTATACTGGAAACAGGGATGTGCACAGATAATTTGCACTGCCCATTGTGATCAATCTAATAATAGATGAATAAATAATATGACAATAAAAAGAGAGCATCATTCTTCTGAGCTGAGAGGGGAGGTGCAGGGGGGGTAAGGAAGGTAAGAGAAGAGGAGGTTTGGGGGGAATTGTGAGTGGGTGACAGTGATATTGAAGGTTTTCCAGAGGAGGCAGCAGATGAGCTGGGCTTGGAAAAGTAGAAAGAATTTTAGCAAGTGGAGAGAAGAGAAAGTGTTCTGGCAGAGAGAGCAAAAAGTGAAGGCGTGGAATGAGAAAGTACAGTGCTTGCTCAGGGAACATCAATCTATGTGCCTGGAATTTAGAGTTTGTAAGAGGAATGGGATAGGAGGGGTTGAGGTGTGCTGGGACTGGGGAATTGCTATAGCTGGGAAGTTAAAGGAGAGCTGACAATGGAGATAAAGCAATTCATGTAGAATTTAAAATAGCATTTCATCTAGTATTTTTTCCAGCATTAAAGATAGTCTCTTTCACATAATTTATACTTATGGTCTTTTATTTTTCTTAACGCCTTCCCTGAATGTTAAAACAATACATGTAATATAGACACCTGAAAAAATACATTTTTAAACATGATGAAGCTAGTCAGAAACTGACCGTAATCTTTTTCTTGGCATAATGTCCATCTATTGATACCTCTTATAAGTTTCATCAGGGCAAAGTTCCCATTAATGTATTTTCTGAACTCTATCTAATGCCCTCTAGTCCGGGGAATGCTTCCATGCATCTTCATCTGAGACTCCTTTATAGCATTTATCCATTCTAGCCTGTATTAGAGGCCCCAGTAAACTTATTTCTCCCAGAGTGTGAACGCCTGTTAGGTGTAGATCTGAGTCTCCTCTTTGTACTCTCCCCACTGTTCCTTAGTAACACCCACCCCAAGTTTTAACATAGTATCTTGTTTGGAAAGACGGAGGATGAGTGGATAAGTGAATGGATGCTTTCATTAATTATAGGAATCAGTGATTTTCCAAGTTTCTTGGCGCTCTGGAGTTCAACAGAAGGGCCTCAAGTTTACCACTTGGAATGTAAGAGCCTTGTTGAGTGGCGGGATTCTGGAAGCTCCACTTCTCCCATCCTAGTCACTCCAGTACCAGATCTGTTCCTCTTCTACCACTACTGTGTGTTACGCTTCATATACGGTTTGTAGGGAAAGCAGTGCTGGATCTCCCCATCCATAACAGAAAATATTTTGTACTCTGGGTAAAAGTAACAAATTGGTAATGGTAGCAGATATCCTTTAGTTTACCATGAACAATTTAACAAAGGATGGGAGCCGGTTAAAGAGCTCTGAGAGCTGTCAGGTCTGGGTGTGCATCAACATTTCTTGAAGCACAGAATCTGAGCTTTTTTTTCCTGAATACCTGAAAGGAGGAGGTCACAGATCAGTAAGCATGTTAACAATGGCCCTTGGATTTTTGAGCTTATATGACTCTGGTCAAGTCACCGGTATGTGAGCATCAATTTTTTCATCTCTACTGGTGCTAGCGATACCTATCCCCAATACCAGGAAAGGACATCATTTAAAATGAAAGTGCTTAGAGACTTCAAAGTACCATCAAGTTACTGCTATTGCTTCTGCTTGGCAAGAACGCTCTGTACCTTTCTCTGACAAGAACCAGTGTTGCTTCTCCTTATTGCTCTCCTCTCTCTCTCTCTCTCTCTCTCTCTCTCTCTCTCTCTCTCTCTCTCTCTCTCTCTCTCTCTCTCTCTCTCTCTCTCTCCCCCTCCTGCCTCACATTTTTGAGTTATCCCACTGCTGACCAGATCCACCTGACATGTGAAGATACAGGAGAATATAACCTACAACCAGGAGAAAAAACACTAAATAGAGACAGTCACATAAATGATGGATGGAAAAAACGGATGGAATTAGCAGACAAAGACTTTAAACTAGCTGATATAAACATGCTCAAAGGTTTAATGGAAACTCGATATCAAGCGAGAAAGGGAACATATATAATAAAAAACCAAATGGAACTTTGTGGAATTGAAAAATACGTTATCTGAAATGAAATGATTGTGATTGCATGTGATTAATAACCAATTACATACTGCAAAATAGCCAGTGAACTTCAAAAACATAACAATAAAACTTTCCAAACTGAAACACACAGAGAGAAAAGGACTTAGGGTGGGGGGAGGGAGGAGGAAGAGAAATGGAAGCAAGTCTTTCTAATCTGTCAGCTGATATCAAGTTATTTAACATAAGTGGAGTCCAGAAAGGAAAGCAGAAAACTCATTGAAGAAATAATGGCCAGATAAATCTCAAAGTGGATAAAAACTATAAACTCACAGATACAAGAATCACAACAAATAATCACAACAGAATAAACACAGAGCCAACATCCTAATCAAATATCTGAAAACCAGTTATAACCTACTAAGGAAGCCCGTTATCGTTTTTTAAATCATCCAGGACAAGTCTCTTATCTTGTGGTATGGCAGCCCCTTCCAAGTACTCTCCTGCACAGGATAAAACAGTGTCATGTGGGTCCTGAACACCTCACAGTAAGAGTTGATATGCATCAGGCAGTTAGCATGCGCCAGGCACCCACATGGTCTAATCTAATCTTCACAACAATCCAGTGAGGTGGGAGCTATTATTATCCATTTTGGGGGTGAAGAAACAGACACACAGAGAGCCTTACTTGTTCAGATTGTATATAACTTATACCATGGAACCAAGACACAAATCCAGGCAGACTGACCATAGAGTTCACTGAGCTTGACACCACACTGCTCACACCAACAGGGTATCAACTGCGTTCTCCAAGCCTTTTCCTTTTCTTTGCAGTTTGGAAAAAAGTTATTGGAAAAGTCTATTGTGCTTCCTTATTATTGCTATATCTCAAGGACTGCAAAATGAATCATATGTGATTTGAAAAGCAATCAACTGGGAACTGGGAACAAGAAGACTAATTATTAGCCCTGTCATCCCAGGCGAGTATCTTCTCTATACCTCAATTTCTTCAGGTATGAAGCAGGGAAAATAAAAACTTGCATACATGAAATATATAAAGGACATAAGTAGAAGTGGTTTATAAACTGGAAACTAATATACCAGCCTAAGAGGACTTTCATGTTCTTTTTAAGGGAGAACCACTTAAAAATGGAGTTGATAGCACATACATTAATTGAAAGTTTACAGAGAAAGATCTGATCATTTTGTTCTTGTGATTGGTGACTTAATGATAGCTTTAACTTCTGAAAAACAATTTTGATGTAAGGATATATTTTCGTTGGGGGAAAGTAAAAGACCAGAGAAGCCTCAAGCTGCTACCCTTGCCCTGATGACACATGACACTGGCAACAGAGGCTGATACACCGTAGAATGGTCTTTAGAAACCTGTGCCTGCACTGTAGCTCTGTGCACCAAAACCTCAAAAAATGTACACCCCCAAACCCAGCAATTCTGTTTCTAAGAATTCACCATAAGAATGATTATTCATCTAACATTGTTTTTAATAATGGAATGTTGGAAGTGGTCAATTAAATCAGAGTGATCATTCATAAAATAAAAGCCATTCTGTAAAAGAGTGGTTTCTCATTAGCCTAGGAAAACATTTATTAGAGGAAAAAGAAGTATAAAGAAGAAAATTTAAAAGGAAGCTATAAAAATAGAATTACCGCATAATCCAGCACTTCCGCATCTGGTGTATGACCTCCAAATGGAGAACAGGAGATTGGAAATATATTGTAAAGCTGTGTTCATAGCCACATTGTTCACAAAAGTGAAAAAGGTGGAAGTCACCAATATGTATGTTGGCCGATAAATCAATGCTACATCATCCTCAAAAAGAAAGAAACCCTGACATGTACTACAATATAAAAAAACCATGAAATATGCCAGTCACAGAAGTACAATGTCTATATGATTTCATTATAGTTACTTAGTGCAGCCAAATTCAGAGACAAATATTAAAGTTATGGTTGTTGGGAACTGGTGGGGAGCAAAGGTAGGGATGAAGGGTTATTTTTCATTGGTGTAGTAGCATTTCAGTCTTGCAAGATGAGAAGTGTCGCACAACAGTGTGAACATACTTAACAGTGCTGAACTGTACACTTAAAAATGGCTAAGGTGGGCCTTACTGGTGGCACAAGGGGTTAAGTCACAGCACTGCTTAGCTATCGCAGCCATTTGATCCCTGGCCAAGGAGGCAGCCCACATGGCTCTGCAGACCTCTCATGTCTCACCAGATACTCCCCTGAGCGGTGTATCTCAGTACATCTGCCAGATCAGCTCCCCACTCTGTCTCTGGAGAATCCTATCACCCCCCACATCTCTGGTCTGTACCCTAGCTCTTCTATGCATAAATAAATAAATCTTTTTAAAAAAATGGTTAAGGTGGTAAATGTTATGTGTATTTTATCACACTTAAATTTTTTTTTAATTTTAAGGCAAAGTTGAGTTAATAAGGCAGATGGGAAGGAATTTTTCAGGGGGAACAAAAGAATTGTGTTCCAAAAGAATGGCAGCACAAGTGAGAATGGTACATTCTGGGAACTGCAAATGATTCTACGTGGTTAGATGAATCAGACAATACAGGACCTCATATACCATACTGGAGAAAAGCAATGTTGAGTTTGTTTGCTTCAGATTGTTCACTGGGTCAGGAGCAAAACGTTAACAGAGTCCTCAGATCCCCAGGTTAAATGATGTATGTTTGTATAAACATGATATGTATTTAATAATCACCTTAAATGGGCTGGGAAATGGAGCAAATCCCGGGAAGAGGGTTGACCTGACTGGTGGGTCCTTGCCTGCACTCTTAAGGCAGGACATGATTCCTAACAGACATCTGGTGAGAAACAACAATAACAAGATATTTTTACAAAAGGATTAAGGCGAAGTAGAACTGAGCAAAAGAGAGAGAGAGAGAGAGAGAACTTACACATTGGCACAAGGTCAAATGCTGTCTGCCCTACTCTAGACAGCATCCACTGAGCAGAGACAGAGATCCAAGCTAAAGCCATACATGGCAAGCTGGTGGCTTCTCTGCAGACACCCCTCCTCAACAGCAGTCCGACCGCCAAAGCTCCAGCTCTGCCCCATTCACCATCAGTCCCTGCTCAGGGGAAGGACTCTGGAAAGCTCCACCTTCGCCATGGAGTTTGCTGCGAGAGCACCCACTGTCTGAGAAGTTGTTCCTCACTGTCGCTCTTACAGAATCATCTATATGAAATGCCAGTATTTCAATATTTAATCCATTAACTGAGTTGTGGCTCACACTTTCCAAAGAGCATATTTCTCTCATATAGATCCTGAAGTTCTGCATTATCATGTATTAGGCCCCCTTTGAAGCAGAAAAATAAGTGTAATTTTTAATTTTTTAAAAGATTTATATATTTATGCATACAAGAGCTGGAGTGCAGGACAGAGGTGAGGGGATTAGTGGGGGAGGGTGGGGTTGGTGAGAGGATTCACCAGAAACAGAGTGGGCAGGTAGGCAGGCAGACTGAAATACACTGCTGAGGGGAGCAGCAGGCGAGGCAGGAGAGGTCTGCTGCGCCATGTGGGTCCCCTCCCTGGCTGGGGATCAAACTCTGCTGCAGTGACTGCAGACAGCTTCATAATGCTGTGACTTAACCCTTTGTGCCACCAGGGTGGCCCCAATTTTTAATATTTTTTAAAAGAAGGCTATAAGTAACATGTCTGATACTAGATCTGCAAGAAAAATACACATGCATGGAAAATACTAGAAATATCTGCTGCAAATATTGGCAGTTATCTTTGGATTATGTGATTTTGGTTAATTTTTTCTTTTCCTTAATGCTACTCCATTTTCTAGTATTTCTTCACTTAACACGCATATTAGAAAATGTTAGTTAAAAAGGTAACTCTGGGTTTTCTCCATCAGATAGCAAATTTTAAAGAATACGTTAGTAACTGTGTCAAACTTTTCTTTTGCATGAAGGAACTAGTAATCCCCCTGCAGGTCCTCTTGATCTACAGAGGGAGCTGGGAAGAGCAGCTGTTAACCCAGAAAGATGCTAAGGCCTCAGAACTTCCTTCTTCTCTTCCAACCTCCTTTCCTTCTGCGCTAGCCATCCTTTCAGCCTCTTGTTCAATTAGGTTGTCTTTCTAGAATTAACATTTGCTTGATGGGATCACTTCTCAAAAAGCCAGATGTCACGAGACTTAAGTATCCTGGGAGCAAAGAATACTGGGAATTCATAGGACTCTCATTAAAGCCATGAAATCCCCTGCCTGCTGAAATGAAGTTATTCTGGAGAAGGGAAAAGCAATGAACAGGGAAAGAAATAATATATAAGAAACTTACCAGAGAAGAAGGAAAGGGTCAAGGTAGTAGAATTATATACACATGTATGACATGTCATATTATATGTATCATATGACCATATGATCATACTTAAGAATTTCAAGCCAGAGGCCTCCCTGGTGGTGCAAGGTGTTAAGGCACAGCACTATGAAGCTATTTGCAGCCACTGAAGCATGCGTTCAGTCCCTGACCAGAGAGGTGACCCACATGGCACAGCAGACCTCTCCTGTCTCCCCGCTGCTCCCCTCAGCAGTGTATTTCAGTAGATCCACCTATTCTGCTTCCCACTCTGTCTCTGGTGACTCCTCTCACACCCCACACCTCTGACCTATACCCCAGTTCTTATATGCATAAATAAATAAAACTTTCTTAAAAAAAAAGAATTTCAAGCCAGTCTCCTCCTTGAGTATGGAGGATTCTGGGGTTAGCACTATTTGAATAAGAATGTCCCTTGCTTGAATGCAAGCTGGTCCAACCATTATGGAAAGCAGTGTGGCGGTTCCTCAAATACTAAAAATGGAACTCCCATATGATCCAGCAATCCCACTCCTAGGAATAAACCGAAAAGACATAAAAACACTGATTCAAAAGAATACCTGCACCCCTATGTTTATTGCAGCACTATCTACAATAGGTAAGACCTGGAAACAACCTAAATGCCCCAAAACAGATGATTGGATCAAGAAGATATGGTACATATACATAATGGAATACTATTTAGCAATCAAAAATGATAAACAATAGTCATTCATAGAAACATGGATGCTTAGCGAAGTAAGTCAGAAGGCAAAAGAAAAATACCGGATGGTTTCATCCCTAGGAGGAATATAAGAGAACCAAATAAGCAACCAAGGAAAATAATAATAATAATAACACAACAAAAAAAAAGGACAAATCCGGGACACTTTGTGGGAAGGG
The DNA here is from genome assembly GCA_019455555.1 of Galemys pyrenaicus. Classification (NCBI taxonomy): domain Eukaryota; kingdom Metazoa; phylum Chordata; class Mammalia; order Eulipotyphla; family Talpidae; genus Galemys; species Galemys pyrenaicus. The sequence goes on from JAGFMF010011859.1 coordinate 508,291, forward strand.
GGAGGGAATGGGTTGAGGGCAGAAAGAGCCCAAGGGACTGAGGTGATGGTGCACTGGTGAAATGGTGGTGGGAAACCCGTGGAGACCACAACTGATGTCAAATATATATAAATGAAAGGGGGGAATAGCACAATGATACAGAATGTAGATTTATAGAATATAAAAAACTGAATATTTGACCAAAAAAAATTTCCCTTGCTCATTCCTGTATAGTCTTCTTTTCATGACTAAATTTATGTCACATATATATCATATATATACACACATCTAGCAAAAATAGGAACTTCAGTAAGGTGCTGAATATAGCTTCTGTTTGTTAAGGTCATCATGCTATTACATGTAGCTGGAGAGACTCAGACATCTCAGAACAGAGAAAAATCTAGAATTTTAAATCTGAAAGAACAGAAAGGGCCCTGACTGTGACTAGCTTGCTTTGAAACTCGCTGCTGCTTTTCACCCACCTCTTCCCAGTGTAGAAACTTGTTCCACCTTTCTTCTTTTCGCTAATTTATTCTTTGGGGCTCAGCCCGGGGTTTCCTTTCTCAGCACACTTCACATTATACTTGTTATTTGCATTGACTTCCTTCACTTACTGTAAGTTCCTGGGGGGCAAGAACTGGGGCAGTTGGACACCAGCTGAGCTTGGTGCATTTGTAGTCACAGTGCCTGGAACTTAATAGGTGTTTTTAGTAGTGCTTAAACAAATTGAAAGATTATGACTCTCTTGTTGCTAACACTTTCATAATTCCTACTTGAAGGGAAGCAATATTTTCACTGACAACTGAACATGGTATATTGACCAACCAACCCCTAAAGCCTTCCATTCTTCTAGAGCCACCAAGAGCACTATCCATCAGTACCACCCCCGAGGGTATCCTGTACTTTGCCCCTTGGGCTACAGGAGTTTCCTTGGGTCAGAAAGGACTAATACAGTTCTTCTGCAGTACCAGCTCTGGACTGGCTAAAGTCTTTGGTATCTTGTGACATAAACCCTAACCCTTTCTGGAAAGCTATCTTTACAATAAACATAACCTAGTTAAGAGTTTTAAGGTAGTCTCCTCAAGTGTGGGGGATTCTGGATTGAAAGTTCTCTGAATAAAAAGTTCCTTTGCTCACTCCTGCATAGTCTTCTCTTCATGACTAAATTTGTCATTCAATGAGATTCTGTGCTCAGAACCCAGGTCAAACACACAGTACAATTTTGCTGACCTGACACTTGTTTGGCTTCAGAGAATAGCTCTTTTGAACCTTGGTTACCTGTATTACTCCAGAGAACCCAGTTTAAAAAAGTACATGAGAAGAGGCTGAACTCATAGTCTGCCTGGCCTGAGCTTGCCCTCAGCCTGACATGAACTTTCTGGCACTTTGGACCAGAAAAGCACCAGTCATACCTAAGTTTTCAGTATAAGGTCTCAATATGAAACAGGGAATCAAACGCACTGGTGCAAAGTGAATCTTCCTAACTGTTGTAATATGTTTAAATTTATACTCTCTCTAGATTTGCTCACAATTAACTTATATGGCTAAGTGTGGACAGATAGTTTCAAGAACAGAGATCATAAAGCCTAGAGACCAATTATAAGAATTACACATGCCTGCAGCATTTCCTTGGAAGAGTTTATAAATTAAGCCACTAGCTCCAATTTTTCCTAGCTCATTGTAGAGTTACCGAACTGTAGAACAAGGATGATTCACCAAACAAACTTTGCCTTTCTTTTTTCTGGTGCTTCATTTGACTGTTTTATGCCTCAGAGTAAAGCTATTATAATGACATTATCCTTCTAATGAGCAATGCTCATTGCAACAGTGCAACACTTTCCTGGTGGCAATGCCCAGAATGATGCAGCGCTTAAAAGCCACCACAACTTGAGGGAATACTCACTAATTTTTCTATTGCAAATATCCTAATCATATTCAAAATGAGTGAGTGTAATTCTTTTGGTGTCTTTTCCAACTATTAAATCTTTTCATACATCATGGCTCCCAAAAGGAATGAGTAAGCAAATTAGCAATGTTAATGAAAATGTCATCTTCTGTAAAACTTACCAGAATATTATTCCCTGGAGTAAAATGCTTTCAGATGCTTTGTTTGCCAACTTTATTAACGAAAGGTTTTGTGGTCTGGATAGTAAATTGAACATAACTGAGAGACAGAAAGAGGAAAGTAATCACCCTTAAATAAGTTATTATATATATTATTTTTTTTAAACAAGTAACAATAATGTTACATGCTTTCAGGGGGCATTGAGGTTTTTTGTTTTTTTTTTAAGTAGAAGACTAGTGTAAGAAACGTCGTTATTAGTAATTCTTTCTTTGGTATTATATTAATTGTGAGAACTTCTCACCATTCACATTTTTTTAAATTTATTTATTTTTAAAGATTTATTTATTTGTGTAGACAAGCACTGGGGTACAGGCCAGAGGTGCAGGGGGTGAGAAGATTCACCAGAGACCAAGTGGGGTACAGAACAGGCAGATATACTGAAACACACTGCTGAGGGGAGAGGCAGGTGAGGTAGGAGAGATATGCTGCACCATGATCACCTCCCTGGCCAGTAGCAGGGATCGAACTCGTGCTGCAGTGACTTACGTTTGCCTGACAGTGCGCTGCCCAACCCACTGCGCCACCAGGGAGGCCCCTCACCATTCACATTTAACCAAGAAACTTGAGAAGTTGGAAGTAAATAGTTTGCTTGCCACAGACTATCTACAATGACTTGAGATTTGAATTTCCAACTCCCAAGTTTTCAGTTGTGTAGTTTCCTTCACAGACAAGTTTATTTTAGAGAAATACAATTTATTTTAGTGCCTGACTCATACTAGCATAATACTTATTAGTTGAACTTAATGAATGAAGCTTTTATTGAAGTAGCAGACTAAACATTTATTCTTAAATAATTTTTGCTTCCTTTAGGAACTTTTTCTTGTCATTGTGGATATAATTGCTGACCACCTGAATGAGAAGAGAGGCTATTTATGCAAAGCTTGTTTTAAGTAGGGAGTCACTACCACCACTCCTGTTTGTGTGTTTGGCAAGGACTCAAAAGCAGGCAGGGGGTGGGGGAGTGAGTGAGAGAGAGAAAGAGAGAGAGAGAGAGAGACAGAGACAGAGACAGAGAGACAGAGAGACAGAGACAGAGACAGAAACAGAGAGAGAGACAGAGACAGAGAGACAGAGACAGAGAGAGAGAGACAGACAGAGAGAAGAGAACAGGCTCCAGGTAATTTGTAATTAGAGGCTGTTGACATGGAAAGCCTTTGATTTTCTCTAGTTACTCCTGAGTTAGAAGTAGGGGGAAAACAGGGAAGCTGGCAATCACCATCAAGTCCTGATCATTCTAGAACAGTTGCTGCAGAGATCATGAGTTAGCTTCCTAGACTGGTTGCTGCAGAGATTGGGTCACACACAGCTCTATTGTCACATATAGTTTAGTCAGTATTTGGGTATATTTACTCTATCCTCACATGTAGCAGTCAATTTCTTTCATTGCTTTCTCATTTCTGTCTCCCTTAAAATATCAAAATGTAATACATACAGTGATTTATCAAGCTACTAAAAATCTACCATTAATAAACAGAGGTGGATATTAGCTACAAATTTTTAAAAATTGTCTGTTTATTTTAAAATATACTTTAAAGGCCTCCCTGGTGGCGCAGTGGGTTAAGCAACGCACTATGAAGCAGACCGCGGCCACTGCGGCACGAGTTCGATCCCTGCTGCCGGCCAGAGAGGGGACCCACATGGCATGGCAGACCTCTCCTGCTGTGCCCGCTGCTCCCCTCAGCAGTGTACTTCCGTTGATCTGCCTGTTCTGCTCCCCGCTCTGTCTCTGGTGAATCCTCTCACCCCCCACACCTCTGGCCTGTACCCCAGTGCTTGTATGCATAAATAAATAAATCTTTAAAAAAATAAAATAAAATATACTTTAAAGAAATCATCAAATATAAGCAAGGGTGTGCTAGTATTTTAATACTGGTTGTCTCTATGTGTACTTTTTATGATTTAGGAGGGGAGAAACAATATTTTCACTCGCAAAGGTTCTTCTATCTTGTTTCTAGAAATTTTAGCAACTCTTTATTAATTTGGAAAGGTTCTGAGAAGTAAAACTGTTCACAAGCACAACCACATTTAAAGCTTCCTGCAGAAAACATCAGAGACCTCTAGAAAAGGAGATTCTGGACTCTTGGCACTTTGGACCTGTGAAGAACACTTCCTCCTCCCACCTCATTCTGCAGGAAGGACGGCCGAGGTAGTGGCCACAGGACTTATCAGCTCCTTTACATCTGCAATTAGCAATGGAATTCTGCCTAAGAATTCAATGTGCTGTGGAAGTGAATGTGTATCACCTAACTTTTTATAAATTTTAAAGTAATCTTTATCTTTAGTCAATTATTGCATGCAAGTCATTTTTAAAGATCAAAGAGTGCTAAAAGTCTTATTAGTAAAAATCTAAAAGGTGATCCTCTGTCCTCTTTTCTATCCCCACTGCTCCCATCCCACTCTGGAGAAAAACTTCAGTTATTATACTGTTTCTTCTGGAATTCTGTATTACTAAATAATAGAGGAGATTGACACTTTTGTTCAGTTGAAATCAATCTATTTCCTGTTTCTGTAAGTGTAACTTTTAGCTTACTAATTTTCATGCTATTACTATTCTCTTTTGTTCATTGAATCAGTTTCCATTATCATAACATGTTTTCATTACTAAGACTAAAAAATATTGTATTCTTAGCCAAAAGGTGTACAGTAATGACATTTTCTTTTGCACAATTCATTTTCCTGGAGTTAACAAGATGTTTTTAATTTGCTCAATTTTCTTTCAACATCTTTTTATGTTTTCCCACACTCTCCAGAGGCTCTGAGAAAGTCTTCTTCATATACATTCCCATAGGATCAACACTATCAGCTACTTAACCAATTCCATGCCTTTCTTAGCTACATTGATTTGGAAGTCCGCTAGCCTTCCTAGATGCTACTTCCTCTCAAAGCCCTGCCACGCCATCAGCTGTCATCCTGAAATCGTCTCAAACCATCATCCTGGGAATTCCTTTCACCTATTTCTCACTGGATCCTGTTTCTTGGATGCAAAGTCTCCTTTCTTGATTTATAGCCTGGTCTTACTGAAGCACATGCATCTAGAATCTTCCTGTAAAATTGTGCACGGGAGACACATTTTTTTGAGATGCTAAATTTTTTTTAACTTAATCCAAACTGGTAATAGAGTTACAATATAAAAACCTTAGACCTTTACATGCAGTGTTCTGTTGTCTTTTAATTGCTAGAGTTATTGAGAATTTTGATGTCAGTCTGATTTCTGATAGTTTGTGCTTTGTTTTTATTCACTGGAAGCCTTTTAGATCTACACGCATTTTTAATATTCTGAAATATCACGAGGATGTGTTTGGGGTAGGTTTTTTTACATTTGTTTTGTTGATGGTCAGTAGGCCTTTTTGATTTTTAGACTTGTTTTTCAGTTCTCCTATTGTTTACTTATTCACTTCCCATATTTTGTTAATGTCTCATGTTATTTACTTGCTCATTTCCTCCATGTCTCGCTTCTGGAATACCTATTATCTGATGTCTCCTGTTGACCAAACCTATCATTTTCCCATATTCACCTCCAACCCCTCTCCCTCCTAAGTAATTCCTTGGACTTAATCTTCTAAACTCTCTATTGAATTATAAGTTTTGTTTTTAAATTTAACTTCAGAGAACTCTTTTCCTTCTGTTCATATTCTCTATTTCATGGTTATAGTATCTTCTTTGAGGATATTATTTATAATATCTTGAATTTTTTCCTCTGTCCCTTCCATTGACTCTGACCTCCTGTTTTCTTCATCGGTTTTTCCCAGTTTTCCCATTTTTCATCTCCATCATTAGAGACATTCCTCAAATGACTGGTTGTCTCTTCCTGTTGATAGCTGAACTGATTCAAAGTTTGGTGTACCTGGAAGGGGCTTGTGATTGGTCAGCATTCTTGAAGGGCAGTAAGATGTCCTGCCTGACTTTTTTTTTTTTTAAAGATTTATTTATTTATGCATACAAGAACTGGGGTACAGGTCAGAGGTGTGGAGGGTGGGTGAGATGATCCACCGGAGACAAGCAGATCAACTGAAATACACTGTGGAGGGGAGCAGCGGGCACAGCAGGAGAGGTCTGCCGCACCATGTGGTTCCCCTCCCTGGCCGGCGGCAGGGATCGAACTCATGCTGCAGTGGCTTCGGTTTGCTTCATGGTGTGGTGCTTAACCCATTGCACCACCAGGGAGGCCTGCTTGACTTTTTTTAAACACAGTTTTAGGGAGGTCTATTCACATATCTTTCAATTTGCCAATTTAAAATATACAACTCAATGATTTATAGTATTGCCCCATGCAAGGCCCTGTCCTTTTGTTGCCCCCTGCCTTCTCCTTGGCCCTGGGCAGAGCTTTGCCCATTGCAGAAAACCTAAAACATTTAACATTCCACCAATCAAGTGTTGTTCCAGTTGTTCTTTTCTAGGTGTACTCTTTTGCAGGGGCTGCACTGCTAGCTGAATGGAACCAGCATGTAAGGGGGAGGCTCTTGAGCAGCTGGACCCTGCCCCTAATCACAACTTTCCTTTGTCTTTAACCTTGCCTCTCCCTCCTTTGCTTTAAAATTAGCTCTTCTTGCCACATTGAGAAGTGTGCTTGGGAATACCAGAGCCCCCTTTTCCATTGCTTATCAAGCAATAAAGTTCTAACTAAACTAAACCTGGTCATTTGTATTAACTGACTTATAGTCACCAGATGGCAGGTTCTCTTGGGGTTGGTGACAGTTATTTCAGATTTATCCACCCATCATTATAATCAATGTATAACAGTTTTCATTATCCTTAAAAACAAAACAAAACAAAAACCCCTCACTGCTTAGGCTTCCAAGCCCAACTACTTGCCTCCACCACTCCCCTCTGTCCTAGGCAACAACTGATCTACTTTCTGTCTCTACAATTTGCTTATTCTAGACATTTCATTTAAATGGAAACGTACAATATGTGGTCCTTAATAATTGCTTTATTTCACTTAATATTATGTTTTCAAAGTTCATCCATGTTATAATATATATCTGTACTTCAATTTTTTATTGCTGAATAATAGTTCCTTGTAAGGCTATATCACATTTCATCAATCCACTCATGACGTCATGGTCTTTCATTTTTTTTCCACTTTGGGGCTATTATGGATACTGCTGCTATGAACATTTGTGTACTAGTTTTGTTTGGACACATGTTTTTAATTCTCCTTGGTATATATCTAGGAATTGAATTGTGTCACATGGCAACTGTACGTTTAAACATTTGAGAAATTGCCAGGCTATTTTCCAAAGTGGTTGTAGCATTTTACATTCCACCAGCAGGATATAAAGATTCTGATTACTTCACAGCCTAGGCAGCTCTTGTTAGGATAATAATAGGTGTGTCTTAACAGATAAGTCTTTTGATTATAGCCATCGTGGTGGGTGTGAAATCATTGTGATTTTGATTTGCATTTATTTTCCTGATGGATCAGACTGGCTTTTGTTGAAATAGAATGGTAAGTATCTATTGATCCTTTTTCTGGGTCAATTCTGTTTTTTATCATTTCAATTGTTGGCAATTTTATCTGCTCAGCTACGGATTCTGGATCTAGAAGAGAAAGGGCTGATAAGGGGGTATGATGAGGGGGTATATCTTTGCGTTCAGTGTGCAGATTTTCCCTCATCTCCTGTCTTTAGTACTGCAACTCACCATGTCTTGTGTCTCCCAATAAAGTCTCCCCTTTTTTTCTTTAGTAAATGAAACTCTTGACTTTTGGAGAAGTGGGTAATTGATGGCCTGTTTGAGTGTGCAGAAGTCTAACGTCTAAGTTCTCCTTATATAGATATTTAAACATTCTCTTTTTGGTTCCTCCCCTAGGAGGAATATAAGGGAACCAAATAAGGATCAAGGAAAGGAATAAAAACAACAACAATAATAATAACAACAACAAGAAAGAAACAAAAACCAAAAATGAAAAGACAAGGACAAATTGGGGACACTTGAAGGGGAGGGAAGAGGGGGAGAGTTGAGGGCAGACAGGAGCATGGGGGGACTGAGGCGATGGTGCACTGGTGATATGGTGATGGGGAATACATGGGGATTACAACTGATGTCAAATGTATGTAAATTTTTAAAAAAATTTATAGTAAAAAAATAAAACACCTTTAAGCTTTAAAAAATAAATATTAATATTTTAGATACCTCAAAAAATAAAAATTGATGATGTAAATCATTAAAATAAATAAATAAACATTATCTTTTTTTGTTTTCCTTTTCCCTCTCCCCACCATACCTAGGGATGCCTCATTTTCTATCTTTCTTTATTGTACCTCATTTTCAATGGTAACAGGAATCTCTATTTTTTTTCTAGCTCTTTTAGGGTTATTCAAGACAACTGTGTCTGCTTTTATTTTATTATTATTTTTTAAAGTTTTTTTAAATTTCTTTTCTTTTTTTTTTATTAAAATATTTTAAAATTTACATATACTTGCCATTAATTGTAATCCCCATGTATTCCCCATCACCATTTCCCCAGTGCACCATCACCTCAGTCCCTCGTGCTCCCATCTTCCCTCAACCCTCCCTCTCCCCTCCCCACCAGGTGTCCCCAATCTGTCCTTGTCTCCTCATTTTTGGTTTCTTATTTATTTATGCACACAAGAGCTGGGGTACCGACCAGAGTCCAGGGAGGTGAGAGGATTCACCAGAGACAGAGTGGGGAGCAGAACAGGCAGACTGACTGAAACACACTGCTGAGGGGAGCAGCGGGTGAGGCAGGAGAAGTCTGCCTGCACCATGTGGGTCACCTCCCCAGCCAGAGGCAGGGATCTAACTCATGCTGCATTGACTATGGTTTGCTTCATAGTGCATTGCTTAACCCACTGCGCCACCAGGGAGGCCCCCTGCTTTTATTTTAGAAGTAAAAACTTTATTAGGAAATATTTCAAATATCTAAATAAGTATAGACAATAAATAGAACAGAAAAAATTGCATTCACCAACAGAAAATCTTGCAGAATGAATATTACACACACACACACACACACACTTTTCCCTCTGTTTACTTTTTTGGAAACTGTTTTCACTCTCCCAAAGGTACTTGAATTTGAATGATTCTTCAATTACTTTATGACTTGTTGGGAGTTACTAAGCACTCTTAGTTTCACTGACAATGAGAGAAGAAGTTTCTTCTTGTTCTAATATTTGAAAGTGAGTTTCTGAAAGAAACTATGAATAAGAACAATTTTATACTACTCCCTTGAATACAAGCTTCTTTAGATTATTAGGGTAGCATTTCTTATTAAATATTTCTCCTCCCTTATTAAATTATTTTTTTCATCTTCACTAGAAACTGATGATGCTTCCCCCTTTTTACTTTTGTTTTTGTAGCTATTATTTCATTGTCTACCACTTGCTTTGGGTTTTACTTTATTTATTCATATGGTAATTTGCAATATGAAATGACATACAATTGAGGAACTTCTGCAGTTTTTAAAAAAGATTATTTAGAAGTTTCCTCAACTGCGACCCAATGTATTTTAATCACAAATAGTTTATCTCAGTTGCTGTTTTAATCACAAGTAAATGTAAAGGATATTTTAATCACAAATATTTCATCTCAGTTGACAAAATTATCTTTTGGAAGTGATCTAACTTAAAGAAAATTTCAATAGATAGTAAGATTTAAGTGATTCTTTGTCCTTACCATTCTTCTTGTGAGCTTAAAATAAAAGGGAGTAATAAAGCAATTTGGGGTTATACAACATGTGGAACAGGAAAATTACAGCTCTACTGAGTGTCATTTCCCAAAAATGAAAGACTGGCACAGAAAGCTTCTGGAAGACAGCAGCAGTTTTCTGTGCAAAAGGAGATCGGTTACTGGACTCAATCCAGGTCCAATTATGAAGAATCTTTTGACTCCTTTTTCTTATCAGAATTATATTAGCCAAACCACATCACAGAAATGGAATTCAAATGACTTCCTAAAATCCTAATCCTATTTCTTCAAATTCCAATTAAATTTCTAAGTTTGTGTTCTCTACCTGTGAAAGGATAATCTGACTGAAGGGCCCTACCCTGGGCCTTCTTTAAACAGACTCTGGTAATCCTCTTGACAGTGAGAAGGGTAAGGTGGTTGTCTCATGTAAGGAGATTTGAGTATAATCCTAAAGATTTCAAAATGGGATCCTACAGCTGGTTCTGTCAGTATTCTGAATATCCAAATGCAAAAAAAAAGGCAAATTTGGTTAAACTTAGAAATTTATCTTTAAAAAAGAGTACTAATCTCCACTCCCCTGTCTGTCCCTGCCAGGAAGAAGATTGATTGATTACTCCTGCAATGCCAGAATGCTATTCAGGAAACATACTTTGATAATTGTGTGCTGATATTGCCTGGGAGCTGTTCTGGAGTTTACTTCAAATGTCTGCCAAGTGAGAGGATAGCTTTAAATGGTGTCTGAGGGCCCTTTCCAGTGGGATGTCCCATTGAACTCAAACTTCTCATTTGAGGGTATGTGTCAAGGTAAAGGAAGGAGAGAAGGAAGCTACAGTGTTTTAAACACCTTTGCAATAAAAACAATTCATTTAGTCATAACTAATATAGAGTATGATTATTTCTTTGTGATCAGATGAGACATTCCTAGAGACAATCAAAATAGTCTCTTAAAGAAAAATATATTTCATCACTTCTCGGCCTTTTGGCTAAGATCAAGTGAAGAAAAATATATTTCAAATATATGACAAATATCAGACTGGCCTATTGCTTATATTTTATTTAATAGAATCTCTTTCAGTGTCTGGCTTTTTTCTCTTGTTATCTCCCTTTCTGATTCTCTCTCTTATATAAACACACACACACATATAGACCCGTCCCTTCACAAAACAGGTTTTTTGTTTGTTTGATTTTTTTTTTTTTTTTCCAGAAAGGGGTCAAGCAGAAAAAAGGCAGTAGTTTAATGGGAAAAAAAACAATAGTGTTCAGTCCCACCTGTATTACCAGCTAGCTGTGGTGTTCTAAACTAGCTTGCCAATTTTCTTCTTCTTCCTCAGTATCCTCCTCTGCCAAGTGGGAGAGCTTAACCAATATGTTACTCTCATTGGTTGCTATAAGACTACAGCAAGTCTAACCTGTCTTTGAACAGTAATACGTAAAGGGCTTTACCAGTGGAGAGTATACCAGTTTAAATGGGAGGCAGGTATTAGTTCTACACCCACTTAGGAACCTATTATACCATAAGACAGAGATTAAGGATCGACGGCCCATTAAAAAGTATGAGTCATGCCTAATTGTCATTGGCAATGAACACCTGTCCATTTTTAAGGGCAATTGGTTTCAGTTTATGTATTTTATTCTGGAGGAAGTTCGTCAGACCTGGGTAGAATGGATTCTTGTTGTAGATAAAATGGTAGTATTAATACCAGAGCAGGGACTGAGGTTTTGAGGACTCAAACCTCAGAGATCTCAGAGGTCACTTAGTCCAAACTTTTGTCCTAGGTACTTACCTCCTTCTGACAGGACACTATGCTGGATTCCTTCAGCTTCTGCTGACTGGGACACTCCCACCACCTTGGGACAGTACACAGAATTTTACATAGCCTGACAAATCATACTAAAAAAGAACCTCTTGTGTTCCTGCAACTTTCATTCTTTTGCTTTAGTCCTGTCCCCTGGATATACAAAGCTAGCCCATTTAAAGATTGAAACCAAGCTCCTTGGAGACCTCTTTTTTTCTTTTCAAATAAATGATCATTTTCTACAGTTATTTCCCTTGGGGTAAAGTTTCATACTCATTATTATTTTGGTCACTTCTTTCTAAGTCCCTCTTAAAGGGTGCTGCCAGGAAAAGTCCTCTGAATTCTTCACGGACGGATGACCAGATTGGTCACTTCCATTGGTCTCATTTGTTTTTCACTTGACGCCTAAGCTACATATGTGTTTCTGACAGCATCAACTCCTTTCCTCTTAGTGAGTGCTTGACATAAACAACACACTGCCACCTTGCCAGAATGAGATCTGGCACTGAATACCTTTACAGGATGGGCTGGTGATCTGGACAGAAAAAAGACAAAGACAAGTGGAACTGTAAGGGTGACTTGAATTAGAAGAGGGTTGGCAAGGGAAATCTTAGAACTAAGAGCTTCTTATATTCTTATATTTTTTGAGATTAGATCGCTGACATCTCAATAGACAATTCAGAGATACTGGACTTTTCATGGGCTTCTGACTCCTAAGCTTTTTAAGACATCCAAAAGGAAAGTTAATTTGGGCCTGAAAAGTTTATATGTATATATAATTACATGTACATATACACACATATATATAACTTTTTTAATGAGGAAATTGGAAAAGTAGTCAGGTCTTATATTAGACCCTATTCAATAGCAGCTGTTAATGTGCATAAAGTAAGGAAGGCTGAGAATATAAAAGATATTTGGAAAAATCCAGATGCTTTTTATGTTGGAATGATGTGGTAGTTAGCTTCCAAGAGATGGCCCCTAATGATGCTCACCTCTGGAGTGGACCTAAGTAACCAATAAAATAATACAGAAATGATGGCATGTTACCTTTGAGATTGGGTCATGAAAGAGTCTGTGGCTTCTGCTGTGCTCTCTTGGATAATTTGCTGTGGAGGAAGTTAGCCCCATGTCATGAAGGCACTCAAGCAGCTCCACAGAAAGATCTTCATGGTGAGAAACTGAGGCTCCTTGCCAACAGCCAGCATCAACTTACTAGCCGTGTAAGTGAGCTATGTTGGAAGAACCTCCCTTAATCCTACTTAAGGCTTCAGATGACTACAGCCCTTATAGACATATTTTTGTATTTTATTTTATTATTGAATAAATTTGATATGTAACATTGTATAATTTTAAGATGTACAATGTGTTACTTATACATTTATATTCTGCAATATGATTGTGGATGCAGTGACATCACATTGCCTAATATAGTACAATATTATTATTCATATTCATTATACTGTGCATTAGCTATCTATGGCTTATTTACTGCTCTTTACAAGTTTGTATCCTTAAACATCATCACTTATCCCTCCCCCTCAACCTGATAGAGCAATCTTGTCTGCAATCTCTTTAGATACCATGCCAGAACCATTCAGGTAATGTCCGACTGAATTCCTGAAATACAGTACAAGATAAAGTTTATTGCTGTTTAAGTTACTAAGTTTTAAGCTACTAAGCTATTATGCTTTGTAGAATTGTTATGCAGCTATAGATAAGTAATACAAATGGACAGAAAATAGGAATGTGACGTGAAGACCCTTCATACTGTCCTCCATTTCTCTGACTCCTGAGAGTGAAAGGAGTGCACGCTCATTCCTGTTCTTGTATACCCTGACAATCACATAAGGTGAGAAATGATGAAAGGAAGACCTCATGCCCTCTCCTCTCCACTGTCTCTCCACTCACACCCCTTTGTTTTTAGGGGAGCACTAGGATGACACTGAGAACTCATACAAATTTTGGGCTGACTTTTCACCGGCCCCTGGAAAAATAAGTTTCACTAGCTTTTATCCATCTGTTACTGGCTGTGGGTCCTTGAGAGCAGAAGTTTCATTTTCTGTTTATTTAGTCTATCCCATTGCCTAGCAAGTAAATATATAAGAACAATGGATGACATCAAAGGGGAAGACAAAATTCCTCCCTCTTGCTGAATTCTGAAGAGATTCTACTCTTAGAAAGTTTCTTTCAGTGAAAGAATTCTATCCGCAGTTCATCAATGAAGCCTTAACAATAGCATGCACACCGTCATCCATTTTCACTATTAAGAAACCACCTATTTCACAATTTTAAAAAAATCCCTTCATTTAAACCTCTTGTTCATAGGCGCTTCCTTTCACTTTTCCATTCCATTTCTTCTATGAAACTTGCTCAAGCTCCCAAGATGCTCAATGCAGAAAAGCACAGAGATCTGTTACTATCATACCCACATACCATTGTTAAGTTTTCCCAAATCAAATTACTGTGTAAAGAACCTTCTACTTGAGCTAGGGGACCTAATGCTGGCCAGTTGTCACTGATTGGCCTATGCCTCCTTGGGCAAGCTTCTACTGCTTTCTGGATCTTAGTTTTGGTTTTTAACTTAGACTGGGAGAGTGGGTCTAGATGAACTCTAAAATCGTTGGGTTCTTCAAGTCAGGACTTAAACTGCAATCCAAAAGTGAAACCCAAGGTTTGCATACCTGTGAGTAATTGTCAGTTACAGTGTAAGGTTCCTGGACTTCCCCTTATTGGCCCAAGGATATACCCTCGGTGAAAGACTGCCAGGCTTACTGGGAAGAGTCTTCCACCAAGTCCGGGTGGCCTTTGGCAAATTCTTTTCTCGGGACCTCGGAGGTGCCTGTAATGCAGAAGAGGCTGGAAGACCTAGGCTCGGAGAGCTTTCTGCGATTGTCCTTTTACAACGGGGCGACCGAGTTCTGGGGGCTGGGCCTGGGCCGTCTCACAGTCCGGCGCGAGCGGCGGCGGCGACAGCGCAGCAGCTCCGGCAGGGCAGCGGTCGCTCGGCTTCGAAGAGCTGGCGACGGTGAGTTCTCGCAGGGACGCCGAGCCTGGGGACGGCCGGGACGGAGTGCCGGCGCGGGAAAGCGGGAGCGGTGAGCGAGTGAACGAAGGACCGCACTTTCTGAGATGCCTTTACGCTTGGGGCCGACCACCTACGCTGAAAACTCCTCGAGCAAACTTCTCACACGCCGCTAGCCAACCCCATTTTACACGCTCTTCACCCAAGCCCCTCCCGAGCGCGTTTACCCTGCGGGAGCGGCCACGCAGCGGGAGGCGGCGGGGTCCCCCAGCCCCAGCCCCGCAGCCCGCGCAGGCTCCGCCCCGCCGCCCGCCCGCGCGGGGCTGCAGTCGACTCCTCCCAGCGCCGCGGCTCGGGTCGGGCCCGCGGGGGGCCTTGGGGTAGGAGACGGCACGCGCCTGGTGAGGCCGCAGGGCGTCTCGGAAGGGCGTCCTGGGCCTGCCGTAGGTGCGGGCGGGTGGCCAGACACCCGAGCCCTGGGCGTGCGCGCTGCCGGCCCAGACCCGGGACGCCTGGCGCGCTGGGCGAGGGAAGGCGGGCTCTTCCCGGGCCGCCCGGGCCACCTGTAGAGTCTGTCAACGCCTTCGCCTCAGCGCCACTCCGGTGGCCTCCCCTGCGCGGGCAGGGTCGCTAGCGCGGCCCGAAGACCCGGCCAGGCCCCCGCCCCGGCCCGCCTGCCCGGCGACCCGGGGCGGCAGCCCCGCAGCCCGGGCTCGGCGCGAGCCGCCTCCTCACTTCCCATTGGCTGAGCGCGCGGGCCGCGGTCACGTGGGCGCGGCGGAGCGGCTCGGGGCCGCCATCTTGGCGGAAAGTTTGGGGCCGAGCTGTGGGGCGCGGGAGGAGGCCAGGCTGGGGGTGGGGCGGCCAGGAGCGAGCGGGCGAGCGGCGCGTGCGAGGCGGCGCGTGCGGGCGGCGGCGGCGGGCAGGAAGAGGCCGCGGGCTGCGGCCGCCGCGGGGAGCGCCCCCGTGCCCTCGCCCCTCGCCGGGCGGCGCGAGCCCCGCGCGGGGCGGGGCGGGGCGGGGCGGGCGCGGCGCGGGAGCGCCTCAGTCGGCCGCTGCGCGCCGCCGCCGCCGCCCGCCGGCGCTCTGGTGGCGCCGCAGGTGTGGGGCCGGGAGCCGTGCGAGCGGGGCTGAGGGCGTCGCGGGAGAGCGGCCGCTGCCCCGTCCGGGCCCGCTGGAGTAGCCCGCGGGAAGCGCGCGGGCGGGCGGGCGGGCGGGCGGGCGGGGCCTGCGCTGCGGTGTCCGGCCCGCCGGCCGGTTCGCGGAGCGCTCCCGGGCCCTTGGCTGGGACCGCGGGTCGGTGCTCCTCGCGCCCCAGTCGCGGGTGGGAGCGTGCAGACCTGCGGGCGAGGAGGGCCCTGCCAGGCGTTTCGTGCCCTTTGGGGAGCGGCGGCCTGGGAGGAGAACTTGGGGGCTGACTCAGCGCGCTCCGCACCTGCAGGAGTGGACTCCGAGGCGGGAGCTTCGTAGGCTGCCGCCGCCGGCTTTGAGACCTCCTTCTCTTGGGAGGACTTCGCAAGGTGGGCTCCGCAGTTAGGCCCGCGAGTTTCCAAACCTGAGACTCGGGAAAGGCTCGTTCGACCCCGATTCTTTCCTTCAGTTCTGTTTTTTTTAAAGGTGTGTGCCCTCTTGCTTATTCTGGAGAAAAATGCCGGTCCGGAAGCAAGGTGAGATTTAATCCAGGACACTCCTGTGGGTGTCGCTGACTTCTGTCTGTTCTGTGACTGCATGTTTTAAAACTCTGTAACTCGGAGACAGCTCAGTCCTAACTTAACTACCTGGGGAGTCTTAGCCTCACATTGAGATGTTTGTTGAACTTTCTTTGACATCTCTTTGATGACAAGGGAGGCACCCCCTGTCCCCCCACCGCCAAATGTCTCTTTTGGAACTCTGAATTCGTATTTTACTTTATCGTTCTCACCAAACACTTTTATAAGTGTTGGGGTATTGGTTAAGAACTAGTATTTTGAAACACTTAAGGTTTTGATTTTTAATGACAAATTGTTGATAATCTGCTTTTGTGTGACAAATTAGTAGAAACTATGTTGCCAGGATCAAATGATCTTTTATTGTGGTAGACTACCAGTATACATTGTTACAGACTACTCATTCCTACGCACACGCACACACATTTTTTTTTTTGTTCATTCTAGGGATATATATATACATGAACATAACAGTATCTGTTGACCTGGAGGGTTTGAGAACTGTTCAGATGTCATGGAGAATCATTTGCTGCATAGTTCATGTGTAATGCTTATAAATACATATTTTAACCAGACTCTTTTTTCACCCCTTCTTTCCAGATACCCAGAGAGCCTTGCACCTCTTAGAGGAATATCGTTCTAAACTAAGCCAAACTGAAGACAGACAGCTCAGAAGTTCCATAGAACGGGTTATTAACATATTTCAGAGCAACCTTTTTCAGGCTTTAATAGGTGGGTATTAAAATTTTGTCATCATTATATGTCAGCTAGGCTTAATGCCTAGTTTCTTTTAAACTTAAGAGAGTGATGTGCTTATGTCTGTGTGAGGCATTCAATAACTTGAACATCCAGTGAGTTGTATGTATGTTTTGATATTTAGTTAGGCCTTACAAAAATACAATCAAAAATTTTCAGTATGGTTATTTCAGTGGTCTCCGATAATAGTGTCTCATTCTGGCATTAAGTATTATGAAATAGAGAAGTTGCAGAAATAACTCAGGACCCAGAACGCTGTTGACCAAATTGCTGTTAGCTTGTTTCTGTATTTGATTTGTAGTTCTCTGGAGTCCCTGAAAATGTTTGAAGAGCTCTGCTATGTTTAAGAACCTTCATTCCCATAATACAAATCTCTGTTTAACTTGGCATTCATGGAGTTAGGATTCTAGACCTGGAAAATGATCTTGTTTAATCTTATTGCACAGACAAGAAAATTGAAACAATTTGAGGTAGTGCATTGTTTTAAGTGAGAACTTGACAAATAGTCAAGAGTTCTGAATTCTACTCCATTTATTAGTGGACTGTCATATCAGTTATTTAGTCTTTTCTAGGTCACTATACAAGCTATGGAATGTGGATGCAATGGAATAGTAGTTTTTAAGCTTTTTTTTTTTAAGTCGCTAGATAATTTTTTAAAATACAACCTTATATTTTTTTATACAGGCCTCAGTATATAGTGTTGATCAAAAGATGAATTCTCTGACCCTTTTTGCCAGGACCTTGAAAAGTATGCAAACCAATGAACTAGAAAATTTGTCCCTTCCAGTTCTAAGACTGACATTTTTTATTAATTATGCAGATAGCATTAAAATTAGACATGTTTCATTGCTATACAATTTTTCCTTAGTAGCTTCCAAGTAGATATGTCCTTAGAGCTATATATATATTTTTTTAAGGATTCAGTTCTTTTTTAAGATTTATTTTTATTCATACATACAATAACTGGGGTGTAGGCCAGAGGTGGTGTGTGTGTGAGAAAGAGTGAGAGAGAGAGAGGACTCACCAGAGACAGAGTGGGGAGAAGAACAGGTGGATCTACTGAGATACACGGTTGAGGGGAGCAGCAGGTGTGACAAGAGAGGTCTGCTGTGCAAAGCAGGCCAGCTTCTCCATTGGGCATTGAATTCCTGCTACAGTGGCTGGTAATAGCTTGACAGAGCTGAGACTTTAAATTCTGGACCACCAGGGAGGCCCCTTAGATCTATGTATTACTGATTATGTAATTTTTGATGTCATTTGAGGAATACCTCTAAGTTAGTTTACCCTGACAAAGAATTTATTAGTAATTTGATACTTTCTACTAGATTTATTGTGGAATTAAGGAAGATTTTAAAGAAGCCCACTCAATATATGTGAATAATATTTAAAATTTTAACATTATTACAGACATACATGAGAATAGAAAGATCAGCATAATCAACTGCTATATTTACTGCTGTATACCCATCTTCAAAAATGATCAACCTTTTTCCTTTGTTTAAATTGATGGACATTTTTTACATTTGAATTTCTAAACTCTGAGTTTAAAGATCCAAGTGGATGACCAAAGTGGATTCCTCTAGGGAAAAAGGAAGTGAAAAATCACTTTTTTTTTCTAAATCAGCATTAAACTTAACTAGGAATATTTTATTTAGTCAGGTCACTATTTAGGAAAAAAAAAAAGTATGTCTTATGTTCTCATTTACATATGTACATACTCACAGACAGATACAGATAGATATAGTTTTTCTGTGTGGAGTTTGTGACATAAGAAAATTAAATGGTTAGTGAAGTAACCAAATAGAATTTACACTCAGATTTCTCCATAGATTGGAGGTCAGTTTGCTATGTTTGGAGGACTATTTTGATATATTCTGTTTTGCCTATTTTGAATGCATTTATGTATTCTTATGTGTAATTGAATTCTGATAGTATTAGTTTTCTAACAAGTTTTTGCTTGTGTTCTGTGTAATTTCACTGGTTGTGAATTAGATAGCTTTACTTATTAATGACTTATAGGAGATACTGGTGTAAGAAAAGTCCCAGATTTTAGGAATTTTGAAACAGGTAAATTTAGTAGTTTTTTTTCTTTCTGTATACCTAGTTGAATTAACTGTCTACATTACTGAATTAGCTTGTGTGTTCTTGTGTTTGCTGAAAGTGGATTAGTTTGTTAACCTTTATTTATTCAGTCTAAAAATTTTTAGATCAGTAGGATTTTTTTTTGCTTAGTACCTATACCATTGTTTTTGAAACTGTGTGGTAGTGTAAATCACTCTAAACTAGATCAGAGTCTATTGTGTCCATCGTGTGTACTGAAAAATCTCAGATCAACTGTTCTTTTCATTTAGTAGGTAGCACTCTCTCCTCAGAGTTGCAGACCGGTGAATCAAGGGAGACCCGGATCTTGACCACTTAAGTTGTTTAAAAGTCATTGCTTAAAAGCTAAAAGTTTAGCTCCTTGACTTCTTGAGCTTGGGAATCATTTCTGTAGTCTAGTGAATTACCCAGTTACTTCTGTGGACTTGCACTCTGCACTGATTGTTTTTTTTTTCCTTTGAACTGGTAGTTTGTATTGACTGTTTTTATGCTTTTAAGAAAGTTTTATGGGTCTTTAGATAGTTTTTGATCTTTGAAAGGCTTATTTTTTTTTTCTTTAGTTTACAGATAGGTTAAGTTTTTGATAATGGAGTTATTCAGAAGAACAATTATACATGTCTTGCATTACATTTGTTCTGAGTTACCAATTTAAAAATATTTTAGTGTCTCTGAATTTGGGATACATTTTGTAATTGATGTGTTTATTTGGCAGTTTAGTTTGTATATTCTTAGTGGCATGAAATAATAGTGCAGCTTATTATTAATATCTTCAGTATCAGTACCTTCGGTTCAGTGAAATATGGCAGTCATTGTTCTTGTTCTCTGATACTGACAGTTTCCTTGAAGGATGGCTTGAAGATTTTGATATTGTTGAAAGCAGAAACTTTTTGTTAGTTTTGAGTTTCCTGTTAGGTTGTTTTGTGGAGTTTATTATTTAAAATTTATCTGAAAAAAAATCCATGGAATGTATATTTGTTTAAAATTTATTGCAAAACATCTGGTGATTATTATATATATTTTTTTAAAAATAGACAAAGTCTACTTAGTTTTAACCCCTGATTAGATGAGAACAATTTGGAAACTTTGCATCCCCTAATTTCCTATAGTTACATTTGAAAATTTTGTGAGTAAAGTAAACTAGATATGGTTTGCTTATCACTAGAGCCCAGGTGTTCAGGTCCTAGGTCATTTCTGGTTCTTAGATTTGTCTGGAACCTGAGATGACTTCAGTAATCCTCAGAGGTTTCATACCAGTCTGGACCCTGGGGTTTCTTAGGGGATCAGAGAACTCATTTGCTTTCCTTACGCACCAGATAAAAACTTGGCTTCAAGATCAGACTAACTTTTAGAGACTTGACATGTGATTTGTATATTTGTGTGCTGTAGCTAACACATGTATTTAAATGCACCATTTTGTTTTAGATATTTCAAAATAAAGTTGGATTATGTAATAACATTGTCAATTTCTGAGATATATTTAGTTCCAAGTTCATTTGTTGCTACTCTGTTAACTAAGTTTCATTAGCCTTTATGTGATAAAGGACATTTATGTTTATAGATACTGAATTTCAAAAGCGTGATTCCTGTTTTTTCAGTCATAAAAAACAAAATTTACCATCTCAACCTCTTTTTAATGTGTAGTTCACTAATGTTAGATGTATTCACATATTTATAAAACAGTTCAAATCTTTTTCTTGCAAAAGTAAAGCTACTCATTACACAACAAACTACTTTTTCTTCTCCCCCAAATCCTAGTAACTAACCACTATTCTTTCTGTCTCTGATTTTAAGACTACTCAGCTACTCATTAGAAGTGGACTCATATTTGTCTTTTTTGTGAGTGACTTATTTCTTCCATGTTGAAACATGCAATAGGATTTTCTTCCTTTTTTTGACTAAATAATATTCTGTTTGTATGTACCACACTTTTGTTTATCCATTCACCCACTGATGGAGATTAGAAAGTTTTTGCCTGTTGGTTATTGTGAATAGTGTTGTGAATGTAGAGACAGAGATCAGGCTTTCATTCTTTTGGATATATAGCCAGAATTGGTATTGTGGGGTCATATGGTAATTATATTTGTAATTTTTGAGTCAGCAGCGTACTGTTTTCCATAGCGATTATACCATTTTACAATCCACTGAAAGTACACAAGGGATTCCATTTCTCCATGTCCTCGCCAACTTTTGTTTCTTTTTGTTGTTGTTGTTTAAAGATTTGTTTATGCATACAAGAGCTAGGATACAGGCCAGAGGTGCAGGAGGTGAAGGAGTCACTAGAGCAGAACAAGTGGATCAACTGAAATACCCTGCTGAGGGAAGCAGCAGTCTAGACAGGAGAGGTCTGCTGTGCCATGTGGGTCACCTCCCTGGCTGGGGATTGAACTCATGCTGCAGTGGCTGAGGATAACTTCATAGTACTATGCCTTAGCTCCTTGCACCACCGGGGAGGCCCCCAAAATAGTTTACTTTGAAGGAGGATGTTTAAAATAATGGGACGATCTTTATGATGATGGAATTTATGCATTTTGAAAAGTATATTTACTTAGTAATCAAAGTTTGTGAACTATTAGCTTAAGTGGTAAAATACCAAAATGTCTTAGAATTTTTGTGTATTACTGCTCCCAGTGATACTGTTTAGTCTGTTGCTAACTGTGTTTGTGTGGTGTGTGTGTGTATGTGTGTGTGTGCCTGTGTGTAACTTTGCAGGCTCAGCTTTTTTTGTTGTTTTAAGATTTATTTATTTATGCATACAAGAGCTGGGGTACAGCCAGAGGCATGGGAGATGAGAGTATTCACCAGAGACAGAGGGGGGAGTAGAATAGGCAGATTGACTGAAGTACACTGCTGAGGTGAGCAGTGGGTGGTGATGCAGGAGAGGTCTGCTGCGCCACATGGGTCTCCTCCCTGGCCAGGGATTGAACTCGCGCTGCTGTGCCGCGGATGCTTCACAGTGCGGTGCTCAACCCGCTGCGCCACCAGGGAGGCTCTGCAAGCTAGGTTTGATAAAGGAAGACGTAACAGGATTTGTTGACTGCTGATAAAACTATGGAATTAGAGGGGAATTTTAAATTTTCAGTTAATGGTTTTTATTGAATTATTTGCTAATAGTTTTACTTAACTACTGCTCCTCAGCAGTGCTTTGTGTTGAATTCTCATTACTCTTGTGATCACAGAGGTGTAAAGCCAACCATGAGTATTTTCTTGTAGTTTAAGCTATTTTGTCTATCTAGGTTCAGACTTTTCTTCAGTATGCTATCTAATTTGATAAGATCCAACTAAATTGCATTTAGTTGTCCTATCTCTTTAGTGTCCTTTAACCTGGGCAAACCTTTCTTTGTCTTTTGTGACATTGACATATTTATACAATAAACTTCCTCTGCTCCTGATACTTCTTATTTTGGGTTTGTATGCTATTTTACTGTGATAAGACACAGCTTGTGTATTCTGTAGGGTTCTGTACATCAGTGCTTCTGTACACCAGAGGTAAACATTCTTCTGTCCTACATTGGTTATATTAATTTTGATTATCCAGTTAAGGTATTGTCTGATCACTCTATATCTAGTTACTGTTCTTTTTCGTAGCATCTTAAAAGCAGTATGTAGGGGATTTTGTTTAACCCTGTTCACATATTCTGCTTTTTTTGCAGACTTGCCACCTTAACTTAGCATCTATTGATGGTGCTTGCCTGAACCAGTTTTTACTGTGGTCATTGAAAAATGACAGTTTTGTAATAGGAGCACTTTAATACTTGTCATTCTACCATAATCAAAAGCTGTCCCCATTTATTTACATTTTTCTTTCAATGATTGATAATTTACTGTTAGAGATTTTGGTGCTAAAATTATTTCAGATTTATCTGTTGGGAAACCTCAAACTTGATTTAAGATATTTAAATTTAAGATATGCCCCCCACCCCACTTTTTTTTCAGTACCTTTTAACTGTTTGGCATAACAAAATGTTCCAGGTTCATCTTATACATAGACTGCCCAGCCCTGGAATCAGCCACTTCTCTAAAAATCTCTAGTTCTTTTGGATACATATCTTGTTTTAAAGAATATATATGTGAATAACCCATGCCTATTAGTCAAGTAATATTTAAAGTGTTGAAATACTTATTTTTGGACATTGGCTTGGCTTTTGTGAAACCCAAATTGTAATACATACTTTAAAATTTTATATCTTCTCTTTTTGGGGGTCAAAATGATTTTAAATATACAATGGTTTACAAGAGAACGGAGTATCTGTCTGTGAGCAGATTTGACTACTGTAGTTTTTAATAATATTGTACTTTTTAGTCAGTTAACTGACACAGATTTTACCTTTTAAAATGCCAGAGTTTTATTTCACTGTTTATCAGCTTCTTTTTACTTGTATTCTCTCTAACCTTCCAAGACGGAATTTATTTCAAGAAAATAATGCATTTTTCCATGTAAACCATTTAAGGTCAGACAAATGTATTATATAAAAAATTGTAAGAAAATTCTTATCCCAAACATAACTTCCTACTTCTTCCATATCCTTTTAGAATGTTACTTTATTTACATTTATATATATATAAACTTTATATATACATATTTTTTTCATTTTGTAAAGCAAACTCCCTACACAAGAAAAACATTGTATAATTGTATTTTCCCAAGAACAGATATTTAAAATCAGCATGAAAGGTTAAAAACCATGTCAGATTAAAGTTACCTTTGAAAAACCTTTGAAAGTCAAACATCATCTCTCATGAATTATAGTTTAACTGTTTTTTCCTCTATTGGAAAACTATTTCTTCAATTGAGCAATAAAGTAGTTGACTTGTGTTTCAGTGACCTCATACTAAAAGCACATACTTCTAGAATCATATTCAGTATCACGGACATTATGAGATACTGAAAGTGGAGGACTATCTGAGGGAACAGTCTTGGTTTTATTTACAACATTCACTTATTAGGTGGAATGAGAAGTATAATTGCCCCTTTTTTTCTTATTTTGGCAGAGGGAGGTGTTATAGTTGAATTTGCTTAGTTTATAGAGTATGACTTCTGTGTGTTATATATATTAACTGTTTTTATCCCATAAAACTTACCAGTGGATCTTTTTCCATATGAATAGATTTGTGACATTTTTAAAGTAGGTTAAATGTCTATTTACATACTATAGATTTACTAGAGTTTTATTAGTGATTTCCTAGGGGCATTTTGATGTATATTTCTTCTGAAATATAAACCATATTGCATTTCAATATGCTTTTGTTCTACTTCCTTTATTATGATCTTTGAATAAATTCCTAGAAGTAAAGTTCTTGGTCATAGGGGATGTGTATTTTTAAAAAGGTTTTAGGTATAATTTGTTGAAATGTTTTATCAATTAAATTTTTTAGGTAGTCTGTAAGAGAACGACTAAAACTTCAGTATACTGTAAACAATATTACCCAATTTTTATAATATTTTCTACTCTGTTGTGGAATATACCTTAGTTGTATCAATGTTTTGTTTTATATAACCAAGGATTTGTTTTACACTGTTGTTTATTATTTCTTTTTTTTTTTTTTAAGATTTATTTATCCATGCATATAAGCACTGGGGTACAGGCCAGAGTTGCAGGGGGTGAGAGAATCCACCAGACAAAGTGTGGAACAGAACAGGCAGATGGACTGAAACACACTGCTGAGGGGAGCAGTGGGCGAGGCAGCGAGGCAGGAGAGGTCCGCCTACGCCATGTGGGTCACCTCCCCATCCGGGGGCAGGGATTGAACTCTTGCTGCCTGGTTGTGGTTTGCTTCATAGTGCATTGCTTAACCCCCTGCGCCACTAGCGAGGTCCCATGTTTATTATTTCTTTTATGAATTATCTGTTCCCGTGATTATTACCTTTCTCCCTCCATTTTTTAGAGGTCTGAAACCTACATTAAGGATTTTAGCTCTGCCATGAAGTTGCAAATAGCTCCTTTTATTTTTCATCTGGTTTTAAACTTTCATTAAAAATGAAAACCCAACATATATGTCTATATCTACATGTGGCTAGAATTTTATATATATATATATTTTAATATTTATTTATGCATACAAGAGTTGGGGTACAGGCCAGAGTCGTGGGAGGTGAGAGGATTCACCAGACAGAGTGGGGAGCAGAACAGGCAGACTGACTGAAAACACACTGCTGAGGGCAGCAGCGGGCGAGGCAAGAGAGGTCTGCTCAGCCATGTGGGTCCCCTCCCTGGCTGGCAGCAGGGATCGAACTCGTGCTGCAGTGGCTGTGGTTTGCTTCATAGTGCATTGCTTAACCCGCTGCGCCCCCAGGGAGGCCCCACATATATATAAATATATATATATATTTTTTTCTTTTTTTAAGCTTCCTGCTTTTGGTATCATGCTTAGAAAGATTCCTATCCCTAAGATCTTAAAAACATTAACCTACTCAAATTCTTTCTTGGCTTTTTTTTTTTTCCAAGCATTTAATTCCTAATATATTTGGAAATTATTTCAAAATAAAGTATGCAAATGCTTTTTAAAATTATATATTTGTTTATTCTGCACTCATATATTTTTAAAAAGTACTAGACTAACATTTTCATCAGTTTTAGGTTACAGAAAAATTGAGTGGAAAGTAAAAGAATTCCCACATCCTCACCATACCCCCCCTTCCCATTTCTTGCTTAAGTGTATTTGTTGTAGTTGATAAGTCAGTATTAATACATTGCTATTAGCTAAAGTCCATAGTTTACGTTAGGGTTTACTCTGTTATACACTGATAGGTTTGACATATACATTTGTTGTTTTCACACATTTGACATACACGTTTGTTGTTTCCACATGTCTACCACTACAGTGTGATAAAGAATAGTTTCACTGCTCTAAGAATCTCCTGTGTTGCATCACCTGTTCATCCTTTTTTCCTTCTCCTTGAGTCTGGTGACCACTAATCTTTTTACTGTCTACCTAGTTTTGCCTTTTCTAGGTTAAGTAGTTGGAATCATAAGTATGTAGCTTTTTGAGATTGGCTTCTTCACTTGCTAATGTGCATTTAGGATTTCTCTATGTTTCTTCATGACTTGGCAGTGCATTTTTTTTAAGATTTAGCACAGTTTGGGTAATTGCATAATACTGTGTTACCAATCATCACAGTATTTGTAGAACAGCTTCACTACCCTAGAAATTCTCTGCCCCACCCCCAGCCCCTCGCTGTCACTGGCCTCTCACTGTCTCGACGACCGTGCTTCCCAGAGTGTCATACAGCTAGGGTCACACAGTCTGCAGCCTTCTTAGATTGTTCGAGCTACAGGGTACCTAAACACACCTTTCGCTATTTTAGCTTTCTAGTATATTTTTGTTTTGCTTTGGCTAAAAGGTCAGTGAAAAGTGCTTTAGAGGTTTACATTCCATATCTGGGTGTTGCTACAAAGATGCAAAGACTTGTGTCTACAGAACTTAAAATGATAGTTCTTGTCTGTTAGGAGCCTGTTACATGCCACTGTGCACTGTATAGGTATTATATTAAATTCTTGTAGCAGTTCACAATGATAAGAGCTAAGATATCAGAAGTTAAGCAACTTGCCTTAACATGTAGCTATTAACTTGCAGTGATGGAGT
Organism: Galemys pyrenaicus; assembly: GCA_019455555.1. Taxonomy (NCBI): domain Eukaryota; kingdom Metazoa; phylum Chordata; class Mammalia; order Eulipotyphla; family Talpidae; genus Galemys; species Galemys pyrenaicus. The sequence continues at coordinate 535,009 of JAGFMF010011859.1, forward strand.
AGGTATTTGAACTCAGCATTGACTCTGAAGTGTAAAAAAAACCCAATGATTATTGCTCTGCTATACAGGTTCTAATATGATTGTGACATAAGTTGGACAAATATTCACTGTTTCGTACCTTATAAAATTGGATTTATTTAATGATCTAGAATACATTTTTTGCTTTAGAGTTGTGTTCTTTTAACAATACGTATGTACTTTAATTAGAAAATATAAGTACTTTTGAATTTTCTTTTTCTCACCTCTAGATATTCAAGAATTTTATGAAGTGACCTTACTGGATAATCCAAGATGCGGAGATCGTTCAAAGCAGTCTGAGCCAATACAGCCTGTGAACACTTGGGAAATTTCTAGCCTTCCTAGTACTGCTGTGACTCCAGAAACACTGCCAGGCAGCCTGGGCCCTAGTGTGGAGGTAAGAGAAAACAATTACTTTTAACCTGTTTTCTATGTTTAATTTATTGGGACTACTGAGTTTTTCACTTTATTAAAATAGATACTTTGTGGAAATATTTATAATAGGATCAATAGGGTGTAGTTAAAAATATTTTTGAAAAGAAAAGCTCAGAATCTCTGGTGCCCCTGTCTTAAAATGTTGTGAGTGGTTTGAGGTTTGAAATACTTGGTTTAGATCATAGAAATACTTGGCACGATCCCCTCCGATGAGGTGCCATCTTTGTGATAATTCGATGGAAATCGTACTTTGGATAGATGGTTTTGCTCTGGTGTTTATTCTGAGAAACAGATAAAGTTTTGTGGTCTCAGGCAGTTTTGTTGCATATGTTGATTATAGATGAAGAATTACATTATTAGCACTTAATGGACATTGATGAATCAATCTTAAGATGATCAGCATTGATGTCTGTATTATTTTTGAGTTTTCATAACTTTCAGTAGTGTTCTCTTTTTTGTTGTGATTTACTCATGCTGGTAGAGTTAAATATGCAGTAGAGGTACACACTTTTTAATGAGGATTGAGAAACATTTGTCATAAAAGTGGTTGAGTGACTGAATTTGACTTTAGTCCCTTCTAGATAGTGCTACAGAAGTGCCTGAAAAATTGAATCAGCTTCTATATAGTGAGTAAATTAGGGAAAGTAGTGTGTGGGAGAAGCAACTAGATAGCCTCTTTAATAATGAAGTAAACTATTTTCTCAGTTTTTTCCTTTATATTAAGCAACATAAAACTATTAGAGGATGGTGCTCTGGGTTTGCTTGCTTTCAAAAGGACAGGATTTTAGAGTGTGAAGAATCAGAGTTCCCTTTGCTCCTTCTCCTTCATCTTAAGAATGAAGGAAGTAAGATACAGAAGAAAATTAATTACTTGATTCAGCTTATTCAAATAATTTGGGCAAGTCTATCTTTGGATTTCAGGACTCAGAAATTCTCTTTACTAATCCTGGTATGTACTAATATATTTCTCCCTTTAAATAGTCTGCTGTTGTATTGGGAATGTATCCTCGTTTCTTTCTTGTGTTTCTTTTTTATCACTTTCTCTTGGATAATTTCCATTTCCATTCTTTAGTTGATTTTTGTTCTAATGATAGTCTGTTTCAAATGGATTTTTAAAATGTTAATCAGTTACACAGTTTATATTTCACATGCATTGTGGTTCTAAGATTAAAAATTTTCCTGGTATTAAAACACTATGTGATATTCATTGGTGAAGTATTACATTGTGACTACATCAGATCAAGAAAACAGAAGTGGAATTAGATAATGATGATCATTGCATGACTGAATATACTAAAAAGCACTGAATTGTATGCTTTAAAATTTGGTGTGTCTTGTGGTATATATATTTTATCTCAATTTTACAAAGAAAATACGTCAGTACTCCAAAAGTCTCCCTTGCACCTTTCCTGCACCTACCCTTCCTCAAAGGGTCTCCTTGATTTCTAACACTATAAATTAGTTTTACCTCTTTTAAAATGATATAGTAATTTAACTTTTATTTTTTTTAATTTTTTTAAATTTATTTATGCATACAAGCACTGGGGTACAGGCCAGAGGTGTGGGGGGGGGTGAGAGGATTCACCACAGAGAGCGGGGAGCAGAACAGGCAGATCAAC
>JAGFMF010011859.1:537130-548162 GCA_019455555.1 Galemys pyrenaicus
GGCACAGCAGGAGAGGTCTGCTGCACCATGTGGGTCCCCTCCCTGGCCAGCAGCAGGGATCGAACTCGTGCTGCAGTGACTGTGGTTTGCTTCATAGTGTGTTGCTTAACCCACTGCGCCACCAGGGAGGCCCCGTAATTTAACTTTTAAAACTGAGTTAACATTGATACAGTACATACTGTATTATGATTGTTTATATACCCAATCATGAAAATGAAATGCATGTTTAGTTTTGGAATATTATAACATAGTTTTGCAAGATTTTTGCAGAAATGTCTTTTTTTTTTTTATAAATACTTTGTAACCTTTTTTTTTTTTTTTAAGATTTATTTATTTATGCATACAAGCACTGGGGTACAGGCCAGAGGTGTGGGGGGTGAGAGGACCCACCACAGACAGAACGGGGAGCAGAATAGGCAGATCAACGGAAGTACACTGCTGAGGGGAGCAGCGGGCACAGCAGAGGAGGTCTAGCCACATCATGTGGGTCCCCTCCCTGGCCGGCAGCAGGGATCGAACTCATGCTGCAGTGGCCGCGGTCTGCTTCATAGTGAGTTGCTTAACCTACTGCGCCACCAGGGAGGCCCGAAATGTCTATTTTTTTAATTGCCACCAATATGTGCAGCTTTCAGTTGCTTCACATACTTGCCAACACTTGTTATTTTCAGTTTCTTTGCTAGTAGTTTTAAATATTCCGGTAGGTGTGTATTGTATTTCGTAGTGGTGTATTTATATTGCCTCTGTCATTAATAAGATTAACAACTAACAAGCTCTTTTTCATATGATCATTACCCCTTTTTCTATTGTGAAATTTCTATTTGCTACTTCTTCACTTTTTTACTATGCTATCTTTATTGATTTGTAGGAGACTTTTCACCTGATATGATTTCTTTGTTAGATATATGTTTAACATTTTTCTTCTAGTCCCATGAGGCATGCTTTTCCAAGTAATATTTTTTAATGTTCAAGCTTTCTTAAATTTAACATAGTCCATTATGATTAATGCTTTCATTGCCAGTTGAAATGTTTTCCATCTCCTTAAAGATATATTGTATTATTTGTCAGAGATTTTTGTTTTGCTTTTCACATTTATATCTGTAATCCACATTGCAATTTAAAATCCTTCATGTAACTTGCATTTCCGTCTGTCTCCATTCTTGCCACTAGTCTGAAACACCTTTATTTTTTGCCTATATTATTGCAATATTCCCTTTAATTGGTCCACCTATGTTCACATTTGTTCCTTTTGAAATTTATCACCTTTTACCTCCAAAATTATCTCTATAAAATGCAAATCTTGTTGTTACTTTAACTTTCTATTCCTCTTAGAATGAAATGGGAAATCCCTAGTTAGAGCTCCTAAATTATTTGACTGTTGCCTGTCTTTCCACTCTCATTGTTTAGAATGCTTATCTCTGGCTTCTTTTAGCTTATGGTTTCCACATAAGTTCCCTTTGTATAGAAAATTCTCTCTCCTTTTGTGAACTTCTGCTCATTTTTAGCATTTTATGTCAAATATCAGTTTATCCATTCATCTGTTCAACAGACTGAGAGTCTGTTGTGTATCTTGCATTGAACTTGGTGCTTTGGCAAAGTAAACATTCTTGCCTTCATGGAACTTACATTCTAGTGGGAAAGCAGATAATAATAATAAATTAATTAGGTAGTGTGTTAGGAGGTGATAAGTGAAATGGGAAGAAAAAACTAGAACAGATTAAGGAGATTAGGGATGCCAGGTGGGGGGTACTTTTCTATTTTAAATAGGGTGTTTGTGATAGGTCTTGTTAGAAAGAGTTGTACAGAGTTGAAAGTTGGTGCAACCATGTGGTGAGTAACTAGTCCAAAGATTCTAAAGTAGGAGTGAGACTGAAATAAATGAAAAATAACAAGATGCCCAGTATGACTAGAGCAAGTAAGGGAAAGAGTAGTAGGAAATGAGGTCAAGAGGGGATGGCAGGGAAAAGATCACATGAAGTTGTTGCAGGATTTTGAAGCAGAGGAGTGAAGTTATTTAACCTACCAAAAAGATAATTCACTATTAAAAAGATAATTCAGACCCTTTTGTTGGAAATGCACTGTAGTAAGAGAAGAAACAGGAAATCTTTAAGGAGTGTTTCAGAGATCCAGTCAAAAATGGATATTGGCTTGAACCAAAGTGGTGACAATGGAAATACTAAGTGGATGGATTATGGATATTTTTACTATAGAGCACGAGGATTTGAGGACATACTGGAAAAGGGCTGTGAGGTAAGATAGAGTAAGAGATCAGTACAAGAGAGTCAGGGATTACTACAAAGTTATTCCCTAATAGAAGAGTCAGTTATAGCATATTCTACCTTTGCTTGAAAATTAAGTCGTCATTATTATCATTAAGTTCTCAGATGTGTATTATTTTGTGTGTATTTTGGTTTCTCTACTATCCTATATGTTCTCAAGATTAGGAAATGTCTTTTATTTATTGAATATATATAGTATTTGTCCATAGAAGGTGTTTTTGAATGAAGTAAGAGCTAAGGTTTTTCTTCCATATTGCAATTAGAAATAGGTTAATGATGATTTTTTTTTTAAGATTTATTTATTTATGCATACAAGCACAGGGGTACAGGTCAGAAGTGTGGGGGGTGAGAGGATTCACCACAGAGAGCGGGGAGCAGAACAGGCAGATCAATGGAAGTACACTGCTGAGGGGAGCAGCGGGCACAGCAGGAGAGGTCTGCTGCACCATGTGGGTCCCCCTCCTGGCCGGAACTCGTGCTGCAGCGGCTGCGGTTTGCTTCATAGTGTGTTGCTTAACCCACTGCGCCACCAGGGAGGCCCAATGATGATTATTTTTTTTTCTAACTTTTTGTCTTAAAAATTTTCCAGGTCCAGTAAAATTGAATTAATAGTGTAACATATGCCCAGATAGAATAAAAAAAATTACTGACACTTCCTCATATTTGCTTTTTCTGTATTTGTATATTTGGGGGAAACTTTAAAAATCAGTTGGAGACACGTACTTAAACTGTAAAAACTTCAGCATACATTATGAATAAGGTATTACTATCACATATGAAAATTAACAAAAATTGTTTAATTTTCTCTCCACTCCATGTTTACAGTGGTTGCCAATCTTTTAGGATTTAAAGAAAATCAGAATCCAGTTAAGATTCATGTATTGCATTTGATTGTTGGGTATCTGTTTTATTTGGGTTTTCCTGATAGTAGAATACAAGGTTTGGGGCTGTTACTTTATGTGGAGTTCATTCCTAGAGAGCATAAGTGAGGTCAAAGGAGAATAAGCTGGGAAGAAGGGAAAATTAGTACAAGAATGCTTCCTGCTACTATGACTGACTGTGGATACTGGGTTTTGCATCCCTGAGAAGTCATATATTCTACATTCAAGGAGAGAAAGGGAAACAGTGTTGTCTTGTTGACTTCAAATGGGCAGTAGTTACCCTGAACTTAAAGTTGTGCATTTGCAGGTGCAAGGGATATGGTGTGCTTTATGGTTAACAGGAAAGTCCTAAGTGAGGAGATAAAAGGAGGAGAATTGGACAGGACAGAGACACAGCTATTGCTAGGACTGCTCAAGGTAAAAGGCAGATAAGAAGGTCTGAGGCAAAGATTGCAATGAGTCAGGAGGATACATGCTAAAACTAGTAAGAATGTCTGTATTCTCTTTTAATCTAGTAAAATAGCCTTCTCTGTCTTTTTATTTTATTTTTTTCATTTACGTGATGTTAACTTGTTGATACCCTCACAATCTGTATTTGTTTAGTTTGTTTCCTCATTTTGTTATGTCATTTCACTAAGTACTGTATTTCTGGTAATGGGAAGTTAGATGTAAAGGTTGATTAGACTCATTTTTGGTAAACAGACTTCATAGTGATGTGTTCTATTTCACCACATTTGGAAGTACACAATAGGTTGTTGCATTTGTGTTGTTGTTTGATTACTTACAGGTGGTGTCTGGATTTTTCCATTGTATAGGTATGTTTTTCTCTTTGTAGTTATTAAGTAGTGGTTTAGCACCTTGTAGTGAATGAATTTTCAGCTGATTCACACATTGATGATTCTTGCTTGAATCAATTATTTCATCAATGGTTTCAAAATGTTGATTCACCCCTTCTTTTAACATTCCATTTGTATTTATTAATTGGTACTTTTCTATAAAAACTTGTTTTTCCCCAGCACCTAGGGATGAATCTTTGTTCTTCCTTAAAAATTAGTGTAAAGCTCATACAAGTTTCTAGTTTAGATTTTTTAGAGTAGAGTTAGTGTGATGGTCTCTTCCAAACATGGCTACTAAATTTTCTACAGTTTTACTGCTTTTTAAAAAACTATCACTATGAATTGAGAAATTTTTATTTATTTCACATTTACAATTCAACAGCTATTCTGTGGATACTCACATTACTCCAAATTTGGGGATCCCTCTGTAATCTTTCTGACATGCCCCCATTCATCTTTGAGCACATCTTTACTTTTCTAGCATAGTTTTTCCAGGTTCATTTTTAACTTTCATTCATTGCTCCAAAACTAGAAACAGCCAGTGATGGTAACTTTGTTTTTCTGTTCCTTGTGATTGCCTTTAGTTTAAGAAAAATTGCTGGTTTGAACATATTATGATGTCAGTATATTAAAACCAGTATAGTGTATTCTTCTTTCCTTTCTTAAGAAATGTACAGATGTTCCATAGGAATTATAATAATAACCCAACTTTTTCAAATTGCATAGTTTGAAATGTAGGAGTGTGGATTCCTTATGTAGTCTCCCAATAAACATGAGTTAAGTCCGGTTGGGTTTTTAGTAATTGGTGCTAATATTCACTTGAGAACTAAGCAAACTATAGTTAGGGATGTTGTAACTGCCAAAGCTTACATTATTACCATGTCAAAAAACTGAGATTGGAACTCTGAACATCAGGCTTCAAATGAAATTGTTTTCTGTCTTCTTGAATAACTTCTTGGTAATTGGACTTGGTACCTAGACAAATAAAAATATCACAACAAAGTTAATAAAATAAGGAGAGAAAAGAACTAAGTTTAATAGAGATAGAAACATAGCAGGAAAGTTTGTTTTAAAAATTGTTGAAATATTTCATAAAAGAAAATGAAATTCCCCCATGAAAGTGGTTTCTGAAAATAGTTTAGTATGCTATATTTTGCCAGGTTTTTCTATGTATATATCTAGCACTACTTTTTAAAACTCTACAGATAATCATATCATACTAATAATACTCTTTTAGCTTGTTCTTTCACACTTTTGTGTTTCAGAATATCTTAATTATGCTCTCTTTCCATACCTATCTATGTAAATTTATCTCATTCTTGTTAATTGCTGCTTGGTATTCCTCTATAGATATTTATCTTTTTTGATAGGCACTTGGCCTTTTTCTAGTTCTTATAATTACAAATTGTTGTGGTGAGCCAGAGAGTCAGTTATTTATGTGAATTTGAGCCCTTTATTCTAAGATCTTCTCTTTCTGATGACAGATGTTAGACTAACTTAAGATATGACTCCTTTTCATCTCTCCTTTTGAAATAGGGTGTTTTTTAATTTAGTTTTTAACATTTTTAGCCTGAAAACAAGAACTACTTTTTCATCATTTAGTTTAATAAATGCTCTTAACATTTCTCTTAAAACTACTTTGCTACTGAGAATCATTATTTTAAGTATATAGTACCATTTTTATTTATTTTTAAAGATTTACTTTATTTATGCATATAAGAGGAGGGGTATAGGCCAGAGGTGGGGGCGGAGTGAGAGAATTCACCAGAGTAAAGAGGGGAGCAGAACTGGCAGATCTACTGAAATACACTGCTGAGGGGAGCAGCAGGTCAGACAGGAGAGGTCTGCTGTGCCATGTAGATTAGCTCCCTGGTCAGGGCTTGAATTTGTGATGCAGAGGCTGCTGATAGCTTCATAGTACTGAGACTTGACACCCTTGCACCACCAGGCAGGCCCCTGTTTATCATTCTGTAACTGACTTTTCATGTCTACATTTAGATTTAATTTACTATATCATGATGTAAGCAGATCAATTAATTTTATACTTAAGGTGAAGATGACAATAAAACTCACCTTATCTGTTGCTTATAAATATGAAATGTCATAATTTATATAAACTTTACATCAGTCTTAAACACGTATTAAGTGCTCAAGTAGTGGTAGATTTTTAAAGGATCTTTATGTTAAAATGTTGTTTGCACTTGGTAGTAGTAATTTAACAGTGTAGCAAAGGATAAAAAACCATACATCCCTCAGGGCCTCCCTGGTGGCACAGTGGTTAAAGACACAGCACTATCAAGCTGTCAGCAACCACTGCAGTGCTAGTTCAGTCCCTGGTCAGGAAGCTGACCCACGTGGTGCAGCAGACCTCTCCTGTCTTGACCCGCTGGCTCCCCTCTACTGTGTATTTCAGTAGATCTGCCTGTCTGCTCTTCACTCTGTCTCTGGTGAGTCCTCTCACTCCCTGCACCTCTGGCCTGTACCCCAGTTCTTGTATGCATACATAAATAAATCTTTAAATATATATATATGTGTGTGTCCCTGTTTAGTATCATTTTAGGCCTTCATTTCCCTGATTTTTTGGGTAACATTTGCTATAATTTGCTCTCTATTTTAGATTTTTTTTGGTTAGTTGTTTACCTGTTTGAATGGTTTCCTTTTTGTGTTATTAATAAAAATTATTTTAATCACACAGAATATACAGAGTTTGTTAGGGATATCATTGTACCTACTGCCTACCTTTAGAAAATGTTTTAATAATAGCTGACTACCTTTTTTCCCCGACTTTATTTTTTTTCTTTTTTTATTAGTATAAAATTTTTTAAATTTACATATATTTGGCATCAATTGTAATCCCCATGTATTCCCTATCACCATATCACCAGTGCACCATCGCCTCAGTCCCCCGTGCTCCCATCTGCCCCCAACCCTTCCCCTCTCCCCTCCCCACCAAGTGTCCCCAGTTTGTCCTTGTCTTTTCATTTTTGGTTTTTGTGTCTTTATTGTTGTTATTGTTATTATTATTGGTTTTTCCCCTACTTTATTTACCTTTTCTGTCTTTTGTCCCAGAATTTACCACTGCCTTGTATTTAATGCTATTTTCCATATACTTTCTGTTGTTACGGTTTTCTTTTTTCCTTCTTTATTTATTTATATATATTTGACATCAAGTGTAGTCCCCATGGAATTCCCACCACCATTTCACCAGTGCACCATCACCTCAGTCCCTTGTATCCTTCCTGCTCTCATTCTGGTCCCTCTCCCTTCCCTCCCACACAGTGTTTCTAATTGTCATTGTTTGTTTTTGTTGTGTTGTTTTTTTAATTGTTTATTGTTCTTTTCTTTGATCCCTTATTTAGTTCCCTCATATTCCTCCTAAAAGTGAAATCATCCAATATTTTTCTTTTTCTTTCTGACTTATTTCACTGAGCATAATCCCTTCTAGTTCCAGCCATGTTGCTGCGAATGGGATTAGTTTATCTTTTTTGATTGCTGAATAGTATTCCATTGTGTATATGCACCACATCTTCTTGATCCAGTCATATATTTGTGGGCATTTGGGTTGATTCCAAGTCTTACCTATTATAAATAGTGCTGCAATAAACATAGGGGTATAAGTATTCTTGTAAATCAGTGTTTTTGTGTCCTTTGTCTAGATCCCTAGGAGTGCAATTGCTGGGTCATATGGTACCTCCATTTTTAGTAGACTAAGGAACCTCCATACAGCTTTCCATAGTGGTTGGATTAGTCTGCATTTTCACCAACAGTGTAGGAGAGTTCCTTTTTCACCACCTCCTCTCCAACATTTGTTGTTGCTGTTTTTTAAAATATGTGCCGTTCTTACTGGTGTAAGGTGGTATCTCATTGTGGTTTTAATTTGTATTTGCCTGATTATGAACATTTTTTCATTTGCTTGTTAGCCATTTGCTCTTCCTCTTTGGAGAAGTGTCTTTGAAGTTCTTCTGCCTATTTTTTGACTGGACTGTTTACTTTGTTTTTCTTGAGACTCATGAGTTCTTTGTTTATCTTTGTGATCAATCCCTTATCAGTTGTGTGGAGTGCAAAAATTTTTCTCAATCAGTGGGGTGTCTCTTTGTTTGGTTAATATTTTTTTGCTCTTCAGAACCTTTTTAATTTGAATTAGTCCCATCTGTTTATCATCTCTTTCATTTTCATTGCTTTGAGGGAAGCATCTTTAAAGACCTTACTGAGATGGATGTTTTGTAATGTTTTACCTATGTTTTCCTCTATATATTTTATGGTTTCAGGTCTCATATTCAGTTCTTTTATCCATTTTGAGTTGATTTTTGTGCATGGTGTGAGGTGGTGGTTTAGTTTCATGTTGTTACAGTTTTCATGTTTCTTGTACTTGGGATTTGTTGGGTTTCTTGGATAGTTGGGTTTTTAGTTGTTACCAGTTTGGAAATTATTTGTCGATTATTCCTAAAATATTTTTTCCACTTTACTCTGATTACATATATATTAAGTATATACTGCATTGGTTGAATTTTTCCTATAATTCACTGGTGTGTCTTTTCTTTAGTCTTTATGTGCTATATGCTTTGGACAGTTTCTCTTGCTATTTCTTCAAGTTCCTTATTTTTTCTTTCTTAAGAATCTGATCTATGGTTCATCTTATTCATTTTATTTCTTTTCAGGTACTTTAATTTTTGTATCTAGAAGTTTGACTTAGTTACTTTTTAATTTTTATGTGTCATTAACATGTCATGTCTTTTTCCCTATTTGTCTGATCATATAACATAGGACTTACAACTTTTAAAATGCTCTTGTGTACTAATTCATCTGTCATTTCTGGGCCTGTTTTTATTGATTGATTTTTCTAATCTTTGGGTTGTATTTTCCTGCTTCACACACACACCCACCTGATTATTTTTTTAATTGGATTTGGCAAACACGAAGTTTACCTTTTAGGAAAAACTAGATGTTTTCCCCAGTATTCTGAATAATAAGATTTTTTTCCATTGTTCTTGGCCTCGTGTGAGCTTTGGGGATTGTTTCACCCCTTTCTTTCCTGGTTCTTTCCCAGCCTCAAGACTCATTATAGATAAACGCTAATTAACTAATCTGCAGACTTGAAGGGAACTCTGCAGATCTGTGCTGTGACCATCTCTCTTTTCAGCTCTCTCCTTTATGGTACTCTTGTGATTTGAGACATCTCGACCTTCCCGAATTTTCAACACTGTCTCCTTGTCTTAGCTTGTTGGACTTTGTTTTGTTTCCACCTATCTCTGCTGCAACCTGGAAAATTTCCAGGCAGTTATCTGCAACATTTATGGGATTCACCTCACTGTTATGTATTACAGTTGTCTTAAATCTGAAAGTCATTGTTTCTTTTTCTTAATTATATATTTTCCTTTTTAAATTTTTTGAATTTTCTTACATCGTTGTTCATTTTTGTACAATATGTGAGTTCTCCCCACAGTTAAATTCCCCACAATTCTCCTATCACCACATCACCCATGAGCCATCACCATAGTCCCTTGTGCTCTTCCCTCCCCTCTTTGAACCCTCTCTCTTCTCCTCCCCTGCTGTATGTCTGGAATATATAATCTGCCTACTAGCTTTGTCCTTTCTGTTTGGTTGTTTTTCTGACCCTTTGTTCAGCTTCCCTATATTCCTCCTATAAGTGAAACCATTCAGTTTTGAAACACTTATTTGGAGTTTTTTATCTGTTGTAAGTCAGAAATTCAGTATTTTCCCCATTGCTCTATTTTGGTTAAAGGTCTGTGTGTGTAGAAAATTATTAGTGTTCTAACATATTGTGAATTATCTTGTGTCCTTGAATATTTAGGTATTAGGTGAGTTGTTGCTATCTTAAAAGGGTTATATTTGAGATCTAAAGTTGCTTGTTTGACAGGTTGATTCTGAAGGATTTGGCAAAGTAAAAGACTATTTAAGAACACTTTGACTTCAAATGTCTTCTGTCATTGCCAGCTAGGATGCTTATAGGAGATGCAAAAAGAATAAATTTAACACAGATTAAGTAATCATTCATCTGTGACCTTAAAAACTCAAGTATTGGATATTATATGAAGACTTTAACAATTAAAAGTTTACTAAATTATAGAGATTACAATATATGATTCCAGAACAAACGGGGAAAATTGTTTTTCTATTGTATTAGTAAGTACTAGTGATTTGAATAAAATGTTAGATGACATTTTAATATGTGGTTACAAAAAGTCTGCATCTAAACAACATAGATGGAAGTAAAATTGACAGTTAAAATAAATATGATTGGATGATTCAAAAAGTGACTATAGTTATGATGACTCTGACGTTTAAGGTGAAGTGTTACTTTAACTGAAATGAAACTGACATGTAAGTGAAATAAAATAATATTTTAGACATTTTTTTTTATATATATATGACATCAATTGGAATCCCCAGTGCACCCTCACCTCAGTCCCCCGTGCTCCCGTCTGCCCTCAACCCTCCCCTCTTTCCTCCCCACCAAGTGTCCCCAGTTTGTCCTTGTCTTTCATTTTTGGTTTTTGTGTCTTTATTGTTATTATTATTATTATTATTGTTCTTATTCCTTTCCTTGATCCTTATTTGGTTCCCTTATATTGCTCCTAGGGGAGGAGCCATCTGGTATTTTTCTTTTGCCTTCTGACTTACTTCGCTGAGCATAATCCCTTCCAGTTCCATCCATGTTCCTATGAATGCGTCTAGTTTTTCGTTTTTGATTGCTGAGTAGTATTCCATCGTGCACATGTACCACAGCTTCCCGATCCACTCATGTGTTTTTGGGCATTTAGGTTGTTTCCAGGTCTTACCTATTGTAAAGAGTGCTGCTATAAACATAGGAGTGCAGGTATTCTTTTGAATCAGTGTATTTGTGCCTTTTGGGTATATTCCTAGGAGTGGGATTGCCGGATCATATGGAGGTTCCATTCTTAGGACATTGAGGAACCGCCATACTGCTTTCCATAATGGTTGGACGAGCTTGCATTCCCACCAGCAGTGTAAGAGAGTTCCTTTTTCTCCACATCCTCGCCAACATTTGTTGTTGCTA
>JAGFMF010011859.1:548635-563367 GCA_019455555.1 Galemys pyrenaicus
ATGAATTTCACCAACTTTTTTTTCTATTTCTTTGAAGAATGACATTGAAATTTTTATTGGAGTAGCATTGAATTTGTAGATTGCTTTTGGTAGGATGGCCATTTTGATGACGTTAATTCTTCCAATCCATGAGCAAGGGGTCTTTTTCCATTTCTTTGTATCTTCTTCTATTTCTTTTAGCAATGTTTTGTAATTTTCTTTGTAACGGTCCTTCACCTCTTTTGTTAGACTTATTCCCAAGTATTTAATTTTTTTGGTTTTTTATTTCTTCTTCAGCTTGGTTGTTTGTGTAAAGGAAGGCTACTGATTTTTGTGTGTTGATTTTGTATCCTCCTACTTTGCTAAACTGGCCTATTAGCTTGATTAGATTTTCTGTAGAGCTTTTGGGGTTCTCTATGTATATTATCATATCGTCTGTAAACAGTGATAATTTTACTTCTTCTTTCCCTATTTGGATACCTTGTATACCTTTTTCTTGTCTTATTGCTCTGGCCAGGACTTCCAGTGTTATACTGAAGAGCAGTGGTGAAAGAGGGTATCCTTGTCTTGTTCCAGATCTTAGGGGAAAGGCTTTTAGCTTTTCGCCATTGAGAATGATATGGCTATGGGCTTGTCATATATGGCCTTTGTTATGCTAAGAGACATATTATTTTAATAATGTGTGGTTAAATATGTTGAGTCCATTTAAAGTAGATATTTATTCTGTATTCTTATACACTTGTGTTTTCAGTTAGCATAACTTTTTTTTAATAATATGCTAATAAGAACTGGGTTACAGACTGAGGTGCAAGGGGATGAGAGGATTCACTAGATACAGAGTGGAAAATAGAACAGGCAAACAGACTGAAATACACTGCTCAGGGGAGCAGCAGGTGAGACAGGAGAGGTCTGCTGTACCATGTAGGTCACCTCCCTCGCTGGGGATTGAAGTCATGCTGCAGTGGCTGGATAGTTTCATAGTGCTGTGACTTAAACCCTTGTGTCACCAGGGAGGCCCAGCATAACTATTTTTATTTTTAAATCATTTTTACTGGAAAATGGGGTATCTAACTTTCTGGGTCATTTCAGACTTTTAAATTTTATAATTACCTATACTTTAGATATTAAAAAAAACTAATAATTCTGAAAATAATTATTGAGCCCCTGTTTCATCATGTCACCCACCCCAAGGAGCTAGGGATAAAGTGGGGTAAAGACATTCTTTGGTCTTATCCTATTGGAATTTCAAATCCAGTGAATTTAGAAATTGAGTACATGGGTGTTATCAGTGGAAAAGTTCCTAGAAGCCATTGAGTTTTTTTATGAGGGAAAATTGATCATCCATGCCCCAAAAATTAAAAAAAAAAAAAAGGGGACTCTGTAAAGTTACACAGCTTTTTAGTGGGCTGAGTTATTATTTCTCACTCATGGTATAGTGAGTTTCAGCGTTCGCTCTTACGAAGTCAACCAAAATTAGGGATGGCTTTTGTATGGGCTAAACTATTTTAGTAATTAAAAAAAAATACACAAAGAAATTTCAGAACACTGAGAAGCTAGTTAAAGAGTCTCATATACCTGTTTATTTTCCTTCACAGAATGCAATGTCTAGTTAGTATTTAAATATTACCTACACAGTATTCTTCCTAAAAGGTTACAAGCCTTAATTACTTGAGTCTTTAGCTTTCAGTGGGCTTTTTACTCTTTTTTGTTGGGAGCAAAATGATTGTTGTGATGGGTGGGAAGAGTGGGGTCCTTTCAATTTCCCCAAGTATGTCATTTCCAAGTTATCTGTTCTTACATAGGGTGAATGATGTATTGGCCTATGATAGTTTTCTTCTACCCACTTTCCAAATGTTATGGCTATATGTATATATATAGATATATAGCTGTAGCTGACATTTATTGAACAGTTAACCAGGATGTCATTATTTTAAGTCCTGATGCACTCCCATGATATTGGAAATGTTAGGAGTAGAAGTGGGGTTGAAGCAAATATCAGTAAAACAGTTGTGTGAATTTAAGGTTATTCATAATACCTATAGGCTACGTGGAAACCTTGTGGATAAAACTACAGGTAATAATCTTGCTTATTATAGATTTTTTACAGGCATGTGTGGCTAGAAGCTTAATGATACTGAAAGTCAGTTGTGTTCCTATGCCTATCAGCCTGTGTAGCTCTGTTGCCAGTGATCTTGAGGACAGTTCATGAATTTATAAAGTTAGGTACTTCTGGGCTGTAAATGAAGTCTTCTTGAGGAGTTTGAAATGCTATACCTATTATAATTAACTCTTTGAAAGGGATTAAGTGAAATGAATTTCGTGAGATGCTAGAATTAAATCTGGCTTCACTGGTAAAATGTTGCTATTTTGGTAAAAAGAGAAAGAGGTAAGTTTTAGAGATAATATTTTGAGTTAGTGCATTTTGTTCTTCTTTCTCCCCTTCTCAAAAATGCCACATGGAATATTCCATTCATTACTGCCTGAGAAAGTCATTACTTTGCAAGCTGCAGTTGCTGAAATGGTTTAGTAGAAGAAGTGTTTGCTTGCATCTTTTTAAGTGGTATTTCTTGGTAGCTTATTTTTGAGTACCCGCACTGTAGCAGATAAGGAGACGCAGATTTAAATTTGCACCGGGGAGACCTCTATATGGGGCATTTCATCAGACTGCCTGTCAACCTCATATCTTGAAAAAAGAGAGGGTTCATGAAATAGCATCTGAAGCAGCAGTGAACTCTGGACTAGATCCCGGCATCTTTCACAGCGTTTTGTGGGGTGATTTCAAGTTCTTCAGATACAGATTGCACAAAGAAGACTGTAGGGCACGTGACACATTCCCACTTCTTGTATTTCAGATAGTGGAGAAATTGCTACCTCTGGGAATGGATCCTGCAGAGATCTTGTCACAGTCATAACTTTTCATCTATGGCTTTATCTCAGCTTTAATTTTTTCGATTTTTTTATTCATATAGACACCTTCAAATAATTTAAAATAAGCTGATTTATGTATAAAATATTGTAATGTTAGAGTAATGGATTGCCTGTGCATTGTAACCACAAAGGTAAGATACAGTTTGTTTTCTATGTTTTATTGTTAGTGACAGAATGTGAGAGAACTTTTTGTTTCTAATAATGTATTTTTTAAAATGAAGTGTAACCTTTATTATGTATTTGAAAATAGATATTTGAATCCATGTGCTATTCAATATATATCCTTTAGGGAAATTGAAATTCTAAAAGGTATTTAGGATAGTTCAAAATTGTGTATTGAATGGAATTTTTTCCCCTGAGATTTATAAGAAGCTTTTCTCCCAACAACAGAGGTTTATAAGGTTTTGATTATATTTAAATCTTCTAAATATATTCTCAAAGTTCTCCCCCTCTATTTTCTGTCCCAACATGTCGTGCTGGTTGAAAATATAACTCATTTTAAGAACATTCTCTGGACTCTTTCAACTATAGCAAATACAGTTAATTTTTTTTTAAGAAGAAAATAGTTCTGACTATGCTGCCTTTGGAAAGATGCTAATTTGGATTTAAAATGATTAAACTTGTACAAGTACTCCTTAAAGTACTTGTTTTAAAGTCTGTTTGCTCATTCTCAAAAGTGCAGTATACTTCAGTTACTCTCTAAGTTTGGTTCTTTTATTTTTTAGCACCAGCTTGTGGACATTATGTGATTGTGTAAGAGTCAGTATGCTTACATATTAAGTTTATAAATTGGTATTTAAAATACAGAATATTTTTGTAAATTTAAGATGATATAAAGTGATTGTTAGATGAAATTATTGAGATTATTAAATTATGTTCAGTAGTAAATGAATTGTAAATTCTGAAAGTAGGCTATTCTTATATAGTGAATTATTTCTGATAAGGGGAAAAGCAAGAAAATTGATAGAAATTAATTTTGCTTGCATGTTACAAAGTAGCAGTTTTTGATGGTGTACAGAGATGACCATTATCTGATCCCATCTGTATTTAAGGGATTGACATCTTCTGTGTATTTTTAGTGAAACTATCTCATTGAAATTGTCTTAAAGACTATTTGAAGGGGACATGAGCCTGGAAAACAGATTTTTGTGTTTTCCTCTGAGTTATTTTCATGGCTCTGTGTGGGGTTCTCCTGCTTTTTTACATTTAATCACTTCATTTTAGTTTATACTTCTGATATTATTGCAAGGTTATTTGAAATGATCTATCCTTTCTTCCCTATCCTTGATAGATTTTAAAATTTTTGCTTTTGATCCTTTTTTAGCAAGAGAGCTACTATTGGTTTTTAAAAAAATACAATCAGTATCCTAAAGTTTTTATTAATTTTTATTATGTAACTGTTAAAAATAGAGAAAGGTAGGTTGGAAATTTAGGAAACCTGAAACATTTATAGTTACTTTTGGAAGAGCTAAATTAAAATAATTTTTCTATTATTAGAAATAAACCCTTTTTAGCATACTTAACTGATGACTACAGCAAGAAGGAAATTCTTAATCTCTTCAACCTAAATACTACAGTGTTTTTTACCTCTTGAGTCTGTTCTCTCTTTTCTGATCTTTAGAGACCTTTATGGTTTTATATATGTCTTTAAAGTCTGACAGTAGAGTTGATATAATTATATCATGTTAATATTAAAACACCTTTCCAAGTGAAATCTTTTTCATCATCCGCCTCTCCTCTCTCCCACTTGTGTAGGCACGGTGATCTAGGTAGGCATGTTGCATCACTGCTACCATGGATACCCTTAAGAACAGGCATGTGGGTTGAGCTAAAGCAGTGATGATTAGTTTTACTGCCCCCCCCACCTCCCCTTATAACTATGTTCTTCACAATGAAGACTCTTATTTTAAAATGCTTGCAAATGACTAGGTTGTGAGATGTGATGACTAAATTTTCACTGCTACTGAACTGCCAGATTTTGCCTCCATTTACAGTAGTATTAATGCCATTTACTAATTTAAGAGAATCATAAATAGCTCCACATTCTTTTTGTGAGTAATATGTTTTAAATGCAAATATAACTTTTGTTTTACTTCTTAGTGAAAATGAAAATGTATCTCCTTTGAATTTTAAAAAGTATCATTCTAAACTTAGACATTTTATAGGGGAGAAGATCAAATTACTATTTCTATCCGGGCAGTGTTTTTGGTTATTGCTAGTTATATATACATAGATTTTTATGTAGTTTAACCAGCTTAAATATAACATTTTGTGCTTTTTCACATGTTTAAGAGATACTTATTTTTGTAAGTCTTAGTGTTCTTAACTACTTTTAAAATATGTCAGTTGGGATGGGGCTCGTACTCGTGGGGGCACAAGCAGCAAAGAAGTGTGGTTTTGTCAGGCTTGTTATCAGTGTCTTACAAGACATTGTTACAAGGTCTAGCTGGACTGATTGAGGACTACTGTTTTATAAGGTATGTTTTCTTTGGTTAGCACTAAATAAATACTCTGTGTAAATTGCAGCTTAAGGGCACTGGTATTATTTAGTATAGAGGTTTTCCAGCTGTCCACCAACTTCTGAGAAGGGGGAGTTGCGTTAACTTTAGTATTTTCTTGTAGCGAAATCATGTCTTTCTCCTCCTTTTCTTATATTGCCTGTTGATCAAGTAGAAAGGGGTGTTCTCCCTCTCTAGAGATTTGTTAGCAGATCTCTATCTCTATTCACTATTCATTTAGAGGAAACTTTAGCTGAGTCACTAATGCAGGATGCAGACAGTAAGGAATTTAAAAAGTGAAAGAGTGACAAAAGGAGAATTAGCCATAGCTATCTTTACTCATTTGTAAACAAACATCAGTGTAAAATGGTAAGTAGAAACAGAATAGAGCTTGACAACACACTATTATTCCAATTCAGTAGAACCCAATAAGGTAAACTTCAGGTGAACAGTGACTGGTTATTAGAAATTAACAAAAAGGTGCAATAGTCAAGAAAAAAAAGACATGAAATACAAAAAATCCCACTGTTCTGCCAAGTCTCCCCTCTCCCTTGTCTAATGTCTCAGCTAAAGTTGTACCACTTAGACTAGACAGAGTGTAAAGCATTAGTTAAAACTCAGGTTCTGGATCTTTTGAGTCCCAATACTTGATTCCAGGACAAGTCATTTCTGTGTTTCAGTTTCTTCATCTCAAAAATGGGGAAAATAGTGGTCCCTTTACAGGTGTTTTAAAAGGCTGAGTTAATACACCTGCAAAGAGTGTGAAATGCTGGTTACCACACAGTTAAAACTTTATGAATTGTTACCAGGTATTTTAAATAATTTATATTAATAAGAAAATATATAACTTTCTGAAGGGATAGAGCAGTCTTTGAATCATACTCTCTTTAACACTGATTTCTCTTCTTTTTATCATTCCTGTTCTTTCCTCTTATGACGTGTGCTGATTTACTTTCTTTTTAGGGATAGTGGATAGTTTAGCTACTTTTCTATCATTAAGCAAACTGGAAGTAGGGATAAAAGGAAAATGAAAAGGAATGACGTTTAAAGTTATACTTCTTGGCATTCCTGTTTTTGCTTTATACACCTCTTTTACTGTGCTTATTTTGGATTGTTATGCTAATGCCTGTTGTTTCTGAGTCAGCTCCCTGAACCTGTAGTTGCCAAAATCTTATGACTGTAACAATGATACTACTTTGGTATTTAGTGAGTAACATGGATAAAGAGACTTAATGTCCTTTTGTGGAATTGATACTTATTTGTGATTCCAATGAATATCCAACAGCTGTTTATTTTAATCTGATAACTGATAAAATGTGAGGTAATAAATCGCCAGAGAAATGTTAATTGTTTTCGCTTACCAGTTTAGGAATTATGAATACAAAATTTGTCTCCTTTGTATAAAATAGCTGTCTATGTCAGAACACTTTTATTTGTACGAGCTTGTATTAAGATTGTGTGTTAGCCGGTAGTTTTAAAAGGAGTGTGAGACCTTTTAAAAGAAAGTACAGATTTCAGATTTACATTTTTGAAAGTGAAATTTTAGTAGTGAATAGAAACGCTGCCCTCTACTGTTGGCTAATTGTTTTACTGCCATGTAAAACTGTTCAGTAACGTGTAAGAATACTTTTTTAAAAGTGTATGTATACTATTAGAGTGGAGTATAGTTGTATAAAATATTACTCTGATAACTTAGTTGTTAGATTATATCTCCCGAATGCTGATCCACATTAAATAAGTTCTTTGTCATCATTTTGACTTTTAGAAAAGTGGGTCCTAGAACACGAAGCTAACACTTTCGTGTTAGCTTCTCATTTTACATAGTGGGCTTTACGTAGTTGCTAGGTTGATCCCTTATGATTATGTGATTCAAAGTTTGTATTGACAGATTGTAAGCAAACTAGTACAGAATATCTAATTTTAAATGGATAAAATGCTAGAAGTAGTTTAAAATAAAGTTAATATGGAATAAAGAAAAGTATGCTTTCATCATTAGTTCTATTACAATTTAGTGGCATACTAATATTTTCCAGAAACTCCTGTTTATTAGCCAGTAATGCTTATTTCATTATCATAATAAAGACATTTTCCCTTTGGTAAAATGAACAGCTCTAAACATGCAGCTCAGGGCCTTTTTTGTAATGAAGATTTAGAACATTTCCAGTACCCTGGAAGATTCCTTTTTTGCCCTTTCCAAAACAGTATGTTCTCCTCAGAGGCAATCACTTCTGTGACTATATTATTGTGTAGATTAGTTTTGCGCTTATTATCAATGTGATCATATGTGTGTGTGTGGTTATTCATGGTTTCTTACACTCACTGTGTGTGTCAGTAGTAGGATTCCGTTATGTGAACATTAACTGCAATTTGTTTATACTGTTATTGTATGAACTGGGGTTTCCAGTTTGGCTGTATTAGAGTAAAGCTGCTTGGGACATTTTCGTATAAGCCTTTTTGTAGATATACACACTAATTTCTCTTAGGTATATATTTACGATGTAGAGTTTTAAACTCATCTTGTAGAGTCTTCCCAGAAAATTTTTGTTTTAATTAAGGTAGGAGGGAGGAATCAAACATCTTTTCACCTACTGTATGTTTGACTAGAACCCTGCTCCACTATAAAATGGAAACTACATTTCTTATGAACACTATGACTCAAACAACCTGTCTTTTGACTCAAATAAGCAGGTTTTTTTCTGATGCAACTCTGGTTGATTTGGGTGCTTAAGGCCTTTGTGAGAATTCTGGTAACAGGCTGAAGGCACAACGTGTATCAGACCCAGTCATTTCCATCTAGATCTTACCTTATCAAATACTTGTATTAGATTAGTGTCCGCCTTCTTAGGAAAAGATTCATCTCTTTCATCTCTTTAGAGTTTGGATTTCTTACAATAATTTGTATTCAGAAATATTCATTTTGTGTGTGTGTGTTTCCCTTAATTTTATAAATACTTAGAATACTTAGTCAAAACTTTTTTTTTTTTAAACTAAGGCACAACTATATCAGACTGGAAGTCCCTTTTTTTCATGTTAATTTTCAGAGGTGTAACTATTCTGGAGACACTACAGAGGCACTTCCTCCAGCATCTCCTCTTGTAGAGCTATTTCCTCATCTTTAGTAACAGTGTCTGAGTAGATAGTATTTCAGTTTCTTAACATTTAGTGTTAAATTGGCTGTTCATTTGTGATTATGAGCTTTATTATCTTGAGGTAGGTTCCGTCTGTTCCCATCTTAGAGTTTGTGTAATAAATGGGTGCTGAATCTTACCAAATGCTTTCTCTGCATCTGTTATTATGTGATTTTTCTCTATATTTTTGTTGATATGTTTTATTACACAGATTGATTTACATATATTAAACCTTCCTGCATCCCTAGGGTAAATCTCATTTGATCATTGTGTATAATACTTGTGATAATACTGTTGCATTTGATTTGCTAGTACTCATCAGGGAGGATATTGATCTATAATTTTCTTATGATATCTCTGTCTGGTTTCAATATTAGGGTAATTGTTGACTTAGTAAAATGTGTTAGCAAGTATTCCCACTTTTCTTTTTTAGGGAAAAAAAGCCAATTTGAGCAAAGCAGACATTAGTTCTTCTTTTAAAAGGTTTGATAAAATTCACTGGAATAGCTGTCTGATCCTGAACAACCCCTCCGCCCACCCCAGCCTAGTGTTTTCAGTTTCCATATTGTGATCAGTTTGTTCAGCTCATCTGTTTTTTGGGGGTTAGACTTGGTAGACTATATTGATCTAGAAACCTGGTTTATCAGATTTGTTGGCATTTATTCATATTACTCTCAGGATTTTTTTTATATTTCTGTACTGTAGTCATCTCCTTTGGATGAGTCTGTCTATTTTTTAATGTTTTCACACTTTTAAATTTGCCTAGCTAGAGTTTTGTCTATTTTATTTATCTTCTGAAAGAACAAATTCTTACTTTCATTGATTTTTTTTTTGTAAAGTCATTTTTAATCTTTTTCATTGATTTCCTCTCATTCCTTCTACTGAAGATCTTGCTTTTTAAATTGCTTTACATATCTTATTAGAGTGCTTATTTGGAATTTTTCTTACTTTAGGGCTGCATTGTGATTATCTGCCCGTAATGACTGCTTTTGCTATAGCTTTTGCTATAGAGTCTCTTAGCTAGTATCATTTTATTTATCACAAGGTATTTTTTAACTTCTTCAATTTCCTCTTTTATCCAGTAGCTATTAAGTATGTCATTTAGTTTCCATGTATTCATAATTATTCTTTTTTTGTTCCCTTAATAGTTGGTTTCTAATTTTATGGCACTATGGTCAGAAATTTTATTTACAATTCACTTGTATCCCAAGATAAGGTCTGTTCTTGAAAATGCTCAATGGACACTTAAAATATGCAGCAGAATGCAGCAGTTTCTAGGTGGAGTATTCCAGAAATGTCTGTTAGACTTGAGCTCTTCCTTTAAGGTTATTGTTTCTATGTTTGTCCTTTGTGTTATTGATCTGTACATTGTTGTAATTGGGGTATTAAAGATCTCCAGCATTATTGTGTCATTGATATCTCTCTTTAGATCTATTATTTTCTAGTGTAACTTACTGCTCCATCATCCAGTGCTTGTATATTTGAGTGTTATTTCTTCTGTTATTTTATGTATATACTACACATAACATAATCCATTTCTGTCTCTTCATAAAATTCTTAATTGGAAGTCCATTTTATCAGATATAAATACAGCTGTTCCTGTTTTGTTTGCCTTTTGTTAAATGGGTTTCTTGAAAAGTAGAAAGTTGTTTTGAAATTCATTCAGCCACTCTGATCTTTTGGCTGGTAAATTCAGAGGCTTTATATTTAAAGTGATTATTGAGACATAAGTGCTCATTGTGCTTTTGGTTTTTGCCTTGTCTTTTTAGTTTCTTGGGATCTTTTATTGTTTGTTGTAGGTTCCATTTCTGATGTCTTATGTGTTACTTCTATTAATTTTTGTTTGAGGGCTCTGCTGAGATTAGTATGTGAAGGGCTATTTGTGTTACCTGTTGAACAGTCTGGTCTCTGACCCCTTCTGATGGGCCACATTCTTGTTATTCTCTTGTATATTAAATGATTTGGGTACTTTGTTTCTATAATTTTTGCAGTTGCTGTTGCTTTGTTATAAAGGTCGCTTTGTTATAACCCGCATTAATATTTCATTCATATGTAACTCAGTATTGATAAATTATTTTTCTTTTCAGTCATCTTCTGGCTTTAATGATAATTTGGTGTGTAAAAGATTCTGGGCTGGAAGTCTTTTTTCTTTAAGTATGTTAAGTTTGTGCTCCCAAGCTTCATATTGTACTGTTTCTACTAAAATGTCTGCTGGTGGTCTGATTGGTGTTCCCTTATAAGTTACTTTTTTTTCTCTTGATGTTTTTAATATTCTGTCCTTGTTTTTGGATATTAGCAAGTTACCATAATGTCTTACTGTGTAGTCACCTATTTTTTTGGTTGTTTTTTTGTTTTGTTTTGGGAGGGGATGACTCTTTGGGCCTCCTGGCTCATAACTTCTGTTTTGTTCCCAAGATTGAGATGGCCTTCAGGAATTATGTCTTTAAATTTTTGTGCTTCTCTTTCTTCTCTTCTGGGAACCCTATGATACAGATGTTGTTTCGTTTAAGTTTTCCCAAAGGGTTCTATTTTCATTTTTCTTAAAATCTTTTTTGTCTACATTTTTCTATTTGTGTATTCTCCAATACTGTTTTCAAACTCATTAATTCTCTCCGTTACGTCTGTTAGTCTGCTGTTGAAGGCCTCAACTGTAATTTTTAATTTAATTATGGTGTTTCTTCACTCCCTTATTTCTAACTGTAGCTGCCTCATATTTTCTTTTTTTTAAAGATTTATTTATTTTATATAGAAGAGCTGCAGTGCAGATAAGCAGTGCAGGGGATAAGAGGATTTACCAGAGGCAGAGTGGGGAGCAGAACAGGCAGAGTGGCTGAAACACACTGCTGAGGGGAGCAGCGGGCGAGACAGGAGAGGCCTGCTGTGCCAGTGGTTTAACTCAGTGGCTGGGGATCAAACTCAGGCCACAGTGGCTAGTGGTAACTTTATAGTGCTGAGACTTTAACCCCTGGGCTATGAGGAAGGCCTCAGCCTCATACTTTCTTTATCTTTGTTCTCTTGGTGTTTTATATCCTCCTTTGTTCTTTTTGGGTTCTATAAGAGTTGTTAGACCTGTTATCTTAAGTTCCTCTTCAGTCATGTTCTGTTAATACTGCTGGAGTGAGACTCCTCTTAAGTTTTTATTTTTGATTTTTGGGGTCAGCATTGTGGTGTGTTCTTTTGTTTGCTCATTTTCAATTTTTATGGCTTATAATAGGGATTGTGTGTTTTTAAATTAAACATTTTATTTTGTGGTAATTGTAAATTAATGTACATTTGTAAGTAATAAGTACAGAGATCCTGGGTGCTGTTTACCCCATTTCCTTAATGGCAAGCGCAGATTTCTAATATCACTAAGGATGTTGCTTTGAATATGGTCAAGATACAAAATATTTACATCACCACAGAGTTCCCTCATGTTGCTTTTTCACTAGCCACACCACTTCTTCCTGCTTCCACCCTCATCTTAACTAACAGCAACCATCAATTTGTACTTTTTTTCTATAATTTTGTCATTCCAAGAATTCTGTATAAGTGGAATCACAGATATATAAACTTTTTGGGGTTGACTTTTTTTTTTTAATTCAGCATACCTTTCTGCAAGGTTTTCCAGAAGATGATCATTTCATCTATCAGCAGTTTGTTCTTTTTTGTTGCTAAGCACTATTCCATGATATTGATATACCACTGTTTACCCATCATCTGATGAAGGACGTCTGAGATTTTCTAGTTTGGACTCTTACAAATAAAGCTGTTATTAAACTTTTGTGTGTAGATTTTGTGTGAAGAATAATACCCAAGAATTCAAATTGCCGAGTCATATGACAGTTGTGTATTTGTTGCTCTTTTTTAAAGAAACTGCTAAACTTGGTGTTTCTTAGGGTTCTGATTTTAATCTAAAAATTCTTTAATCACTAAGGGTGATTTCATGTATTTATTTGGCTTACCTTACTATTACTTACCTATGGATGACTCCTAAACTTATATCTCCAGGTATCTTTCTATTTTTGGTACATAATACCTGACTTGGGTATGACAGGTTTTTTAAATCTAATATGTCTAATAACTTTTCCAGTTCTCCCACTACTGTGTTTTTCAAACTGGAAAGCTAGAAGTCATCCTTGTTTGTTTTCTCTTCTTTTACCATAACATCTACTTCCTCAGTAAATCCTCTCTCTTCTGTGTTCAGAATTTAACCCTTAGCTTTGTTGTTCTTATAGGGATCATTAACACCCTGCTCTAACCATCCTCATTTCTTACCTGGACCCAAGTTCCTAGTAGTTGATCTTCTTTCACTATTGTGTATGTATAATAACCCAATTTCCACAGAAACCAAAGTGCAAAAAATACATCTAAATCAGATACTCATCTCTCCCTTGCTTAAACTCTTCTGAATTACTCACAAATCCGGTTCAAGTAAAATCCAATTAGAATATGCTTGTTCTGGAATACTAGATCCTATATGAGCTAGACCATAGGTACCTTACTGACTTAAGCTACTCTTCTCCTAGTTAGCTTTGTTATGCTAGCCCTCTTAAAATTTCAATAATTTTGGATGTAGTGCTACTGCCTGAAAATTCCTTTTCTAATCCTTTGTCTCAGTTTAATGATACCTCCTATAAGAACCTTTCTCTTACTAAGTGAAATGTTCCCTATACTCCTTGACAAACATTATCTGTTTCCTTTTAAGTTCTTACACTATAATTGTTTAATTTACACTGTTTAGTTTATAAATCCATATAAACAATAATATTATTCAGAGCATTAGAATTTTTATGATACTTAAACCTATTATCATTTTGACAGTACATTTTTTAACTTCTAAAATTTTATTTTTAATAAATAATTCATATAGTCTAGTGAACTCTGTACAGTTGTAGATGTTTGTTTTGTTTTAGTTTATTGAGATAAAGTTGGTTTACATCATTGTATTTATTTTAGGGGTTATAGATGCAGAGCTCTACAAATTATGTTTTCATACCATGTACATCCCAGAGCCCCAATAATCCTCCACCATGTTCCATTGGGTCCCCTCCCATCTCTGCTATCACAGAGTCACCCTCCCCTTTTGGTGCTCAGTTGTCAGATGTCAAAGGTCTGTTACTGGTTTAGTTTGCTTTTGTCTGACCTTTTTGTTTTCTCTATATTCCACATATAAAAGTCATTAGTATTTGTCTTTTTCTTTAAATAATTCACTTAGCATTATAATCCTCTACAGTTCCACCCATGTTCACATGTAGCAAGAGTTCATCTTTTTAAAATAAAGCTGGGTATCCTAACCTAGGAGAGAAATAAGATTGGACCTACTTGTTAATCTTTTCATGACTGGCTGATACACTTCTTTTATCACTGGTAAGATATTATGTGCATATACAAATTTATCCATTGACCCATTGAAGGACATCTTAGTTGCTCCTAAGTTTTGGCAGCTATGAGTAGAGTTTCAGGTTCAAGATAAAGATGTCTACTTTCACCACTACTTTTAAACATAATATTGGAATTCCTAGAATGGGCAGTCAAGGAAGAGAAACAAATGAAGGAATCCATTGAGAAAGAAGTAAGGCTATCACTATGTATAGATGATATGGTAATAAGAGTCGAAAATCTTAAAGACTCCATAAAAAACTGTTAGAAACCATAAATCAGTACAATAAAGTGGTAAACTAAAAAATCAACTTGTAGGGCCTCCCTGGTGGCGCAGTGGGTTAAGCAACGCACTGTGAAGCAAACCACAGCCACTGCAGCACAAGTTCAATCCCTGCTGCCTGCCAGGGAGGGGACCCACATGGTGCAGCAGACCTTACCTGCTGGGCCCGCTGCTCCCCTCAGCAGTGTGCCTCCGTTGATCTGCCGGTTCTGCTCCCTGCTCTGTCTGTGGTGAATCCTCTCGCTCCCCTCCCCTCACACTTCTGGCCTGTACCCCAGCTCTTGTATGCATAAATAAATCTTTAAAAAAAAAATCAACTTGTAAAATCAGTTGTTTTGCAGTCTTCAGTCAATGAACTAGAGAAAGAAATCAAGGAAATAATTCCATTTACTATCACATCAGAAGGAATTAAATACCTAGGAATAAAATAAACAAAAGTGGTGAAGGACCTACAAAATAAAAACTATAAGACATTGTTTTTTTTTTTTTTTTAAAAGATTTATTTATTTATGCATACAAGCACTGGGGTACAGGCCAGAGGCGTGGGGGGGGAGG
>JAGFMF010011859.1:563417-582069 GCA_019455555.1 Galemys pyrenaicus
GAACAGGCAGATCAACAGAAGTACACTGCTGAAGGGAGCAGCGGGCACAGCAGGAGAGGTCTGCCGCACCATGTGGGTCCCCTCCCTGGCCGGCAGCAGAGATTGAACTCGTGTTGCAGTGACTGCGACTTGCTTCATAGTGCGTTGCTTAACCCACTGCGCCACCAGGGAGGCCAAAACTATAAGACATTGTTAAAAGAAATAGAAGGAAGACACAAAGGAAGGGAGGGATAGTCCCTGCTCATGTTTTGGAAGAATTAACATTATTAAAATGACCGTTTTACCCAAAGCAGTAAACACATTGAGAGCAATCCTTATCAAAGTCACAGGGGCTTTCTTAATTTCACATTACTGATTTACCTGGAATCACAAAAGACCCTGACTGGCCAAAACAATTCTGACAAAAAAGAGGATCAGCAGGGAGGTATCAGATCATGCCTACTCTTCAAACTATACTGCAAAGCTGTGGTAATCAAAACTACATGAAATTTTAATAAAAAACACAGAGACCAATGGAATAGATGACAAAGCAGCCAACAATATCCTTGGAGGGAGAAAAGTGTATTCAACAAATGGTGTTGAGAAAGCTGAACAACCATGTGCAAAAGAATGAAACTAGATTGTTTACTCACACCATATACAAAAAATGAAATAAAAATGTATTAGTCTTGGATGTAATACCTGAAACCATAAGATACATGGAAAATAGATAGAATACATAGGGGGGAAAAAAAAAGACAAAATATTCCTTTACATGAGTTTCATGGATATCTTTGAGAATTTCATTCTAACAGCAAGTGAAACAAAAGCAAAATTAAGCAGGACTATATCAAACTAAAAGGCTTCTGCACGCAAAAGAACTATTATTAAAATGAAAAGATACCCTATTAATTGGAAGAAAATATTTGTATATCATAGGTCTGACAAATGATTAATATCTGAAATTTATAAATAACTCATATAACTCAGCAGCAATAAAAATAAAGAACTCAGTCAAAAAATGGGCAGGACTAAATAGACACTTCTCCAAAGAAGACATACAGATAGCCAACAGGCACATGAAAAAAAATCCTCATTATAACTTGCTATCAGGTAAGTGCAAATCAAAACCCCGTCTGACACCTGTAAGAGTGGCTCATATCAAAAGACCATAAACAACAAGTGTTGGCAAGGGTAAAAGAAAAAGTAACCTTTGTACACTGTTGGTGTAAATTGGTTCAGTTCCTATGGAAAACATAGGCGGTTTCTTAAAAAATTAAAAAGCAGATCTATATTTTTAACTCCTGGGTATCTACTGAAAGGATGTAAAAACACTAATTCAGAGCACTATATGCACTCCAATGTTTATTGCAAAGCAATACATGCATTCCTATGTTCATTGCAACATCCAAGATATGGAAACTACCAAATTGCCCAAGGACAGAGGAGTAGATTAGAAAAATGTGGTATACATACACAATGTAGGCCATTGTGTACATTAAAAAAAAAAAAAAAGATGAACTTTTGCGATTTTCAGCAAGATGGATGGAACTGGAGGGGGCAATACTAATAAGCAAAATAAGTCAGAAAGAGAAGACAAAAACAGATGGTTTCACTTATATGCGGCATATAGAGAAACAAACAAAGGGTAAGACAAAAACAAACCCTAGAATCTGTCTGTAAAATTGTGGCTTCCAGAGAGGCAGAGAAGGGAGTATATGGAGGGTGCCCAAGATGATGGTAGAAGACTATGGGTGCCTTGTTAGTGGGGGTGGTGTGGTAACATACATCTGAAGAGGTGTGAACATATACACCTGAATTATACATGGTGTCGTAAACCAGTGTTAACCGCAATTAAAACAGAAATAGTCAGGAGTTTAAAAATGAAGTAACTGAAGCAATCTTACTTACTTATAAAACTTCTGAAGCAGAAAGACTGAAAAAAGACAACTTCATTATTCCTGGTAACTGATAATAATAAATAGAATGTCATTTGTTTTACTGACAAAGGATTAAATATATCCATTTCCTACCCATTTATTTAAGAATATTTAGTCTCAGTGTTCTGTAACAGTAGCCTAAACATTTAAAATTTGTGAAACTGAAAAAATATTGTTTGGTCTATATTACTGTTTTGTCATTTTTGGTTTGTATGTCTTACACTTTATTATTAAGAATTTACTAAATATATTTGCTTCTAGATGTTATTTTGAGTTAAATTGTATTCCATTTTGTTTTATATAGTTACAATTAATATATATACATACAGAATATGCAATTAATTTTTGCATGTTTTCATCCTACACCCTTACTCAACTTGTTCATTAATTCAACACTTTTTTGTTGTTGATTCCATAAGATTTTCTGATAATAGAATCATGTCATTTGCATATAAAAGCAGTTTTACTTCTTCCACTCCATTTTGCTTCATTTTTATTTCTCTTAACTTCAGTACAATTTTGAATAGGAGTGACTAAATTGTACATTCTTTCCTTGTCACATGTTTAGGAGAAAGCATTCTTTCTTGCACCATTAAGTATGGTGTTGGATTTTTTTTTTTTTAGTAAGTGCCCTTTATCAAATTGAGGAATCTTTCCAAGTTCGTCAAAAGTTTTTATTATGAATGAAGTTTAGATTTGTTTACTTTTTTGTTTAAACATATATATTGATGGGTTTTTTAATCTATCTGTTGATGTTCAGTGGTTCTTAAATGTTTCATTTGTCACAAGATGGGTTTTCATGGTGTTGGTTTTTTTTTTAGTTTTAGTTTTTTTAATTTTAGGATCATTTGTGCATTGCATAGCATATCGCCTTAATTGAGAACCCTGGAGGGTTTGGTGTGTTTCAGCCAATATTCATTAAGTGTCTGTGCTATTTGTTTCTAACAGTATGGTAACTAGAGTCTGATGAACATGAAAGATTCAGGTTTACGAGGTTAAAATTTCTGTTTCATGATTAAAAAATTTTGTTTCTTCCATTCATTTCTTTGAAAGTTTTTAAGTATATAAGTATGTAGCCTATAAAATTAAGTAATAATGAGCACAGTTCCACTTTTTCCTAAAATAAAGTTAACCAGGAACTTTTTACCATGAGTTTGATTAGCAGGTCTCTTCTTACACATTTTTTTCCCCTTGTGTTCAGATTGGGGTGGTTGATATAGTGCCAGTTTCCTTTTAGAACTGATCTGTAGGCAATAACCATAGCCATAAAGCAAACTGTTTGCACTAATTCATTGGTTGTCCTGTAAATTCCCTATCAGAGTCCATTTTAGCCATGTAATTTGAGGGTTCATGGTACAGTTTGCAACATTAAGATTGGCCCCATTATTTGAAATTGCATGTAGTCACAGTTTAATTTGTTCATTTTTTAAAATTTCAGCTGTGAAAGCAAAAGGAGTCCTGTGATTAGTTGAAAATCAGTCATGGTAGTGAGTCTGGCCAAGAGTGAATATAGCCTTTGATTTTACTTTAATTTTCATTATTCAGCATTTTAATTGATAGGAGTACCATTTTGGTATTCCTAATAATAGCAAAAGATATTCGACCAGTTTTATGGTATCTTTGCTGCTTATAGTGAAATGTCCATATTGTCTTGCCAGAAAAGTTTATAGCAGATTCATAGATACATGATGATACGGCTTTACACCTACTGCTTATAAAACAAAAAAGCAAAACTCCAGGTACTTTAAGGAAAATAGTGTTTTGTTTTTAAACTCCATTCACTGTTTGAATCCCATATGTTGCTCTTACAGCATTGTGATATTACTGCATTTTCTTCTTATAAGAATTATTAGGAGCCTGCTGGGGAGAGTTTCTAATGTTGAAATTATCAGTGAATGTTTGTTAATTCTTTATGGCTATTACTATGGAAACTCAGATACTATATCAACTATTAATAGTTATAACTTATAACGTATTTGCCTGAATTTAAATGGTTAAAGAGTGCTAACATATAGGCATACAGATAGTGTATCTTTCCTTCCTCCCTCCTTCACTGTCCATGTGTAGTAATTTCATAAAGGCCATCCTCCTGGTTAACTGCAATTTCTTACTGACAAGTAATGAAATAATTAATTGTGTGTGTGTGTGGGGGGGGAATCAGATGATTTAATGAATCATTAAAAGAATTTACAGTCCCTGCAAATAGTCTCATTATCTTATAGCAGATACTGCTGCTGTTTTACTGTTTTGTATGAAAATTCAGATTTAAAGATCTAGTTTTTATATGCAGAATTCCTGTGTAGGAGTTATAATTGTTTATTAAAAATGAATCTAGCATTGTCCTTATTTTAGAACTCAAATATTGTTTATAGATTGATCTTTTTTATTGAAAAAATTTGACATACAGCATTGTGTAAATTTAAGGTAATTTGTTAATTTCATATATTTATATATTGCCAAGTTAGCAGTATTTATCACATTACATAATATACTACAATTCATTGTGCTGTGCATTAGTTTCCTATGGCTTATTTATACTTGTTGCAAGTTGTAGCCTACCTACCCACCCCCCTTAACTACCATTTTGCTCTCTGTTTTTTATGCATTTGACTTTTTTAGATTCCACACATAAGTGATAGCATACCGTATTTTTCTTTCACTGCATCTCATTTAGCATAATGTGATCAAGGTCTAATCATGTTGTTCAAATGGCAGGATATCCTTCTTTAAAACTTCAAAAATTTCTGGCATTAATATAGATGAGTTCTGTTCTGTTTTGTTTTAAAGATTTACTTATGCACACAAGAGCTGGGGTGTAGGCCAGACTCGAGGGAGGTGAGAGGATTCACCAGAGTGGGGAGCAGAACAGGCAGGTCGACTGAAATGCACTGCTGAGGAGAGCAGTGGGCAAGGCAGGAGAGGACTGCCGCGCCATGTGGGTCCCCTCCCTGGCCGCAGATTGAACTCTGCAGTGACTGCGGAAGCCCCACAGTGCGGCGCTCCACCCGCTGCGCCACCAGGGAGGCCCCTTGTTTTGTATTTTTAAAGATTTAGTTATTCATGCATAGTAGTACTAGGGTACAGGCCAGAGGTGCCAAGGTGTGAGAGGAGTCACCAGAGGCAGAGTGGGGAGAAGACAGGCAGACTGACTGAAAGACACTGCTGAGGGCAGCAGCAGGCTAGACAGGAGAGGTCTGCTGGGCCATGTGGGTCACCTCCCTGCCTGGCGATCGAACTCATGCTGCAGTGGCTCCTGCTATAGCTTTATATAGCTTCATTGTGCTGCCAACCAGGGAAAGCCCCAAGTTCTGTTGTTTACCTGACCAGAAAGAAAATAATGGACCAATGAAAGCCTAGTAAGAATTCACATAAGTTCAAGTGCATATTTTTTTTGCTATTGTTAATATCTGTTCTGCTACTGCTGCTATCTGTTTATATTGAGTAATTTTTTTTGCTACTGTTATTATTTGTTTATATTGAATAAAAATACCTTCATGTAAACTGTGATATGAATGTCTGCTCTAGTTTGGTTTTAACTGACCTCATTACTGATTTGTCTCACAATACATGCATATACAACTGTAGGTTTTTACTGTCCATACATTCAATAAAATTCACAGAAGAATAGAGAAAGTTATGTTGAAATTAATTTGCTAGACACTTGTGAAATGGGGCATCAACTAGCTAGATAAAAGGTCCTCAATTCTAATAATACTACTTTAAGGTTTCTGGCATTAGCAGATGAGTTCACTTGCTTACTAACTGGTAAAAGAATGATAGATTGATGTCTTATTGTTTTCATATTGAATGAGATAGGAGATAGAAACATGTTAAAGTCTTCTAGGGCTCTGCAAAAAAATAAAGTACTCCTGATCATTTAAGTGCAGCCTGTATACAAGTTTAATTTCTTCGTGTAGACTTGATAAGAAAAATTTGTTGGCAAAGTTCATGAGATTTGTAGCTATCTGTTAGGGTAAGTAGGCTGAATAACCAGCCATTTTCTATAGTGTTTTAGAAACTTAACCTAGCTTTAATCTCTTTTAAAATTTGAAGACAAATGGAAATCATTTAGGAAATTTGAATTAAAAGGCCACGGGCAGGTTTGGAATTAGAGCAGTGATTGGTGGTGAGGGAACTCTTGTTTTTGGCTCACTATTCCTGGGCTATAGTAAAGTATATCCTCCACAAGCAGCTTTTTTCTTTTTTTTTTTTTTTTTTTTTTAGTTTTTTGCATACAAGTATATTAATATTTTAGTTTTGCAAAATTATCTTCATTGGGAATTATCCTGGTCATTTCTTGACTGTAATGCACTTAGTGTGCTTAGAATACCCCAAATATAGTGGAAAAAAGAAAAGATAATTATATATATGAAGCAATAAGTATTCCTTTCACCATTATCCAGTCTTTTGCTGTTATTGATTAATATAGTTTGAAAGATAAATACATACTAGCCATTTTAATTATAACAAAGCTATGGTGTACAAATCTAACATTTATATGCAAGATTTTAAATTTGAGATACTTTAAGAATGATATTTTCATAGTGTTTTATTTGTTGTTTTGTATTTAATTAGGTGATGATACTTTTCTGTTAATGGGTTGAGTAAAAAACCAAAATACAGAAAATAATCTTTGGAAAAAAGAATAAATCAGTGATGTGTCAGTAATTTAAATTGCTTGACTTTTTGCTTTCAACTTTCCGTAGTGTATGGATACACATCAAAATTATAAGACCATATTATGAATTTTTTTGTTGCTTGAATGGTTTAGAAAGAAGAATCATACCACAAAACAAAAATTGAAGCACTCTTTGCCATTAAACTCCATATTAAATCAGCCTAGCATGTTTAGTGTTGTTACAAGAAAGCATCCGACCATAAGCTCTGTTCTCATCTCCTATTGAACCATGTAATGAGTCCCTTGCTGCAGCATCTTGCCCCTCCCCCAAAGCAGCCAGCATATATTTGAACATAGTGGCTCTGCTCTTGTATCTTATTCTCATGGAGGAGATAGCAGTGCTTACACTGAAGCAGGTGGAGCTCCTATGGTGAATCCGATGCTGGATTGAATTTTAAGGATATTTAGCAAGGCTTTAGGCCCTGATAAAGTGGTGCTGAATGATTACTTTTATTCTGGGAATTTGATTGTTATTTATTGAGCAGTTTTATCGTATAGGGAAAAGAAACAGCATTTTAGTTTCATTCATAATATGCCGGCCTGATCTCTACTGTGGGGGTGGAAACAGCTGAAGAATGCAACATTTTATTATAAATCTTTTTTAAAAGAGTGCTTTGGATCTAGATTAAATGTTCAAGACAGTCAACAAGCAACATTTACCCAGGCATTTTTTTGGAATTTCAATTTTGGATCGATTGAAGTGCTCAGGGTCTGAAAAAATGTCTCCTAGCATCAAAAACTTGGATTGCTTTTCTCCGATGTTATGCCACTGTAAAGTAGCATGCACCAACAGCACAATATCCTTAATGTTTGGATGTAAGGTGGGTTTAACAATACTTCCTTAAAAAGCTTAATTTTAAAATCTAGTAGTATTTCAGCAGACATAATTATTCAGATTAGATGATGTGGTTGTCTTTAATTATGGCATACAATTCCCTGTGCTTTGTGTCTGACATAAGTAAAGAATTGGTGTAATACTGAAGGTTTAGTGGAAAAGGACCTGATTTTTATGAGAGCTACATATAAAATATTGTAATTCTCCATTAATAAAGGTGAATTACTGACTTCGTTTTTATGTTTTGCTACAGGGAAGAACAGATATACAATAAACAACAGTGAGATGCAGGATTGGAATGCTCTCTAATATCATTTTGATGGATGAAATTGTTGGTCTAGCAAAACCAACATTGTTGGCATTAAATGCCATACACTTTATGATTTTGGGTACTAAACAAGAGTTGGCATTTAGATAGTGTAGAGAGGAAAAAAGCTTTCAAACAAATCAAAACAAAACCATGATCCTATAAGTTATAAGGAATATTAATTTATGTTGGGTTACATTAGTGATGTGATCTTTAACATAGATCACATCACTAAATATAAATTACCTTAAAGGTAATTTTTAAAATAAAATACTAAATGACATGTTATGTATTTTTACCCAGTTTCTGAAATAAGAAAAAGCATATGTTTTAAAATGAAGTTTAAAGCAGGAAGAGCTTTCTAATGACTGTAGTATTAGGGGAATAATTACTTTCTCTGAAATATTGTTTTGAATGTAATCTTTTTCTTAGTTCTTGAAGAGGGAAACTTCCCATATGATAATATGCAGAAGTTACCAAATTGTCAGTTGACGAAAAAAATTTTATCGAATCAGTTTTTTTAAACAATCCCTTATTAGACAATATATAGCTTCTCTAGTCACCTAAGCATTTTTTCCTTAACACTTTATTTAAATTCTTTGCAGTATCAGAAAATTCTCATTTTCCTAGTGATATTTTCTGAATTATTTTCTACAATATAACATGGAAGATAATTGTGCAAGGAAAATGTATTTTTACAAAGCTTTTTAAACTAATTTTAACATATATATTGGTCATTAAAATGTGAGCTGATGTAAAATTCATATGCAAGATTTAAGAAAAACAACCTACATTTCTGTTTTCCCAATTGTTAAGTCTGCTTCTTCATGTGGTATGCACAGCAGGATGTTTAAGGAAAGGGCTTTACATTTTTCAATGATATTTTCTAAAGTTAATCACACTAAAAAATTTCCTTCTATAAAATTTCATGTTTAGGCAAATTAAGCATCTTATAAGTATTAAAAGATGTTTTAAGAATGCTATCCTTATAAATAAGTTTTAAGAAAATTGCATACCATTGTTCACAATTCATGTAATAAATCTCTATGAACTTTGAATCTTTTATCTCTATTACCCCTAACCCTTTAAATCATTTTGATTTTGTGGCAGGCTTTGCAAAATACTTCTTGAGGGTCTTGATTGCCCCCTAGTGGGAAAATTGAGAAAATACTTTCTTGAAAATACCTGCTGTGGTCCTATGTGGTAATTTAAGAGGTGTAAGGTCAGCTAAATTACCATACTTAAACTACTTAGAAAATCATTAGACAATTTAATTTGGGTAAAGATGTTTTTCTTTGCTTATAGCTTTCTGGATAGAATTTTTATATAGCGCTTTTTTTAGGATTTTTATATATTTGATTTTTACACCAAATAGCATTGACATAAATCTATATACAGAAATAAAGTTTATAAAGAATACCAAGTGTCCTGGTTGCATTGCTCACCATTTAACACTTTCTATTTAACTACCAACTAAATTTAAAATTGAAATTTTAATAAGCTGTCACAGCTGTTTTGGAGACCAGGAGAAAAAAATTAACCCACAACTTTTGGTTAATGCATATAGAAATAGCTTACAACAATAAAGGTAAACAGATGCTTCTTTATAGTGCATTAAGCATAATACCATTCTATAAATGTGTGGGTTTATTTTCTGATACAACTGATATTTTTATTTACAGCTCTGAACTTTTGAAAACTACTGAAATTACCATCTTGTTTATTGGAGATGAAATGGGTTTTGTTTTGTTTTTAAGTCAGTTACTGTGTTACTGACACTTACCACTAACTTTACTGTTCCTTGTGAGGCATCCATCTAAGATGATTACAGTAATAGGTTATCATGAATAAGTAATCATGTTTACTAGTCTACATAATCTTAAAGCCTCTGTATGTGTGCATGTATAGGTAGACAGGTAGGCCTGTATGTCTAGTGGTACTAAGAAAAGGTGAGTTAATTTCTAATATTAGTCTCCAGAAAGAGACTTAACTCTTCTGTCATCTCTAGCATTAGAACTCCGAGAAAAGACCTGAGGAAATTCAGTGGTTCTCAAGATTGTTATCTAGAGACTTTAACAATCTGAAGATAATACTTTGGCAATGAATGTTAACAGAATTGAGCAAACTCATAGTACCAATCTTTAGGTTAGAATTAGCTAGTTTATTATTTTTTAAATTTTATATATATTTTACATTATATTTCATTTTTGTACAGTGCATATTTCTCATCCCCATGAAATTCCCACAACCAGTTCACCCATGCACCATCAGCATAGTCCCTTGTGCTCTTCACACCCATTTTGTTTCTTCTCCCTCCTCCTCCCCTCAGGAATGTCTCAGATTTATAGTTGTCTGTTGTTTTTTATTTTTAATTTATTGTAATTTATTTTTTTCCTTAGCCCCTTGTTTGTTTCCTCTACATTCCTTCTATAAGTGATACCATCTAGTATTTTTCCTTTTCTTTGTCTTTTTTCACTCAGCATAATCCCTTCTAGCTCCATCCGTGTTGCTGCAAATTGCATGAGTTTTATCTTGATTGCTGTGTAATATTCCATGGTGTATATATACCACATCTTCTTGATCCAGTCATCTATTTTTGGGTATTTGGGTTGTTTCCATAGCTTGCCTATTGTGAAAAGTGCCACGATTAAACATAGGTGTGCAGGTGTCCTTTTGAATTAGTGTTTTTGTGTCTTTTGGGTAAATTCCTAGGAGTGGGATTGCTGGATCATATGGTAACTCCATTTTTAGTAGCTTGAGGAACCTCCACACCATTTTCCATAGTGGTTGGACCAATTTGCATTCCCACCAGCAGTGTAAGAGAGTTCCTTTTTTTCCACATCCTCGCCAACATTTGTTGTTGCTACTTTTTTGATATGTGCCATTCTCACTGGTGTGAGGTATACAGTGGTTTTGATTTGCATTTCTGTGATTGCAAGAGATGTTGAACATTTTTTAAAAAGATTTATTTATGCTTACAAGAACTGGGGTATAGGCCAGAAGTGCGGGGTCGGGGGCGGGCGGTGAGAGGATCCACCAGAGACAGAGTAGGGAGTAGAACAGGCAGGTTGAGGGGAGCAGCGGGAGAGGCAGGAGAGGTCTGCTGCACCATGTGGGTCCCCTCCCTGCCCGGCGGCAGGGATGGAACTTGTGCTGCAGTGGCTGCGGTTTGCTTCATAGGCGGTGCTTAACCCACTGCGCCACCAGGGAGGCCCAGGATGTTGAACATTTTTTCATATGCCTGTTGGCCATTTGCATTTCCTCTTTGGAGAAATGTCTTTTTAGTTCTTCTGCTCATATTTTGACTGGATTGTTTACTTTTTGTTTAGTCAGGTCAGCTCTTTGTAGATATTTGTGATAAGTCTCTTGTCAGTAATGTTGTATGCAGAAATTTTCTCCCAATTGGTGATGTGTCACTTTGATTTGGTTAGTGTCTTGCTGTACAAAAGCTTTTAAGTTTGATGTAGTCCCAGCTGTTTATCCTCTCCTTCACTATCTTTGCTTTAGGTGTTGTAGATGTCACTGGGGTATGTCATGTAGAGTTTTGCCTACTTTTTCTTCTAGAGTTTGTGGTTTCAGGTTTAATGTCTATAGAACTAGCTATTTTAAAACAGTAGATGCAGTAAGACCAGAATCTATAAACTTCCCTGGAAGCAAATCATACAAAGATTGGAAATTTACATTTTATAAAGGAAGTTATATTTATTTTGTTCTTCCATAATATCTAGAAGATGGTCTTATAAATTTTGCTTTTGCTAAATGTCCCTAAGGAAAGCTTTCACAAAGCCTTTTGTATTTAGAGTATTAAAATGTAGTTGGTATAACAGTTGTTAAACTTTGAGAATCCCTGAGAGAAGGCAGCACATCCAATAACAAGTCAGGAATGTTTTTGTGAATGTCTTTTCCCCACAGGGAGATAATTGAAGATGTAAAATCTTAGTGATTCTATTTTATTAGAAAAAATGTAGTTCCCTTACAGTTGTGTTTCTTCGCCTGGGATACAGTTATCTTCATAAACAAACATAACAATTGGTTCCAAAAAGTCATCCTGTAGTAATTAATTTTTCTTGAACATATTTTTACTTTTCAGAATAATTCTTTTCTTTCATAATTTTGGTTTGTCTCCCACCACCATCCCATATGCCTTTTTTTTTAAAAAAAATTCTTTATGCATACAAGAACTGGGGTACAGGCCAGAGGTATGGGGGGGTATGTGGGCAGTGAGAGGATTCACCAGAAACAGAGAGAGGAACAGAGTAGGCAGATTGACTGAAATACACTGCTGAGGGGTGCAGTGGGCGAAGCAGGAGAGGTCTGCTGTGCCAGGGTCACCTCCCTGGCTAGGGATCGAACTCGTGCTGCAGTGGCTACAGATGCTTCATAGTGCGGTGCTTAACCTCTTGAGCCACCAGAGAGGCCCCCTTATTTATACCTTTTCTGTCTCCCCTCAGGCTTTTAAATTTGAAGGCTCACTTATTAGTATCTGCTGGTTTTTGTAAGTATTTTCCTTTGTTGAATCATCTGCTGTGCAAATATCCAGTATTTGTCATTCTGACATGTTTTATCTCACATGCTTTTTTCAAGCTTCCTTCCATTTTACTGTAAATGGTAACATTTCATCTTTCCTTATAGTTGATTAATCATGGTTGATTAATACTCCATTGTGTAGATATAACACAGTTTTAAATCCATTCCTGTATTAGTGGACACATAAGTTATTTTCATGCCCTAGCTTTTGTAAATAATGCTGCAGTAGAACCCATAATTCTTTGAGTTGAAGGTTTCATTATGGTCTTCAGATAAATGCCCAAAGGTGGGATTGGTGGGTCTGATTGTATTTTCATTTTTGATTTTCTGCATTAAACCCAGATCACGTTCCAAAGTGACTATTCTGGTTCGCACTTAGTGTCATAGTTTCTCTTTCTCTGCATCCTCTCCAGCACTTGCTGTTGGCAGTCTTTTCAATATCTTAGTACCATTCTAACAGGTTTGATATGATACCTCATTGTGGTTTTGACCTGCATCTTTCCTTGACTTTCTGGATATACTTTTTGGTGAATTATCTGTTCAGATGGGCTGCCCATTAATTAGAGTGTTTGTTTGAATAATTTTTTGTATATCTCAGTTATTAATTCTTATCAGTTGTGTAATGTGTAAATATTTTCATTCTAGTCAGTAGGATGTCTTTAAAATCTGTTTATATTTTCTGCTCTGTAAAAGTGTTTGGATTTAAGAAAGTGCTAATTGTTAATTCTTTAATTTTCCTTGCATTCGGGGTGAGTGAAAATGTCTTCTTTGATGTCATAAAGCATATTACCAGTGTTTGCTTTTATATATTTTATTGTTATAGGTCTTGTGTCTAAGTCATTTATCTACTTTGAATTCAATTTTGTGCGTGGAGTTAGAGAGTAATCCAACTTTATTGTTTAACACAAGTCTTCCAGTTTTCTCAGGGCAGTTTGTTTTGTTTTTGTTTGCTTGTTTGTTTTTCAGGACAGTTTGTTAAAGAGACTCTCCTTTGCCCACTTGTATGGTCTTGGCTCCTTTACTATAAATGAAGTATAATATATAAGTGGGATTTTTTCTATCCCATTGGTCCATATGTCTGTGTCTATTCCATTACCATATTGTGTTGATTACTGTTGCTTTAGCATAAGGTCGGGTAACATGCCTCTGTTTCCCTCCTTTCTTAGGACTGCTTTACCTACTCAAGGTCTTTTTTGAACTTATATAAATTTTATTTTTTGTTCAGTTATTTGAAGATTATTGTTGGGTTTTTTTTATTGTTGGTGTTTTAATGGAGTTTGTATTAAATTTATATATCACTTTTGATAGAATAGTCATTTTGACTATTGGTTTCCCACCATTCATGAACATAAAAGGTCTTTCCACAGTTCCTTATGTCATAAATTATATGATTTAATGACATCTTGTATTTTCATTGTGTTGGGCCTTCTCCTTGTTGGTTAGATTAATTCCTCATATTTAGTCTTTTTGATGCAGTATTGAATGGAATTCTTAATTTCTTTTTGTTTATCATTTATATGTAAAGATGCAACAAAAATTTGTGCATTGATTTTGTAACCTGCCATTTTGCTGTATTCATTTATTGTTTCTAATTTTTACTTGCCTCATCCTCCTCCATGTTGCATAATTAAGTATCTGTTACCTCTGTATTTTACTTGGTTGTTGCTTTATAATAGCCCTTTAGCATATCTTTCATGTCTTACTTGGTATTGATAATTCTTTTAAGTTTTGCTTTTCTGTGAAACTCTTTACCCTTTCTTGTGTCTTGAATAATAATCTAGCAGGATAAACTAGACTGGAAATCTTTTTCTTTGTGTACTTTAAATATCTTCTGCCATACCTTTCTTGCCTGTCAGGTTTCTACTGGAAAGTCAGCAGACAGTCTAATATATATTCCTCTGTAGGTTACTCTTTTTTTCTTTTGGTGTTTTTAGTATCCTGTCCTAGTCATTGGCTTTCAAGTTTAGTTATAATGTGTTTGGGAGTGTGTCATTCTGATATTATTTTGTTTGGAAATCTTTGGGCCTCTTGGATCAGGACATATGGTTCATTTTTCATATTGAGATGGCTCAGTAAATATTTCTTCAAATAAATTTACAATACTTTTGTTTCCTCCTTCTAGAACTCCCATGATATGGATATTATTTCATTTTAGATTATCCCAGAGAGCTCTTACAAGAGTATACTATTTTTTTTTTTCTATTTGTGTGTTCTTCATCACTATGCTTTCTGGCTTACTAGTTATCTCCATTGTGTTTGTCTGCTGTTGAGGCCCTCTATTATACTTTTAAATTTTGGTTGTAGTAATTTTTAGATCCATTATTTCTAATTGTAACAGTCTCCTACTTTCCAACAGTGTTTAGTGCATTCCTGTCATTCCTGTTTTTGATTGTCCATTGTTCTTGCAGCCATTCTGCAAGCATGGTTATAACTGTAACCAAATCCTTACCAGACATTATTCTACAATTCTGCTAGGTTAAGGCTTTTTTTTTAAGATTTATTTTTTATTTATGAATACAATAATTGGGGTGTGGGCCAGAGATGTTAGAGGATTCACCAGAGACAGAATGGGGAGCAGAACAGGCAGGTTTACTGAAATATACTGCTAAAGGAAGCAGTGGGCAACACAGGAGAGGTCTGCTGCACCATATGTGGGTTAGCTCCCTGGCTGGGGATCAAACTTTTGCAGCAGTGATAGTGTGATAATGCTGAGACTTAACCATCATGACATCAGGAAGGTCCTGAATTTAGACTTCTTTTAAGGTTGGTTGGTTTGGGTTTTTGACTCCAGCACTTGTGCTATGTTGTTCTGTCTCTTTTTTTAGTTGTTTTTTTTTTAAATTTGTGCACACAAGAGCAGGGCACAGGCCAGAGTCGCAGGAGGTGAGAGGATTCACCAGAGACAGAGTGGGGAGCAGAACAGGCAGAGAGACTGAAACACACTGCTGAGGGGAGCAGTGGGCAAGGCAGGAGAGGCCTGCTATGCCCTGTGGGTCCCTCCCTGGCTGGGGATCAAACAGGCTCCACTGTGCTGCAGAAACAACACAGTGTGGAGCTCAACCCACCGCGCCACCAGGGAGGCCCCTCTTTTCTCTTAGTTTCTAATGGATTTTTATAGGGAGTTTTCTTGACAAATTTGTTTTACACCTCTCTTACAAGAAGCTTATTGTAATCTGTAGCGGCAGGAAGGGAGCACAGGAGCAGGTTCGGGATGGTTCTGGGCAGACGGGTCAGGGAAGGGAGTCTTGGAGCCCTCGGTGGCTTTTCATGCTCTATTTAGTAGAGGTGGCCAGGTACATGGCAGGCAGGAGGACCGGGGGGCCGGGAGGCTGGCAGGCCGCCCAGCCCCCGGCGCAGGCGCATCTCACCCTCTCGGCTGCTTCTTCTCTCTCTGCTGCTGCTCGTCAGTACTGTCGGTCGGTCGGTCAGTACTGTCGGTCGGTCCTGCAGTTCTCACAGTTGGTTCTCACAGTCCTGGCGTCCTCATGACGCCGCCCATTTATGCCCGTGTCCCAC
This sequence comes from Galemys pyrenaicus, assembly GCA_019455555.1. Lineage (NCBI taxonomy): Eukaryota > Metazoa > Chordata > Mammalia > Eulipotyphla > Talpidae > Galemys > Galemys pyrenaicus. Next base: position 579,200 of record JAGFMF010011859.1, read on the forward strand.
ACAGGGGCGCCCACTTGCGCACGCCCACCCTGGAATGCTCGCAGCACCGCAGGTGTCCATCATCAGTAGTGGGCGGGTGGAAATACCTGATCAATCTTTACCCTACATAATCCTAGGTCTTTTTTGCTGAGGATCTTTATAGGTTTGTTACTTCATGGACCGTACCTTTGCACACATTCATCTGACTGAGAAACTGGTCCAGTAAGAGGTAATAAATAGGACATATCTGGGCAATAAGGCACTGAAACGTTAGCTCCGGTGAGCATCAGCAAGTGGTTCAAGCTTTCCATACAAGTTGTGCGGTGGGGATCTATAGTGACTCCCTCCCCTAGACCAATTCCTCAGCCAAAACATCTTGTACAGTCTTGTGCCAACCCCAGCCTGTAGGCAATGGTCGAGCATTAGCTGTAGCTCTGGGCGGGACTATGATTGAGACAGGGCCACAAGTCAGGAATTATTCTTTTGCTTTTGTAGTAAAGGACCTACCTGGTACTTGTTTCTGTTATTAAGATCTGGTTGCTTCAGACTGGTCAGTGAAAGCATTCAGTTGTCTTGGTTTTGGCTTTTGGTAAGAGGAAGGCAGGTGTTTCAGATATCAGAGCCTAGGGCTGCAAATAGTAGCCTGTTCTAGGCGATCCAATCTGGCTGTTCCTTGCCCTCTTTAGGCTCCAGCTGTTCTAGTTTGGGACTTTAGGCACAAAAAGTAATCACCACTCTGCAACCACATTCCTGTACTTCAGTCTGCACCCTCTGTCCTGCACATTGACTGAGCATTCCTATCTCCAGTATAATGCTCATATTTTAAAGTCACTTATGTGGGCTTATGCCCTTGAGTTAACAGCAGAGGGGCTCCATTGAGCAGCCGCCCACCCCTCTTGTGGGTTGTCCTGGACTGGTATCACTCAACACAGTTTCAGTTTTTCCTACCCCTTTCTGTCATGATACTGCTTCTAATGTTTAGACTGCTTTATCTTTATCTTTGTTGTAATTTGGTTGTATGTGAGCAGGCAATCCAAGTGTTCACACTACCACTATCTTGTTGGACTCCTCTTGAGCTTGTTTTTAAACAAGAAGGAGACTTTCAAATCTTATTTTCATATTGAAATTTGTGGTATGTCATTTCACTAGGTTAATGTGTCATTTGTATGGGTTGAACTTCATATAAGATAAAATATAAGGTTTTCAAGAAATAATGGATAGCGATGCCTTGCTCTTTCTCCTCATATCCTTAAAATAATGTTTTGGTTGTTGCTAATAATGACATTTGGTGGAAAATTTTGAGAAGCACTATCTTTAATAATTGCCCTCCCCTTTCTGGAGGAAAAGGTCTTACAGCATAGATTTAAACAGTATTGCCATTTGCTTCACTTATTTCCATCATGCTAAGAATGTTTTTGCAAATAATTAAATACTAAACTAAGAATGATTTTAAATAAATGGGGTGTAGCAGCAGGAAAGGTGGCACTGGGCAGGGTTCGGGATGGTTCTTAGCAGATGGGTCAAGGAAGGGAGTCTTGGAGCCCTCGGTGATTTTTTATGCTTTTATTAGTAGAGGTGGCCAGGTACATGGCAGGCAGGGGCGCATCTCACCCTCTTGGCTGCTTTCTACTGCTGCTGCTGCTCATTCACTCTCACTGCTACTCACGGTCAGTACTGTTGGTCCTGTTGGTTCTGGCGTCCTCATGACACCTCCCATTTAAGCCCCTGTCAAACTAAGGTGAGCTCACTTGCGCATGCCCACCCTGGGCTCACAGCACGGCAGGTGTCCATCATCACAGTGGTGGGAGGGTGGAAAGACCTGATTTCTCAAACCCTACAGGGGGCCTCTCTGGTGGCACAGGGGTTAAGTCTGGGCACTATCAAGCTATCCCTAGTCACTGCAGCACGAGTTCTCTCTCCAATCCCCTCCCCCCCACAGGGAGCTGACCCACATGGCACAGCATGTGCCCACTGCTCCCCTCAGCAGTGTATTTCAGTAGGTCCACCTGTTCTGCTCCCCACTCTGTCTCTGAATCCTCTCACCCCCTGCACCACTGGCCTACACCCCAGTTCCTCTGTGTATAAATAAATAAAAATAAATGTTTTAAAAAATATTAAACAAATGTGCCTTTGTGCAGATGCTTTAGCTCCTGACTTCTTTTAACCTTTGCCTCATTGAAAGATGATGATTACAGATCTAGTCCTAACAACAGGAAGAAGAGCTGGGAATAGGAAAACTAGTAGACATTTGCTTGTATTTCATTGATTAGGCCTCCATTACATGGAAATTCATAGTAAGGGAACATTGGAAACTGTGTATTTAGCTTTAAAGACTCTATATTAGAGAAAAGAAGACTGTAATAAGTAATTGAATGAAATATATTGAATGAAGCAACTTGTGATGTCTTACTGCATGTGTATGGTATATTTTATTGATTAATTTCAGAGATACTACTAATAAATACTGCAAATCAAGTGGTATATTCTTCTGGCTTAAATAAATTAGTAAAGACCAACTCTTTTTACTTCTTTACTCTAACCTTACAAAGCAATGTACATATTGCAAAAACTACTTTTGGATTAGTTTTGTTTACACTAAAGTATAAGGAGCGTGGTCCTTTAATCTCAGATGTGTAGTATCTAAGACTTCCTTAAAAATCAGTTTGCTAAGCATTAGTAAGGCAACTTAAAATGTTTTATTTAAAAATACTGATATTTCCAGTAGCCTTCCTTTATACAAACAACCAAGCTGAAGAAGAAAAAATAAAAAAAAAACATTCCCTTTATAATTGAAACCAAAAAAATTAAATACTTGGGAATAAGTCTAACAAAAGAGGTGAAGGACCGTTACAAAGAAAATTACAAAACATTGCTAAAAGAAATAGAAGAAG
>JAGFMF010011859.1:583054-597081 GCA_019455555.1 Galemys pyrenaicus
GGCAAAAGAAAAATACCAGATGGCTCCTCCCCTAGGAGCAATATAAGGGAACCAAATAAGGATCAAGGAAAGGAATAAGAACAATAATAATAATAATAACAATAAAGACACAAAAACCAAAAATGAAAGACAAGGACAAATTGGGGACACTTGGTGGGGAGGAAAGAGGGGGAGGGTTGAGGGTTGGGGATTCCAATTGATGTCAAATATAAATAAATAAATAATTTTTTTAAAATTACTTAAAAGATATATAAATTTAAAAAAGAGAAAAAAAACATGAAAGGCTTTTTATAAATGGGATAACATTTAGAAATTAAAGTTAACTATATTTTCAAAATTTGTGATATAGCTGTTTACTTGTAGACAATATATTTAATTTTCACCTGTAGAATATTTAAATTTAATTTTAATATAAAAAATAAATATCGGGCCCTCCCTGGTGGCGCAGTGGGTTAAGCAACGCACTATGAAAACAAACCGCAGCCATTGCAGCATGAGTTCAATCCCTGCCTCCGGCTGGGGAGGTGACCCACATGGCGCAGCAGACCTCTCCTGCCTTGCCCGCTGCTCCCCTCAGCAGTGTATTTCGGTTGATCTGCCTGTTCTGCTCCCCGCTCTGTCTGGTGGATTCTCTCAGCCAGCGGCACCTCTGGCCTGTACCCCCGTGCTTGTATGCATAAATAAATAAATCTTTAAAAAAAATCAAAATTTTTGATCCAAAAAAATAAAAATACTGATATTTCAAAATAGATTTCAGTTTTAGGAAAATTCTGTAATAAATGATGACCTGTAGCAGACTGTTCATTTGAATTAGAATAACTTTAATATCAATATAAGGTAAATGCCTTTTATTAGTAAAAGGTAAAAACTTCTATATAAGCTTCCTCTTATATCTTCCTCCTTGTTCTAAGATTAAATGTGCTTTCTCTTGGCTGTACTGCCCAACTTTGACATTAAATCAATATGTATAGGTACCATTCTATTCTGGAATCCATTTTTATTGACTATATGGTTTCTCCAAAGGAGAAAAAGTGTTCTTCAGTGGCTCTGAGGCTATAGTTAATTCCTTGTTCCTTCAGGATACTGTATTAAGCTCCTCCCTTAAAGTGAATAGATTCAAGTAAACAATTCTTTCATGTACTGGTCCATAGTTTCAGGGAGCACTTTGCTGATATCTGTGGGCCCACAAATAAGGATGCAACCAAAAATAGTTGATTGTTTACTGTTGTCTTATGTCAGTGTATGCTATATACTGTGATACATTATTAGGATTTTACTTCTATATTTGACTGTGTATTGGTTTGGAATGTTATTGTTCTTATGTTCACTTAAGAATATATATAATTATTGGGCCTCCCTGGTGGCGCAGTGGGTTAAGCAACACACTATGAAGCAAACCGCAGCCACTGCAGCACGAGTTCAATCCCTGCTGCCGGCCGGTGGGGGGACCCACATGGTGCAGTGACCTCTCCTGCTGTGCCCGCTGCTCCCCTCAGCAGTGTACTTCTGTTGATCTGCCTGTTCTGCTTCCCGCTCTCTGTGGTGAATCCTCTCACACCCCCACACCTCTGGCCTGTACCCCAGTGCTTGTATGCATAAATAAATAAATCTTTAAAAAAAAAAAGAATATATATAATTATGAAGTTTTCATTTTCAAAAATGAGTTACAAATGGACACTTGACAAAGAGTTTTGTTTGAATAATTTTAGCTTCAAATAGATATCTCTTGTTTATTCAACATTACAACATTGAAATAGAATTCTTTTAGAAAGTTCTGACAGGGTATATGTCTCTTCCCCTTTTATTGTATTTTTATTGAGTTAACAGTACTTTACAATTTTGTATATAATTTGCGGGAGGAGATTCACACCTCTTCAGATGTATATAACCACACCACATCCACCACCAAAGCACCCACAATCCTTCACAATATTTCATTCTCCCCCTTTCTTGTTTCCCTAAGTCAGTCCTCTCTTCTGGTAGCTTCCGTTTTTCCCATAAGTTTCCTCTTTTTGATTGCTCTGTCCTGTTCTTCCCTACTCTTCTCCCACATCACTACTGATTTAATATCTGTCATCATATATTAACTTGAATTTTCTAGATTTTACATAAATAAAATAATAAAGTATGTTCTATTTTTTAACCTGGCTTTTAACAGGTTAATTATTTTGAGATTAATCTATGTCATTCCCCATATCAGTATGTCTTTACTTTTAGTTGCTGCATGTATATACTTTTAGTATATGTATGTAACACATTTAATTTTGAAGATATTTATAACCATTAGCTACATTTGAATGTAACTAATTTCTCATCAACTAACATACATGAACATGTGATACCTGTCCATTTGGTACATTCCAGATATCAAATAAGTTCTGATTTTTCACTTGACATCAAAGCACAATACTTTTATAAACTTTGATTGTTTATAATTTTGTGGTAGAGAGGACATTAATTTTCCTTGATCCATAATTGCAAAGCATTTCATATTTAGACTTGTCAGTTCCAATTGAAATGATCAACCTACTGAATTTTTAGATTTTTGCATTTTTTTGTTTCCTTTGATTCACTTTTGAATTCACTTCTACTTTCAATAGTTGTCTACTTAGAAATCACACTAAGCAAATTAGGATGCGTAAATATAAAAAATAATAGAAAAGATGGTGGATTAAAAACTTCATTTTATGTAAAAACTTTTTACAATACTGAGATATTCCAAGTTCTTGTCACAAAATATTGGATGTTAATCTCCTTGACTAAATTGATGAAAATGTCACATTCATTTTTTTTGTCCTTAGTTTTCCACTCATCTGTTCTTGAATTTGAGAAAATTCATTTAGATTGTCATCTGAAAACTTAATCTCAGATTTCACTTAGACCACCAAATTCACTATTATTAATTTACAGTGCTACTCTATTTGCACGAATCTTCTGATTAGTAATTATAAAATTGTCTTTGTCAGTTTTCTCCACTTTCCCATTGTTGGTTGTGTGCATAAAAACATTAACATGATCTGAGCTGCTATCCCTGAAGAGATCTGCTTGCAAGGCAGGTCTCTGGCTCGAGTCTGGTGACTTAGATTCAGGAGGAGCCCATCGCGGACAGACGAGGCTCCCTGAGACTGAGCTGCTGTGCAGACTCTTTGTTATGCCAAATACTTTTTGGTTCGTGCTCCTTTCTGTCCCACACAACCTCCTGTTCTTCACCAGATGCCACTGATCTTCCTTTCTGACATGATAAATAATTTACTTTTCAAAATTTTAATATAAATGAGTTCATGCAGAAAGCATGCTTGTGTCTGGCTACTTTAACTCAGGATAATGTTTTTGAGAATCATTGAATTTGTTACATGTGTTAGGTTTTTTTTTTAAATTTCATGCATACATTCCATTTTGCAGCAATATAACATTTTGTCTATTCATATCTGTTGATGGACACTTGGATTGTTAATAGTTGTTGACTGTTATGAAAAAAGATTCTGTAAGTCCTCAATTACAAGATTTGTGTGGATATGTGTTTTTATTTCTCTTGGATAAGTATCTATGGTTGTTTTAATATCCTAGCAGTGTATTAGTATTCCAGTTGCTCCCCATTTGCACCAACACTTGCTTTTTCTTTTTTTAACTTGTCTTTTCTTAAAATAAAAATAAAAAAACAGTCATTTTGATTTGCATTTCTTTGATGGCTTTTGATATTGAGCATCTTTCCATGTTTGGCATGTGAAGATGAAGGCAGAGGTCTGGGTGATCCATCCAAAGCATGCCAGCAAACCACCAGAAGTAACAGAGAGGCAAGGATTTTAACAGCTCTATCAAGGATAGAACCAACTCTGCTGATCTCAGACCACTGAGATAATAAATTTCTGTTATTTAAGCCACCCAGTATTTGTGTTATTTTGTTACAGTAGCCCTAGCAAGCCAATACATGAATTATTATGTAAACTTATTCCCCATTTAAACAAACTGGATTGCTTTTCTCTTAGTGAATGATAAAAGATCATCATACATTTCGATATGAGTCCTTTGTCAGATTTATTTATTGCAAGTATTCTTAGTACCATTTTCTATGACTTTTGAAGACCAAAACTTTTTTAAAGATTTATTTTTATTTGTTTATGCATAGGGGTCTAGGCCAGAGGCGCAGGTTGGGGCAGGTTGAGGGGGGTGACTGTGAGAGGATTCACCAGAGACAGTGGGGAACAGAATAGGCAGATCTACTGAAATACACTGTTGAGGAGAGCAGCAGGCGAGACAGGAGAGGTCTGTTGAGCCACATGGGTTAGCTGCCTGGCTGGGGATTTGACTTCATGCTGTGGTGGCTGCTGATACCTTGATAGCACTCACTTGAACCCCTGCGCCAACAGGTAGGCCCAAGACCAAAATTTTTAATAAAGTGCAATTTGTTTAAAATTTTCTGTTTTTTTGGACAGTATTTGATTTCTCCCCTCTGGTGTAGTTTCTGTAGTTTTCCCACCACTTTAGCACCCAGGAGCCATCTCCTCTGTCCCTTTTGCTCTTCCCTCCCCTGTTTTGACCCCTTTCCCTTTCCTTCTCTGCTGTATTCCACAGATCTATGGCCAGCTTGCCAGTTTTATCTTTCTCCTAATCCTTTGTTCTGTTTCTCTGTATTCTACGTATGAGTGAAACGTCAATAAAATGTGACACTTATTTGTCCTTTTGAATTATTTTGCGTGCCATAATCCCTTCAAGAGCCATCCATGTTGCTAAAAATGGCATACATGAGTTTATCCTTTTTGGTCACTGAGTAGTATTCCATTGTGTGTATAATACACTTCACATCTTCTTGATCTATTCATCTGTTGGGGAGCATTTAGGTTGTTTCCATATCTTAGCTATAGTAAATAGTGCAACAGTAAACATAGGAGTACAGGTTTCCTTATGAATTAGGTTTTTTGCTCTTTGGGTTTTTTGTTCTTTGTGTTGTTTATATTCTCTATAATCTTTTCCTACCCCAAGGTTGCAATCTCTTTCCTTATAAATTTTTTTAAAAGTTTATTAGTTGAGTTTTCTTTAGAGAAAAACTATGAATAGGATAGTTTTTTAAACTTTTTAAATATAAAGCTCTTAAAAATTAATTAAAAATGAACGGGTATTTCAAAAGGAATTACAGAGAGCAAAAAAAAAAAGAAAATTCTCCAAAAGCCAAATCAAAATAAATAAATTACACTAAGATTTGATTTGCCCTATTATATTTTTTTTATTGTAGGTGTAAAAAATTTGTGGGTTTTTCCTTTGTAAAATTTTAACTTTTTAACTTTATTTATATATATTTGACATCAATTATAATCCCTATATATTCCCCATCACCATATCACCAGTGCACCATCACCTCAGTCCCCCGTGCCCTATTATATTTAAAGTGAGTTAAAAATGGTAATGCCTATTGCTGGTAGGATTCATTGACCGCCCTTAAATTTGGTACAGATCTGATAATTATCAAAAGTCTTAAAATGTCTAAATAAGTCATTCCAATTAAGATTTCAATTTTTAACTGCATATAGATAGTTAAAGTGAAAAGATGCTTTTATGGCTCAGGACAAAAGACTCACCTAAGCCAAAAGACCTACAAGAAAGATTTCCACAATTCCTCCCTTAAATTAGAACACTATTAAATCCATGAACACAGTGTTCCATAGATTTCCATTTACTGTAAATAAATTCATTGAGTGGGTTTACATTTATTTCTGTCTTTAATTTCTTTCAGCAATGGTTCATAGTTTTCATGGTATGAATCTTTCAACATTTGTTTAAGTTCAGTCTCAAGTATTTTATTCTCTGATGCTATTACAAATGGGATTATTTTTGTAATATCTCGGAATATATATAGAATTACAACTAATTTTTGTGTTTTGACTTTGTGTCCTGCAGCTTTGCTGAATTCATGAGTTCTAACAGTTTTTATATGGAATCTTTGGGGTTTTATTATATGTAAGGTCAAACTGTCTGCAGAGATAATTTTCCTCTTTCCTTTCCAATTTACATAATTTTCTTTTTCTTATGTCATTGTTATAACTATGAAATCCAGTGCTATGTTGAATAGAAGTGGTGAGATTGAGCAAAATTAACCACAGTTTGAATTCTGAAATTTCTCCTAGGAGTTGCCGACAGATTCTAGTGTTCCAAGATAGTTACTTTGACAGATTCTGTCTGTGCAATTGTTGTCTGGGTGGGAAAACAGTTTCTAATGTGTTCTATTTCAGCCATTACGCAGAATCTGACACTTTTAATAATCATATAATTTTATTAAAATGTTGACCGGGGGTGGGTGGTGGGGGGCTCCCTGGTGGCACAAGGGGTTAAGCAACGCATTATGAAGCATCCACAGCCATTGCAGCATGAGTTTGTTCCCAGCCAGGGAGCTGACTCACCTGGCACAGCAGACCTCTTATTTTGCCCGCTAATCCCCTCAGCAGTGTATTTCAGTCAATCTGCCTGTTTTGTTCCCCACTCTGTCTGGTGAATCCTCTCATCCCCACACCTCTGGCCTATACCCCAGTTTTTGTATGCATAAATAAATAAATCTTTTAAAAATAAATAAAATATTGACATGAGGCCTCTTAGGTGACCTAGGAGTTAAGTCTCAGCACTATCACTAAGCCAGCCTGATTTTGTTCCTGGCCAGGGAGCTGACCCACATGGTGCAACAGACCTCTCCTGTCTCATCCACTGCTCCCTTTACCATTGTATTTCTGTAAATCTGCCTGTTCTGCTCCCCATTCTGTCTCTAGTGAATCCTCTCACACCTTTCCCACCTCTCCCTAACCTCTTGCCTATACACCCAGTTCTTCTATGCAAAAATAAATAAAAACATTTTTTTAAAAAATAAAATAATTGCTATGACTTTAAAATAGAAGCCTGTTTCTCTTGGATTATAGGTACTAAACCATAAAAGACACTTTCCATATAGTTAAATAATACTGAGTAGTTGGCTACTTATAAAAACTGTGATTTAGATTGAACTCACTTTGCTTTTCAGGGCTTCTTCATACTTAATAGATTTCTTTATTTTACAGAAATACCGGTATCAGGATGAAGATTCACCTCCTCAAGAGCACATTTCCCCACAAATCACTAATGAGGTGATAGGTCCAGAATTGGTTCATGTCTCTGAGAAGAACCTGTCAGAAATTGAGAATGTACATGGATTTGTTTCTCACTCTCATATTTCACCAGTAAAGGTAAGATAATAATTTTATTTTGTTGCTATGAACTATACATTACTTTTGTTATTAGCATGGCTCATATTCTGAGAAAACTATTCTTTCGTGTAAGATATCCCCTCCTTGATTGTTTCTAGTTTCATAGTTATAGGGAATTTCATAATATTTATTAGCATTTAAAAGCATTTAGAAGATATAGTGTATAAAGTTGATTCAGTGATGCTATTCATAAGCCTAAAAATTCCCATGAACAAAATAGCTATTATATTCTAATACCACCCATCGAAATGTTTTTAAACGCTTGTTATAAGTATTAGTAGGTACAGAAAAAGAACATTATCTTTGAAGTTCAATATGTGGTTTTACCTGACCCCAGCTCACCATGCCTCTCCCTTCAGCAATAACCATATTCCTGAATTTGTTATTTACGCTTTCTTATAAAGCGCTACTACATTTAGATCAGTGTTTATTTTGCGTATGTTGAACTTTGTGTAACTAGAATTATACTGTGTATAATACCAACCCAGCATTTTTCACTCAACATTATATTCCTAGATTCGTAATTTACACTGTTACAAAGTATTTTATTTTATAAATATAGATGAAATATAATTGTTAATTTTGATGGATATTGAGTTATTTTTAGGTTACTGCTGATATGAAAAATGCTGTTAAAATATGTGTTATATATACACATTTTTGTGAAGAACTGCCAGGTTATTTTCCAAGTGGTTGTATAATTTACATTTTCAGCAACAATATATATAAGTTTTAACTTATCCATGTTCTCATCAGTACTTGATATTCATATTTTTGCCACTCTTTCAGGTTCGAAGTAGTAGCTTGTGATGTTAGTGTACATTTCCCTGTTTAATAATGAGGTTGGGTATATTTATTGATCATACAGGTCTCCTAACCTGGAACCTTCCATCTCAAGATTTTTGATCTTTTTTGTTTGGGGTTATCTTTAACTGATATGTACAAATTCTTTATATAGTCTTAAGTACTAGTCTTCTGTTGGTTGTATGTATTATGACGAGATCATTTTTTACTAGTAAAACAATTGGGTTTGTAATCCTTTTTGAGAAGTGATTTATTACAACTATTCCACAATTTTAATGATTATAATACCATTCATATTTTGTTATTATGTTTGTTTTTTTCCTGAATTTGCCCATTTTATATTTATTTTCAGAATAATATTCTTAATATCCCTTTTGGAAAAAAATACACAGTATGTTTAGCTGTGGTTCCTTTTTCTTTCTTAATACTGTGCTTGCAGTTTTTATTTCTTGGTCATTCTTGTCAAAGGGTTGTCCGTTTAAAAGATAGTATTTTCAGAAAACAGTCTCTTGTTAAAAAAATCTTCTCTGTATTCCTCCCCCTTGTGCTGCCATCCTCAGCCCCTCTTTTCACACATATACAGTATGTACACATTTTTATGTACATGTTATATAAATATGTGGGTAGGCCACCTGTCAATTAAAGAGTGTGTCTGATCCTTTCTTGGAACACTGAATGAGAGATTCAGAGGAAGAAATCAGTTGGTTATTAGTGACAGAGATGTTTCTTTTTTTATCTTTCCCATGTTTTGTCCTCTTTATCATGATTTTTTTCTCTTAGGCTTTCTTTAATTTAGTCTCTTTTTTTTCCTCTAGTTTCTCAAGTTAGCTCCTAATTGCAGTATGAGGCTTTTCTAATAGTATTTGAATTTTTAATTTTTCCTGTAAAATAGCACATTAGCTGTAGCCCACAAGTTTTAATATCTTTTTTTTTGTCATTCTAACTTTTCTTTTAGTTCTCTTATGATTTTTTTCTTTGCACCATGAATTATTTAGAGGTGTGTTTCTTAATTTTTGAATGTAAGAGACTTTTATTACTTGCATGTCTTCTTTTGGATTCTGTTTTCTCATTTTTCCATTTTATTAGTTTGGAAGTTATTTATTTTGTTTTTCTTTCATTGTTATCCTGGAAATTTTAATATGTAAACTTACAGAAATCTAGACAATAAATATCTTCTCCCTTCTAAATATAAGAATATTTAACTACTTGGATTCTAAGCACTCTCCTACTTTATATGCTCTTCCTCATAACCTATCTGTGCCCATTCTCTCTTCACTAAATTAATTTTTTTCTAGTCCCCAAATCCTCCTTGGGTATAAATATAATTCTTTTGTTTTTGATGTTTTATCATTTTGATTATCATAAACTATCCAGTGCTAATTGCACATACCAGGCTGCTCAGGCTTTTGTTAGGTGTTTTGGTAGTTACTTCCCTATATATGCAGATTCTGACACATGCAGATATTTTTTTTATTTTTATTTTTAAAGATTTATTTATTTATGCATACAAGCACTGGGGTACAGGCCAGAGGTGTGTGTGTGGGGGGGGGGGATGAGAGGATTCACCACAGAGAGCGGGGAGCAGAACAGGCAGATCAACAGAAGTACACTGCTGAGGGGAGCAGAGGGCACAACAGGAGAGGTCTGCTCTGCCATGTGTGTCCCCTCCCTGGCCGGCAGCAGGGATCGAACTCGTGCTACAGTGGCTGCAGTTTGCTTCATAGTGCGTTGCTTAACCCACTGCGCCACCAGGGAGGCCCCACATGCAGATATTTAAACAATGAGTAAGCATGTATAAAGTATTTCATATTGCTTCTTCTTTAAATATGATGAAATTCCATTTTGAAGCATAAAATGTTTAAGCAAATAAAAAATATTCTAGAGACAAGATATTGTTTGTTGCTCAGAATTTCCAAACATCTTAGGGACTTAAAGCTTAGGTGCCATACCTAAGGAAATAGGTTGCTAATAGTCTTTACTTTTGCTTATGCAAGGATGTATTGTTTGTGTCTAAATTAATTTAGTCATTCAGTCCACATAACGAAATGTGATTAATTTCCCCAGTAAAAGTCCATTTCCTTCAGTATGACACTTGGAAACCTTTTGGTGTTAATCAAAGATTAATATGACCAAAAATCTGTATTGAGGTATTTTAAAATAAACTTGATATTCTTTTGTTGGGGGAAAGGATGTCCTGAATGAACTCCACAAACAGAGGTTTTATGGACTCCACCTCCAACTCAGACCAAAGAGACCCAAGGTACCAAGGACTATATAAATCCATAATGTCATCAGCACTGAAGGGAGGGTCGCTGGAAAATAAAGGTGGAGTAAGCCGTCAGACATGTGGGCCATGAGGGGCGCTTGGTTTTTCACTAGCCTATAGTGTGCTGTTGGTCCCGGCTTGGCAGAACTGACAGGACAAATTCACCAATTTATCTCTCTCTCTTTCTCTCTGGGTTATTCTTGTCTTCATTTTCCTTTTGTGTAAATAAACCCTTTATTAACCTTTTTATGTGTGCCTGCAGTTGGGTCTCATTGTAAGTCCCTTTTAAGTGCATGAGTAAGGACCTACACTGGAGCCAACCCATTGCACATTGCGGTTGCCCTGTAACGCTCTCTTTAATCCTCACTCTGCAGTGAGACTTAAAGATTTTCATTTGCTTCCCTACCCTGACTAACCATAAGAGAATAAAATCAATTTTACTTATCTTTTTGATGTCCACTTTAAAATTTGTTCTTGTCCTTTGCACCATTGCTTTTTGTTAATTACCGCATAATAAAGGATTATATCTCCCAAGCTTTTTAAAGTTAAATTTGACAAAGACTTTTAAAGGAATATGTTTAAAGGACTATCTTATTGAAATTAAAAAATCTTCCATAATCACTTACAAAACACACTTTTCTCGCTCTTTATCCATTCTGAAATTTGTGTACCTGTTATATTAATAGTTCTTGGTGTTTTACTATTCACTTAGTAAACCTTGGAAACCTTTTGGTGTTAATCAAAGATTGTAGTAAAGTGGCTATTTTGTGTATTCGTTTGCAAACATTTGTTAACACATTTTGGAAAGATCAATAACATACTAACATAATAACATCTTAATGTACCGTGGCAGTTCAGCTGATCTCATTGAAATACAACTGAAAACCTGTCCATCTTTGTAAGCCATTCTCTTGTTCTGTCTTGTCTAGCTAACTTTTTTGTTGTTGTTAGGTACTAACAGCGTGAATCTCTGAAACAGATATAAATAACCCCCTGGTGTTGTTAGGTCGTTCTCAACTTGCTAACTTTTCACCACAGTCAAGAGTTTTCACTTATGACTCCAGCCAACCATACATAATTACCATATGATACATTGGGGGAAACCCACATTAGAATAATATAAGCACAAGATTCAACTGGCAGTAAGAGTGTAGAGGTTATGAACCACAAGGAGTTTCAGAAGAACAGCTGGAACTTAACTTAGGATATAGTTCCTTGGTGAGAGAAGTGCGGCTTCTTTGGCCAGAGCCTCTAGCAGCAGATGCCAAAACCTGCAGGAGGCTTAGGAAACCCCATGAGTGTGGAGCACAAAACATCTCAGATTGGCTTAACTCAATTCCTATGCTTCTATAGCTTCAAGGGTGTATTATTCGAACCATAGGGTAACTTTGGGAGCTTCGTCTCTCATTACAGCTAGACATTTATAATTGCCTAGCTTACTTATCTCCTTATCAGTATCTTCATAAACAAGTGGCAAAAGACCTATATGGAGAAAATTATAAAACTTTGTTAAAAGAAATAGAAAAAAACACAAAGAAATGGAAATATATCCCCTGCATGTGCATCGGAAGAATCAACATTATCAAATGGCCATCCTACCAAAAGCAATTTACAGATTCAGTGCTATACCAATAAAAGTCTTAATGACATTCCTCAAGGAAATAAAACATATATTGATGAAATTCATATGGAGACACAAAAAACTTCGATTAACCAAAACTCTCCTGACTAAAAAGAAGGGGACTGGAGGTATCACACTCCCAGACTTCAAACCATACTACAAAGCAGTAGTAATTAAAACAGCTTGGTACTGGAACAAAGACAGACACAGACCAATGGTTCTTTTCATTTTAAATTAAGTCACTCTATTTCTTGTTCAGTTGGATTATTGTAATATCAATACATGTAACACTTTATCCCCTACCTTTGACTTGCTGACTCTCTGAAACCTATATAGGGACTGAGTAAACAGGGTGGCTTCGCTTTCATGTCTTTAAAGCACTTTACATCTTTTTGTAATGAGATTTTTCCCATTGTGAACTTGTTAACATGCATTTTTTTATCTTCACACTTCAAGAATATTTTAAAACTTGTTACATCTTACATAGTATATTTGTACAATATTTTTGACAGGCTGTATTTTGATACAATTATAATTTAAGAGTTTTTAAAACTGCCCTTTTGAAACTTCAATATTGCAAAAATACAGTAGTTTCTAAACAAATGAGACTTGTTTCTTCCTCCATGCCTACCACAGTGTCTCCACAGCATTTGGGACGTGTTTATTCAGCAGAAATGAGCTTATCTCAAAGAGGAGGGGATCTTTTTAGCACCTAATCTAACATCAAAACATTAATAACAAGTGCTGACTAAAAATTTATTTTCAAATAAGTAAGTGTGGCAGTATCTTCTGAAAAAAAATAAAACTGTCCTTTTAGGGGACTTTCTTCCCACTTCTCCAGTCTTATATGTAGGTTACTATACCTCATAAAATAACATACCTCAAAAATAATTATTTGAGATGTGAGATAGATTAGGAGTGGGTAGGTCAGTAGCAAATGGTAAAAGTCATTTTAACATTGTTAGAACACCAGTATAAAAAAAATAACTTTGTTTTGACATAAGGAGGGGAGTTTTAAGGATTCTTAATTTCTTGCTAAGCCAGAACAAATATTTTAGGATGCTCAAACAATGAAGTATATTTTATTCAAAATATGCCTTCAGTTATCAGATTAAGAGCCTCTTTTTTAATAAAAAATAATACAGAGAGCTTTTCTACTTTTATAGTACTGTGACTTAGAGTGAAACAAGAAAGTAATTATTATGCTATATATAGAACTCAGTATATGAATTATCTTTGTAATTTGAAAAATTATCTTTGAGTAGTAGTGATTTGCTGAGTTGAATGTAAATAAGACACTACTTCACTCTTTATAATTCTTATAAAAGCTAATAGTAAAAAGCTGAGATTAAATTTAATGGATGCTTTATAAATCAATACTAGAATAGTAGTTTTGTCAAACAGTACATGCAGTTAGGAAACATTTATTAAACATCCATCTTATGCTAATAGCTTTGTTAGAATTCAGTGATTATGGAGAGATAATTATAACTGTATGATGTAACATAAAAAAATAAATTCCTGGGTTATTCTGAAAAAAGAACGTTGACATTTGAACAGGGTGTTGAAGGACATGTACAAGATGCCAATTAAAAGAAAACAGTTACTGGGGAAAATAAGCACAGTAGGAGGGTGATAATCAGAAAAAAAAACTGTAAGAATAAAGGAAAGTTCAGGATATTATAGTTGGTTGTTTAGGGTACTTGTTAGGAAATGAGGGCAAGCAAAGGATATCAGCTGATGAATAACCCTGTGAAGGGTTTGCTACCGTGAAATGTGCTGTGGAACAATTTGTCAGGTTCGGGTGTTAGTGCTGATTCTCATTGCTGAAATATTGGGTGATGTAAGATTATGGTTGAAAGTTAACTTTATTCAGGCCTTGGCCTACAGATAATTATGAGCTTATGATTTATGACTCTGTAAAGAAATCCTTCCAGGTTTTAGGCAGTTTCAAGAACAAAATTGTTGATAATAATTGTGAAAGTTTTAATGTAAAAGAAAAAGGAAGGGCCTTCCTGGTGGCGCAGTGGGTTAAGCAACACACTACGAAGCAAATCGCAGCCACTGCAGCACGAGTTCGATCCCTGCTGCCGGCCAGGGAGGGGACCCACAT
>JAGFMF010011859.1:597162-625296 GCA_019455555.1 Galemys pyrenaicus
TCCCCGCTCTCTGTGGTGAATCCTCTCATCCCCCCCCCCCCACACCCACCTCTGGCCTGTACCCCAGTGCTTGTATGCATAAATAAAGAAATCTTTTAAAAAAGAAAAAGGCAGAGTGAACAAACTTTTCTGGTATCTAAGAATCTTAAAGTGAGCTTTTAAACAGTCATAAATATAGTAAGGTGATACTAATTAGAGCAGTGTCAAGAGTCTCAAAACTGAAAATTAGATGAGAATAAGGGGAAATGGCCAGAATAATAAATCAAACAATAAAACAAAACCCAGTCTTTTACAAATAAATTTAAATCTGAGGCAGTAGGTACAATGTTCAGTATGGGATGTTGCAGTGACCACTGAAGAAACAGAAAAATTCATATATGCTTTGTCTTCAATAATGGGAAAAGTTAAATTCAAACTGACATGAAAAAGTAAATGTAGTCGAGACGAACTTGCAATGGAGAATGTACTGAGCTCTCTGAGAATAGAAACTTTCTTACTTAAAGTACACAATGAACTTTTTTTTTAAAAATAACTTCACATTTGTAGAGCATTTTAAAATATCATTGAATTTTATCTGATCGTTTTCATGACTCTAGCGTAGTAAGGTGCACTTACATTTTGACCACTAGATGGTGCTCACACAGAAGGAATCTATAAACTATGATCAGGTTTGCTAGCTAAATATTAAATCTGTCTTCTTATCAGTCTTCTCAGTCTAGTCTTAGTATAGTTGTATGTTTTGAAATTTAGTAGGCCAGATTATAAAGATAAAAGGGTAAGGAGAATGCCCATTATGTTGCATTTACAGTACCTTTCATTTTTTTAGTAATATTTTTCAATATTTTAGAGTTTTTGTTTTTCTTCATATCTTTCAGCCTTTTAAAATGTTTTGCTAAGATTATTATTCCTTACCTTTGTTACTAAACCTGAAAACTTCTGGCTTCATTTGTGGATTTGGAAAGGTATATACATAATTGAGGGCCTATTCTGTATACATTTTTGAACTGTCTTTATTTGCATTTAATGTTACAAAATAAGTATTCCTCACATTCACATATTTTTATAACCATAATCAACAAATTAAAATATGTAGTTTATTTAAACTTTTCTCCTATTGTTTAGACTAGAACTCTGCTATTGAAAATGTTAACATCATTCTGTGTATAAGAAAGATTGAACTCCATAGGGAAATAAAAGCTCTAATTCTTCACATATTGATTAGTAAAATGTCTATAGTGGTTATTTTGCTTATTTAGACATTGTATATTTTTAAATTACTTTAAACTACACCTTTCAGGTACTGTAGTGAGCTTAAATTTTAACAGAATAGAGTTTATCTTTCAACTTTGCCGCACAAGTAAGGCTCTTGTAAAGCAAAACTCAGTGAAAAATTGATTGTCTTCTGCCTCCCAATCAAGTCATTGAAATAACTCATGATTTAGATAAAATATATGGTGTTGTATACATATATTGACTACTGGGCAGTTAATGAGATGATCCTAGATTTTGCTCAGGTAATGGGATTTTACATAAATGAAACTTTTTCAGAAGATGTGAATAGGAATCTTTACTTTGAGAAGTATTTCTTCCCTGTATTCAGAAGAAATATGGGTGGGGATGACCTATTAACTTTAGATTATTCCCAAGCTCCTTAGTTCTTAAGGATAAGAAAGCTATGTATACAAATGGATTACTAGTCTATCTCTTTTGGTACTGTTTGTAACTTAGTAGATTTATGTTCAATATCCTCATCCATACTAATCTCTATCAATTTTAGCAGTTTTTTTACTCCTCATGGATTTCTATTTGTCATGAATCAAATGAGAACTAGACCAGTTACTAAAGCACTTGTATAAACCACACTAATCACTTCTTTATTAAAATACCTGGCCACAGTAAACCCTTTTTTTTTTTTTTTTTTTTTTTGCCCCAGAGGATNTTTTATTAAAATACCTGGCCACAGTAAACCCTTTTTTTTTTTTTTTTTTTTTTTGCCCCAGAGGATTTCTGTGTATCCTTAGTATTTTCCTCTCCCTACATGGATAAGACAGATCTGTGTAGAGCTATACAATTTCTAATTATTTCTTCACAGTCCTTGGGAAAAAACACCAGACTCTCTCCTATAATTTCAGTCACAAAAACATCTTTTCCCAAGAGCCTGATATGACTCTTAATCCTTGTTAGGTATGTGTCTCTATGATAGGGATGAATCAGAGACAGCATAAGTGTCTTTTTTTGAACCAGGACTTGCAGTGGACCTGGAGGTTGTAGCTTGTCAGTTCTCCTTTCCAGTAGGATGTATTTAGTTGGTGTTGCTAAGCAATACTTTTTCAATGCACATCTGAAGAAATATCCATGACCAAGGTTGGGACTTCCAATGTACTCATCAACTAGAAATTGAATTACTTGGTCAGTCCTGGTGTCAGAGTGTTTCTCAGGGCCCAGCAAAAGGACCAAGTTTCCAAATCCTTGAAGACAAGGGGTAACACCCCAAAAGACTTATTTTCCACTTCAGCTTCCTTGTTCAAGCAGCTGCCAAAAAATAGTGTCTGTATCTCCCAGTATCTGACAAACAATACAGTATTAGCTCATGAACGAATTGTTTGTCTGATGTATCCACAGTATATTTGGGGAGATTTCTGAACAAGTTGAGGAATGACTATCCTTCTATGAGACTGGAGAAACTATGCAAGAATCTGGATATTGTGAAGAAGATAATTCAGGCAGAGGAAGTAGCTGTTACGCTAACTGAAAAGTTGGGGAAACAGGAGAAGAAATGCTTGAAGAAAAAAAGAAGCATCTGGCTATGACTGACCTCATATCTTCAGCGAACAGTTGCAGGAGAATTGTGAGGACACAAGTAAAAGACCCAAAAAGAACGGGGGGGGGGGGGGGGGGGGGGGGGGGGGGGGGANGGGGGGGGGGGGCAGGGAGGAGAGGGAGATATCCTAAAGGCTTCCACAGGAGAATGAAATGGAAGGCTCATCTGTGTCTGCCAAACCCAAGAAAAAGCAAAGAAAGAGCTCATTAGTAGTGATGTTGAGGAAATACCGAGCAGTGAAAATCTTCCCAAAAGGAGGAAATCTTTCCCCAAAGACAAACCAGTTGGCATCCAGGAAAAAGCAAGACACAAGAGTTGCCGCCAAGGGGAAGGGAATTTTCACCTAAGGAGGAGCTGCTCAGCGGTGGCTCTGAAAAGGTCACTTGCACCAAGAGCAGCAGCTCCAAGGACAAGAAGTTTCCAAAACTGTCCCAGGAGTGTTAAAATGGGGTTTCCTCCACTGCGACATTCCCAACCTAGCTCCTATATCCCAAGAAAAACAAAATTGACCCCAGAAAAGCAAGTTGGAATGCCCAAAATTAGTAAATTATCACCTCGTGTTTATCCATATTCTGTTTTTAAATGATCATGTGTTGTATTACATTAATGTAGCAGGGTGTTAAGATGACAGACTTGGGAGCCTGTGGTTCTCAAGCTTTAAGGTAGTCCATAGGGACCTTTTTTAAAGGAAAATTCCCAGATGCCCTTTATCCTTAAAAATTCTGATGGGGCAGGGATACCAGTCTGTTATTTTAACCACATCCTAGGTGATTCTGAGTTAGACTATTATGTTGAGAAACACAGATCTAAATAGATGTTAGAAAATGTCTATTTGAAACTACTTTTTTTCTGACTAGAATATTATTTATGTGGTATTGGATAAAATATGTTTAACTAATTGCAAAACAAAAATTTGTTTCTTTTGCATTTTTACAAATTCATAACTTTATAATCTCAATAATGCTTGAGAGAGATGCTGCTGATAATTTAGCAGGGTTTTTTTGGGGGGGGGGGATCACAAAAGTTCCAGAAGCAAAATATTTACTTGCTAATGAATCTGGTGCTGTCTCCAGAGTCAATTATCACAGCATTAGAAACCCATTTATCATACTACCGTGAGTAAAAGTGGTTTCTGTGAAAGTTCGCCATTGTCTGTTTAAAGAAAAAATCATGCCTGATGCCACCTGTCATCCTTCCTCACTATCTGGAATCAATATGGCTATAAAGGAACTCTAGCAGTCATTTTGCAACCCTGAGGGAAAGACCACACTCATGACCTCACTGAGTAACTTGTAAAATGGGAAAACTTGTATGATTTTTTAAAAAGTGTATTACATAAAAAGATCATGCTACATTACAAATTCATTTCCTTCTATTACAGATCCTCAGAGCTTAATTTAAGGTTGATAGTATCTTTAAAAATGTAGAGCCAGTATTAATTGATGTAAGCTCCTTTCTGATACAGAAATTTGTATGTGAGTGATAAAGGCCCCTTTAGTAAAATTATTTTAAGTAATAAGAACTCTTAGCAGAGAGAATCCTCTTGTATTTTTAAATTCTGTTTATAATTTATTGAAGCAGTGAAGATGCCATTGGATTTTACTACAGACTGTGATTGAAACTTGGTACTCCAGGTTTTCTCCACCCAGTGCATTAAATCAGACAGTCCCAAAGGGTCTTCGCAGTCCAGTGTTTATAACATCCTTCTTTACCTGCTGCTTGACCTCACTTCCTGGATTTCAGTCTGTGTGCTTATCGGCTAACAAAAGAACAGCTTTTGGCTCCTGCAGAGACGCTGGTGAAAAAAAATAATCATGAGAAAGAAATCCACCTTGTGCTTTCTTTTTTGTCTGCAAATGTAAACTCAGCCATCATAGAACTAACATGTACAGAGGGAAGATACAAGCTCTCTCATGGGAAGAAATTACAGAGAAAATGAGCATCATTTCTCAAGGTTTTTATTTTCCTGATCTACAAGTGATGCTGCTGTAATTCTAGCTGCAGTTTTTACCGATCATTCACCACGCAGCAGCTGGTAAAGAAATAAGACTGCTTGGAAACCACCTGCAGGGCTGCAGAGATGAATTACATTTTCGGAAACAACACACTTCTATACTCTCGCGCCAGCCGAGGAGGCAATACTAGCTCTAGCCATGGCTCGGTAGGCCCAAAGCAGAAACACTGGGCAAAAAAGGGCTCATCAGATGAACTACAAGCTGAGCCAGAACCTTCACGCTGGCAGCAGGTAGTTGCATTTTTCACTCGAAGACACAGCTTTATTGACTGCATCTCGGTAGCCACCAGCTCCACCCAGGTAACACACCACTTGTTGAAATTATTTTCAGTGTATTTCGGTTTACATTTGCTTTACAAAAATCTATTAGCATAGATTTATTATTATTTAAAAATACAGTCATGCACAGAAATCTTGCATGCGCAGAAATGTATGCCTTTAGTTCCTCTCTGCAGGTCTTCAGCACAAAAGGGAAAACAAAAAATATTTTTCCTTTTGCTCTTATGTAATACCAAACAAAACAGTCTCAGATTCTGTTCAGTGATTTCTCTAAAAATATAATGCCACTGATACATAAATTAATAATGCTTGTTTCCTTATTTTTAGATTTATTAAGTGATGTAAAGCATGCTATCTGACCCAAGAAAATATCTGTTTGTTTAGCTTTTTTTGTATGTAATTAGATAATCTTAGGGAGCTGATATAGTAAAAAAGAAACAAAAGGTAATTGAAATATTTTTATTTTCTAATGATTTGAGACTACATTGAATACAGTTGACTGTATACTTAAATTTTAAAGTTAATTTACATTATGGTTTACTCAAGGAATTTAACAAGTCCATTATAAAATATATTATCTAGGATTAATTTCAAAGCAGTAAACTTGTATAATTACATGATTATAGGAACATTTTTCAAATTTTCATTTAACAGTTTAAAAAGATGAGCAAGTACTAAAAAGCCCCCAAATTTAATATATACATGTAATAACAGTTTGAATGAAATACTATTATTTGGTATTGGGGGAGTATTTGTATTTTAAGACATTTTTATAGATAATTATTCACCATTAGTAAAAATGAAAGGATAAAAATAGTCACATTTTTAAAAAGTGAAAATGCTTTTGTCCTTTGACCTCTAAAATATTTCAGTTAACAAATTATATAAATATGTCCTTGCTTCTTTTTAAAATCATGTACATTTAAAGCCTTCAAATAATAATTAAAAGCAGCACAGTAAGTATAAGCTGTCAACAGCAGTCATTTTGGTTGCTAGAATTCTCTTACAGTAGTTTGCAATTTTAAAATAATGTTAGGTTTCTTAAGTAATAAATTCTACTTATTTTTCTTGCACCTTTGAGAGAAATGAAATTACTAAATTTAGCAGAATCATCAGTTTTATTTGACAATGAGTTTACATATAGTCAAAACTTATTTAGAGGCAGCAGTTGATTTAACTCTTAGATTGAATTCTGCCCCAAGAATTTAACTATCTTGATTTTGACTACAATTGCATATACTAAAAGAGGCAGAAAGACTAAAGCTTGGCTTTGTTATATTATGGAGTAATATTAAATTATATTTTCCATTGTCAATAAGATATGTTAAGAATTTTAAAAATTATATATTCACATATAAATGTATAGTTTATATACATTTATATACACTACTGTATATGAATATATTCAAACTACCATTGATATGTTATATATTATTAATGTCAGACAAATGAAAGAAAAGATAAGCAAAATAGTTCCATGTAAAACTATTGAAATCTCAGGATTCCATTATAGTTATTTAAAAGTTGAAGCAAAAGCTTACTGTATTTCACTAAAATTGTCGATTTTTTTGTAAAAATTATTTGCTCCTGTAGAGGCAGTTGAGCCTCTAAAAGCATTTTAAATCCCCCCCCCCGCATTCGATCATTTATGTCTGTATGTTAAGTCACTTCATTTTTATTTCTTTGAGCCTCTTTCTGTTCCTTACCATGTCTTTTTCTTTACCTTTGCATTCCTCTCTAGACATGTTGACTGATATTAAATCAGAGGTTTTAGCTTCTATTTCTTCTACTCTGGAGTACCAACATGTTATTTATCATTATGTGTATTTTTTTAACTGATGAGTTGGATATTTTATATATCCAAGTCTTTTGAACTCATTTTGTAGGCTAAAATATGACTAAGAAATATTAGATATATTTGTATCTTAATTGCTGCTAGCATACATTTTTCTATTTCATTACTGACTCCAAACAATTTTATTTTTTATCATAGAATTTGTGTATTCTTAAAAACAAAGTAGATTAATGAAATGACACAATTTACTGTGTCATATTCTGTATACCTGAGAATAAAGTAATATGATAATGATTTGCTCTATGATTGATAAATAGCAACAATTACCAAGTCTCCTATTTTACTGTTATCAAAATACATTTGATAACAAAGTCTAATTCCATCAAACTATTCTGCATGATACTTTCAGTAGTCATTATTAAATCAACTTTTATTAATTTGAAAGTCATTACTCTGATTTAATAGTCCCTGAAATATCCTATGTATGTGAGGAGAAAATGTGCTTACTTTACAGATTCATTTATACTGTTTATCTGTGGAGGTATTCATGTTCATAACCAATTTAAGTGACAGGTTCTTTAAAAATCTAAAACTTAATAGGAAATCAATTGTTTTTTAAATGATAGGGAAACCATGTGGTTAAAACTTCTACAAGACCCTCATCTTCTAGGATAGGGCTTGGAATATACATGGTCTCAGTAAATGTTTATAGAACTGATTAATTTCTGTTTCAATCCCCTGAAACCTTATTTCCACCACCAAATATAGTACATAATCCAAAAACTCTTTGGTCTCCATATTTATTGGTATAGTTTCTTCCCTCACAAGTTCCCTTACTTCTCTATAGTAAACCGTCTCTCCCATTCTTTTTTCCCCCCTCCATTCTTCATATTTTCTTCAGGTCACACAAATTCTTCTCTATGTACCTAATTTTCTCAACCCTTTGAGTCCAAACCCAGTGATGATAACCATAGTTTACAAACTCTCTAATTTTTGTCTTTTGGGTGTGCCTAAAAAGTTTACATTGTGGTTGATTGGTTTTATTATTTTGTTTTAATGTTCTCTAATAGTTCTGTGAATAATTCT
Organism: Galemys pyrenaicus; assembly: GCA_019455555.1. Lineage (NCBI taxonomy): Eukaryota > Metazoa > Chordata > Mammalia > Eulipotyphla > Talpidae > Galemys > Galemys pyrenaicus. Next base: position 605,158 of record JAGFMF010011859.1, read on the forward strand.
GTGAATTATTTTACTTTGATGTTTTTCTTTTTTGGCTTCATTATTTACATTCTCAATGTTGAGTACCTATTATAATAGAGAAAAAGTGGCTTACACATTATCAAACCTTCCTCAGCTCCTTGCTTCAGCATGTCTCTTACTCTTGCATTTAGTATCATTTGATGCCAGTCTGCTTTGTCCTATTTAGTGTACCCAGCCCTGTTCCAATCTAAGACCGGTTTTTATATTAAGCAGGAAAATAAAGAGCTCCTGCATTATACTTACAGACTTTGCTACTTGATTAGCTCCTAGGTAAAAAGTTTTATTTACTTGGTGATATCATTGTTTATTAATGAGAATAGTGATGTTGTAAACACTGAATAGCTGAGAAATGGAAGTTCATTATGCATGTGTGTTTAGCAGTTATTCCTACTTGAAAATCTCTAACATGCATCAAAAATACTCAAATGAAATTCTCCCATCCACCAATCAATTTGACAGATTAAGCTGAAAACAACAAAACTCCATTCCTAGAATGGAACAGACATAATGACTTGTCATAATTGAAGTAGAACAATAAAATTTTAATGAGTGGATATTAACTACATGAATAGAGTAATATACTTTTAAGAGAAAAAACCCTGTCCTAAGTTAAAAAGGAAAACACTGTTCAGGTAGCCTTGTGGAAATATGTAGACTAATTTGTAATTAAAAAATACTGTTGTACTAAACAGATATGTTCTGGACTATAAAAGATTTAATTTTGACACTATCCTTTAAATATATTGCCAAAAAAATTACCATATAATAGTATATGCACCAGTGAAATAATTGTATTATCTAAATTATGTAGCATACTTAGACCAGTTATCTAGCCACTATTATTTCATTATACTATTGCTTCATTTTTACATTACTTAACCATGATGGTCTGGCCAAATTCAAATACACATAATTAGGAATTACAGCACCTAGGTTAGTGCAATTCGTTCATTCAGTCACTAAATCACTAAATAGTGTTGGCTAAATAAGTCAACTATATGTGCTAGCCATGTGGTTTGTAAGAACTATAGATCTCAGCCCTCAAAATTGCAGAGTTTAAGGGAGGAGCCCCAAAGAGCATCTCAGAATCTTGGTGATACTACCAATTTCTTTTCTTTGCCTCCCATTCCAAAGCTCCTTTCTCAAATTGTTAAAGCTGTCACAAGTAAATGCCTACATTTAACTGATTTTCTACCCTTTATTATGTTCCTGCAAGCCTACCATCAGTATAGATTTTATACTCTACATCTCTTTTAACATTCATCATAAAAAGCCCAAACCTAGAATCCCATCACTCATTTCTTTATCCTTATGTGACTCTGATATATCTCCAATCATTTTAAATTCCCATTTGTTTCTAATCTCCCAAACCCTTTCACTCTGTCCTTTATAACTCCCAATTTATCGTCAATAGGGCCTTTATCCTGAACATCATCTATATGGTTAATCCCACCTCTTTCCTCCTCTCATAAAACCTGGCATTCCCAGAGATTATTTTTCCTGCAGCCCTCCTAGAAAAAGCGAATTTTTTTTTTCTGTCATAACCCAAGCACCATGAGGCTAATAAGTGGAATTGATGTCTCCCTTGCTCATTATTAATATTTATGGATGATTGTGTCTACTCCCTCTAAAAATATATAGGTGTATTTATGCGCTTTTATTCTTCCCACTATCCCTATAATCCTTCTTGAATAGTTTCAATATCCTTGTGTTTGAATTAGTTGTTGTAGAACAACACTCATCTCATTTCCTTGGTATCCTTACCTCTCGGTATCTAGTTTCTTCTTTTGCTTGAGTGAGCAGCTTAATGGTTATATTTAAGATCTCATTACCATCAGTGTACCACTTACAAAATCTCCATTGCACACATTTTAAACTATCTGAATAGAATGTCTTTCTTTTCCACTTGCTTTCCCAACTATAATGATTTTTTTCCCCTCTGAACACATCCCAGCCCATGTTTTTATTATCTGTCACCCCCTTCCTACTCATGTCTATCCTTGCCTTGCTCAAATTCCTTGGTCCATGACTATAAAAATCACCTTTCATATTTCAGCTCTCTTGCTTCCAATCTTCATTAATTCCAACTCTTGCCTTCTCCACACAGGCTCCAAAGCTACACAGTAAACTTCTAGTATCTGTTTAGTGACCCTCATTCTCAATTGATTTTATTCCTGCCTGTTAAAGTAAATGAACCATCTGTGTTTCTAAAGCTCACCCTTCAATTTCACATTAGATCTTAGTCCCTTTGACTATTCAGGGACTTCTGAAATTCTCTCTTCACTGCATCATGTCTTTTTCTTTATACCGTAGAGTATAATTCCCATAGTTTGAATACCTACTATAATACCTCTCATCAAAACAACCACCAACAACAAAACTCCTCTTTTGCAGTATCAGCAAATCTCATGAATTCTCAGTTTTATTGACCCCACCACACAGGCTGATTACTCCTTCCTTTAATTTTTTTTCTCCTTTAACTATAGAATACTGTTCTGATAATTCTCTCAACTTCAGTTTTCTCTGCGGTATCATCTCCTTCCTACTAAGTGTTAAAGTGCCTCAGTCCTTGAACAACTCTCTCCTTCCAGTTCTATGCCTTTAAATAACAGCAATATTTGTCTTTAGCCCAAAGACAATCCTGTAGACTTGTGTATCTAACTCCTATTCAGTGTATCCACTTGGATTTAGCATCTGACAGTTAACATATTAGAAACAGAATTTCTAATTTTATTATTCTCCCCATCTTCTTCTTCAGTGCACCATTCACTGATGTGCTGAAGACAGAAACCTTTGCTCTATTCCTCTTTGTTGCACAGTCTTAACAGCAAATGCTACTGGCTCTGTTTCAGAATATATTTATGATCTGACCATTTATTATTTCTACTACAACTAATTCAAAATATTTAATTTATTGCCTGAACTAAAGCTTGAACATTTAACTGGTCTCCCTGTCTTCATTCTTTCCTTTCACCAACCTGTCCTTCACCCAGTGTCGAGTTTTCTGTACAGAATATAAGTCGGTTCATGTAAGTACATTGTTTTTAAGTTTACCAATTTATAGTGAAATTCTAAATTCTTATTCATTATAGCCCTAAAAGTCCTGTATGATGTAATCCCTCACAGTGTCTCCTGTCTCCTTTTTTACTGTTACCTCACTTACTTTACTCCATTTATTTTACTTATTTTACTGGCTTGTTCCTGTTCCTCAAATATATTAAGCTTGTGGTCATATTTATCTTACTGTTCCCTTTGCCTAGAGCATTCTTTCTTCAGCTATTCTTAGACTTCATTCCCTTCTTTCAGATTTCTGCTCATCTGTTGCCTTCCATAGGACCTTCCCAGATTTTTTTTCTTTTTAAATAATTTATTCTTTTAATTGTGGAAACATTAGGATTTTCTGTATCGCCGCCTTCCTAGATTCTTATCTAAGGTAACAGACACCTCTTCTTTCCTTCTATTTTTCCTCATAGCACTTAATACTACCTGATTATTTATTAAATTTTTTTCTGTATGAATTCTCCATTAAGCCTTCTATAAAATATATTATACTTTATTTGAAATTATACTGGACCTTTAACTCATGATTCTCTTATTTACCCCTCTGGAGAAAGGTAAGGCAGGAAGAAAAGTGAAAACATCCTTATAACTGGATGACTGTGTAATTCATTAACCAAACTGCAATAATTCTGATGGAAAGAGGGAGCTATTAATAATTAAAGTAGGGCAGCAGGCATAAGTACAAACTTCCCTGGCAAGCATAGGCATATGGTAACCCATTTATAGCCATTTATCTTCTGACTATTCCTACCAAGAACTAGATATAAATATTCACACCAAAATATCTCCACCTTGGACCACCCCAGATTGACCCAACTTCTTATCTCTGCATGTTTCATATATACATCTGACCTCATGGCCAATGATAATTATATTTTGAAGTCATAGATAAATTATGCTTCTCTTCATCTCTAAGGAATGAAATTACTTATATTCAATAGTGTGTTGACCTAATATTAAGGTAGAATATATAAAGTAGGTAGACAGTCCTCTTAAATCCTTGGAAATCGGTAGTTTCTAGTACAGTGGGTAGAAATAGTCTCCTTTGGATATTGACTAACCAAGCAGTCAAACTTAGGATAAAAAATGATTTATACTGGTTGTGAGATACTCACTCTTAGCAGAGAGTTTAACCTCCCTACTCAAAAGGAGTTTTGTATGATTAATAACAATCAGATTTGGAAATGTTTCCTTTTTCACATAAAGAATGTTGTAGAAATTTTTATGAGGAAGCTATATGTACCTACTCAAAAATATGTTTAAATAATGCTTAAGATTCAGTCATTTATATAGTAGTACATTTTAGAAAAGCATAGATTATTAAAAGTAATTATTTACAGTGGTTATGTAAACTTTTAAAATACTAAGTTGACTACATGATCCAGCAATTGCAAAACATGATACTTACCCAAATGAATTGAAAATGTGTCTATAGGAAAACCTGCACATTGATGTTTTATAGTACCTTTACTCATAATTGTCAAAACTTGGTAGCAACCAAGATATCTTTCAGTAGATGAGTGAATAAACAAAAAAAGGATTTTTAGGGCAGTGAAACTACTCTGTATGATTCTACTATGGTAGATACATGTTATTATAAACTGGTTAAAATCCATAGCACATATAGCACCAAGAGTGAACCCTTATATAAACTGTGGATTTTGTTTAATAATGATATATCAGTATAAGATCATCACTTGTGCCAAAATACCATTGTAGTGGGAAATGATAATGGGGAGGTTATGTGTGTGTGTGAGCAGAGATTTTGTGGGAACTCTGTTCTTTCCACTCAGTTTTGCTGTGAACCTGAAATTACTCTCAGAAATAATCTATGTGAAAAAATAAAATTGATATCTTTATGTATAGCTTGAAGAACTAAATAAGTGACTTTTTTAATATAAGCTCTTTGTAAATAGCATTTGTGCTGTGTTCATTTTTGTAGTTTTATACAGCACCTTGATTATTAGGTGGCCCTTTTGTCACTGGCATATAAGTAAACTGTAGAAAGCAGATTTACAAGATGCAGTTTATATATTTTTAATTTGCACAAACAAATTTTAAAGTTAACCTTTAAAATAATGTGTCAATAACAGTGCTGAAAAATCACCCACATGCTCTTTGGGCTAGGTAAGAGATTCTGCTTGCATGATGTTTTTGCCCAAGCAGTGTTTGTTTTCATGACATGGTACTTTATATCTCTTACAGTAACCAGCTGAATAATGATTTGCTTATCATCAGCTACTAAATCATAAGATTCACAAGAGTACAAAATGTATGTTTTCTTCTCTTATACCCCAGAACCTAGTATGGTGAATGTGCTTGATAAGTATTTGTTGAATGAATAAGCACGTTATAAATTATTTTATTTTGATTTAGACTGATGATTGCTGTAAGGAAGTTTGGAGCTCCTAATTATGATTTCACCACTCTAAGTTTCCCATTTTTGTGTGAAATTGTGGCTTAAAAATTATTAAGCCTACATTACAGGGTTTGGTTAAATCATGTATAATTCAAAACCCTCTGTGGGTTTTGAACCCACATGTGAAGAACTTAGATTCTTATCTTTAAAGTTTTGCTTAGTATTATTTTCCTTAAGGATCTTTTACTGTGCTATTCTCTATACTTCTTGGCACTGTTACTTTGATAGCTTTTTCAGTCTTCCATTTTTATATAAAACTTTAGAAGTTTGATAAATGTAAAAAATAGTTGTTCAGGTCATGTGGAAAACAGAAGCCTGAAAGTATCACCTTACTTAGCAAATTTTAAGTAAACCAACTGATGTGATAATTTTATAGGCATATGCAAATCAATCAACAAAGACTGGACCTATTTTGTGCAAGGATAAGCCATCTGGAAGCCTTGGAATTTTAGAAGCCAACACACAACGTCTGCCCTAGATAGATTTATTCAAAAGATTTTTCTCTCTCAACCCTTAACAGGAAAGCATGCCTGTTTGCTCCTTAATCATTAGAGAAACTCAGCGTGGTCCCGTCTCTGAACAGCGTTTTCCATGTTCATGAAATCTGCACTCTGACTTTGACGCCTCTGCGTTTAAAGGAAGGTGTTGTTGTGACAGAGCGGGGCCACCTCTGAAGTTCATGAGTCTTTGTTGGTCCTGAGAAAACGAGTGGAGATCAGTCCGAGATTTGAACAAAACAGATGTCTCATTTTTTGATGTTTTACTCAGATTAAGTTTTGGTAGCGCCATCTAATATACCAAAAGGTCATACATTTGGAAAAGAAATCGGCTTGAAAGCGTTTTGCAAGATCGCAGAAAAACAACAGCGCGTACCAATACCACTCTTCAGTAATTGAAGCTTACCTTTCGCTGTTGTTGCTCCTGCGTTATTAGCATGCCTGAAAGCACACTAGAGGTTGCCGCCTGGCAGAACACCTCTCCTGCCCGTTATTGTGCAGTCTGACGCTGGCTGCCACCAAGGCATTGCCGCTGATTCTGACTATTTCACTTCAAGAAACGTTTACTGAAGGCTCATTATTTGCCAGGTAAAACACACAGAATCCCTGTCTGCGTTAAACTCACATTTTAGTGCTGATATTCACAATGCTGAGAGAATTTGGGTGATAACAAGTTGCTCAGTGTTGGAGCATAGATAGTGTTGAAGAGAGTGCTGGAAGAATGAAGTCCAGGAGATAAGGACTAGGGAGGAAATAGTAGATTGTTTAACTTTTCTTGAGCTATTTAACAAAGTAGTATAGTAGTATACTGGTTGAGTATGATGTCTTTAAAAGGATGATGGGGGCCTCCCAGGTGACCCAGGTGGTTAAGCACCGCACTATGAAACATCTGTAGCCCCTGCTACACAAGTTTGATCCCCAGCCAGGGAGGTGACCCAGATGGCACAGCAGACATCTCCTGCCTCTCCCGCTGCTCCTCTCAGCAGCAGTGTATTTCCCTCAACCTGCCTGTTCTGTTTTCCCACTCTGTCTCTGGTGAATTCTCTCAGGTCCCCACCCCCCCCCCCCCACCTCAGGCCTGTATCCCAGTTCTTCTATGCATAAATAAATAAATAAATCTTTTAAAAAATAAATAAAAGGATAATGGTCTGCGTTTAAGTCTATTCTGCCATATTCTAGCTATAGCAAAACAAATTACCTAAATTGTCTCTTTTCTTCCCCCAAATAGGAATGAAATGTTATTGGCATTAGTAAGTAGTGAGAATTAAATGAGGTACAGTACATACAAGCACTTTTTATAATAACTGACATTAGTAAGGTACCTGCCATCATCATCATCTTTTCAACACCTTTTCATCAGCAGTACCACCACCACTATCATCTGTTCCACAAAATATCCTGGTCTTTTTAAGTGAGGAATAAGAATTGTGGAGAAGCAACCTAGTTTTCAGAATGATAAAAAATTAGGTTTTAGTCAGAATATATGTAACCTAGACAGGACTGAGCCAGAAAAACAAACCACGTAATTATTTTATTAGAGTGCATACGATGAGAGGTTGCCTAAAAAGGAATAGAGACTGAAAAACAAAAAAATAATACCATTTTTTTTTCATTTTTTTAAAAAAAGGTGATAGGAACACTATGGTAAAACATAGATAATGACCACAGAGAATCACAGAACCTAAAACTTTGGCGAGGGGCACCGCAGGTTTCAAATATGAGTGCAACTTATTTCCCAGTACAGTTTAGAAAGAAAGGAAGTCAAAATCCTTTGAGCAAAAATACTTGACCAAGTATTTTCAAATAGGGCGTTACTAGGCAGTTTGATATTGCTGGATAGATAACAACATGAAACTGGCCGTTTTGGTGACATTTTTATATTTTGAAACTTCTTACCTAAGCTTATCAAATGGTTGAACATCTTGAACATCTTCTGATTAGTAATGGTTGCCCAGATGCACAGAGTCTTTTAGTAATATCTTCTATGTATATTTCATGAAAGGGGGTTGGGGGAGGCACAGATGTACCCTAGACATTTTAGAGTGCTGATGAAATCATTCTCTTTTGGCAATCATGTATTGGCATTGATTCAACAAATCTATATTAAATACTTCTTATGAGATAGGTACTGTCCTAAGCAAGTAGACATAGCAGCATGAATAAAACAAGAATACCTGTCTTATCTACCATTTATTAAAGTGAAGAAGACAGATAATATATATAATTAATTAAAATAGGTAGTTTGTGGAGAAAAAGGAAAATAATAAGAAATGTGTGAGTATGTGGTGGCGGTAATAGGATAACTAGGAGAGACTTTGAGGTGAACACCTGGAAGGTGATGTTTGAGTAAAACCATGAAGACCTTATGGAATTGAGCCATTTGGATAGCTAGACTAAGAGCATTCCAGGCAAGAGAAATCAGTTAAAGACTGAGGCAGGTGCACGTTTAGAATATTTGGGAAACAGCAAGGGAGATCAGTATGACTCAAATACTAAGTGAGAAGAGAACAGTAGAAGAGGACTTCAGAAAGGTATTAGGGGCCTAAATTATTAGGGAATTATAGAAGATTGAGTAAAATAGGATAAATATATGAATACCAGGAAGCACTAAGGGCCCATTTTAGGTTAGTAATCATGAACTCCATGGTTGTGTGTTTCTACAGTCTGAGAAAATCAGGTGAAAAAGCCTTATTACAATTGGGAGTTTCTTACCTGTGTCAGTTATATAACTGTATCTTTAAATCCTCATTTTAGTTCTCTGTTTACTTTTAGTGGTTGTTGGTTCATCTTACTAGTAAAATTTGACCAGCTGAATGCTAATAGAAAACCATTTTGGGGGGCCTCCCTGGTGGTGCAATGGGTTAAGCAATACACTATGGAGCAAACAGCAGCCTCTGCAGTACAAATTCGGTCCCTGCAGCTTGCCAGAGAGGTGACCCACATGGTGTGGCAGACCTCTCCTGCCTTGCCCACTGCTCCTCTCAGCAGTGTGTTTCAGTGGATCTGCCTGTTCTGCTCTCGACTCTGTCTCTTTGGAACCTCTCTCCTCCAGCGATTCTGGCCTGTACCCCACCTCTTGTATACATAAACAAATAAATCTTTAAAAAAGAAAACCATTTTTCATGATGAATGAATGATAAACCTTAACTAAATTCTTGTAAGCAAAAATAGATTCATGAACTAGATGATCTGTCTGTGAACTAACAAATGTGCACCGCATGTTTCTATGATAGGATTATTAATCACTAGATCTAAACCAGAAAATCTAAAAAGAAAATTGTAGGGAACAGTGGGGGAAGGGTCCCTGTGGATTATGGTGGTGATGGAGGATTGTGGGTGCTTCAGTAGTGGATGTGGTCTGTAACATTCATATGAAGAGGTATGACCCTATTCCCCTGAATCATAAACTGTGTTGTAAATCAGTGTTACTTCCATTTAAAAGTTATAAAAACTTTTGTTAAATAAAATTTTAAAATTGCATCTTAACACTCTTAGTGATTTGTTTCAAAATATATCTAGTTTTATTGATTGACTTCTGAGGTAATTATGACATGGGTGTCATATGCAGCTGTTTCACTTATGAAATTGTTTTTGTTTTTTCACTATACCAGTTTATAGTGAAGGTACTTTTTGAAGTAAATGTGGCAAAGGGCATTTGAGTTAAATAAGAAACAGATGTAAGCCATGAAAAAGCACCTTATTTTGAAGGTACTGAAACTTTGTAGAATACAGTGATTTCCAACCATAGTGATAATGTACTCTGCTATATTTTATCCTTCTATAAACATTCAGAGGCTTACTCCCCCCCCCCCCCCCCGNAAACATTCAGAGGCTTACTCCCCCCCCCCCCCCGGTTTCTCCCTCCCTTTTAGATGGCTTCCTTGAGATTTACTCAAAGGAGCATATGTCATAGTAGATCTTTAAACAAGAGAACTTAGATTAAGAATATTATGCATGCCATATAGAAACAAATTCCTTATTGACAGTGACATGAAGGCAGTGAGATAGATAACAAAAAGATTTGCTGAGTCATAATCTTCATTTTCTGGTGTATGGTATAAATATATTTTGATCTTATTGAATCTTTGTACATTTACAAACTCAGTTTACCTCCATTCAATTATTAATGAGGAAAAAAAATTTGTATGCAGATAATCTTGGAAATATTATGCTTGGTCAAACTATAATGAAAAAAAATTTGTAGTGGCCATTGTGGGTGTTGTTTTTAATAGTTCTTATTTCTTCTCAACATCCCATCAATCATCAGTACACCAATCCCACATTCAAAATCGATCTTGATTTCACTACATGTGTCATTGCCATCATTCATTTTTAAGTCACTGATCACCTTTCAGCTGGATTATCATAGTGGCCTTCAGAAATTGTTCCTCTGTCTGTATCAGGACTCAAATGTATGTATTAAAACCACTAACTATTTTAAACAAAGGAATTTAAGAAAGGTAGGTACACTCAGTCTACATTTTTACCATTTGAATGAATGGAAGTGAAAGAGAGTGGTACACAGTTATAAATGTAGATAGATATGCAGTTCCCATTAATGCACAAGCCTCTGGGTCATTTCTATGAAAATCTGTTGCATTTTAAAAGCTGATTTTGAAATTTTGAAATTTTTAGACTTATTTTTGGGATAAAATTAGTTTATAGCAAGGTATATGATTTTGTAATTTAAGATTTTTTTGTTAAATGTAAAATATAAAGCTATGAAGTAAATTAGAACCTTTAAAATGTATCAGCTTAAACATTTTTCGAAAATGTCAATTTGATGCTGGTGTAAAGTCCTTTAAAATACGTACAGTCCAATTATAGGAATTCACAATTTTCTGCAGTGTTCTTTGAGTTAGAGACAGTTTTAATATTATAGCCTCTGTTGTCATGGAAACAAGTCTCTGAAGGCAGCCTCAGAAGCTAATGATTCTACGGTGTTGCTATGGATAGAAACAACTGAGACTGTTGTTAGTCACATGGTCAGGAATGAAAAAGCAAAATTCTTTGGAACTGATCTTATTAAATGATACAAATGGAGAAGGAAAAGAATGATGTCACTATTCTAGTCACTGTTGTCTAATTAGTGAAATACATCTAAGATTTTTTTCAAGTTTAAATGTTTATGCTGAATTCCTTATTTTCTGTAATAACCTAAATATAGTGTTTCCTTCTGCCTCTTTATATAGTTTAGAATTCCATTCTTCTACAGCTTCCCAAAGTTTCTTTTTTTACCAAGAGTCTTTCAATTCTGTGCTCAAAATATCCTCTTACCTCTGTTTTATTCTATTATCAGATGTATTTAACATTTATGCCATTGCTTATCAGTCTTCATTTAGTTATCTGTTATCTGTTTAAGACTGTATTTTTGTTTCAGATGAACTAATCAAATTATTTTGTTGTTCTGTAATTCTTTGTTACTTGTCAGCTGTTAGAGAAGACTTTTTCAGTAGTATATATGCCTTTCTTTAGAAAGAGGAAGGAGTATCTGTTAATTTTCAAAGTAAGTTGCTCAGTGTCCTATAGAAAACAAATTAATTAAGATGGTAAAGTTGTTTTAGGATTTCTAAAATAGTATTCATATCATTCTTTGAAGCAAATGGAGTTTTGAAGAGGTTCAGGACTAAGGCTGAAATCTAATATTAAAAGATTTATAATTTATCATAAGGGGTTTTGAAGATTAACTGCCCAATGGAAAACATTTTTGCATTTTTGTGCTTAGCCTTGCAGTTTGACATACAGGTATAATTTTGTATTTTTATGTTAAAGTAGGTTATTAGTAGTTTCTATCTGACCCTATTAAAGAGGCATAAATAAACTTAGAGGTGATGGATATGTCTGTTACCTTAATTGTAGTGATTGTTATATAAATGTATACATATGTTCAGACATTTCAAACTATATTAAAAATGTGTAGATTTTTATTAATTATACCTTAAAGCTGTTTTAAAAAAGTAAAACTCCTATCTTTGATATTTTCAGTCATTATAGCTAGTTTTTTATAGTGTATCATATACATTTGGTGTACCAGTCATTTGGGATTGTCTGATTTTTTTAAAAAAGATTTATTTATTTATGCATATAAGAACTGGGGAACAGGCCAGAGGATGCGGGGTTGAGAGGATTCACCATAGACAGAGTGGGGAGCAGAACAAGCAGATTGACTGAACTACATTGCTGAGGGGAGCAGTGGGTAAGAGAGGAGACGGGTCTGCTGTGCCATGTGGGTCACCTCCCGGGCCAAGAATGGAATTTGTGCTGCAGTGGCTGTGGATGGCTTCATAGTGCTGCGCTTTAACCCCTTGCACCACCAGAGAGGCTCCTGGGTTTGTCTGATGTGTAATGATTAGATTCAAGTCATATGTCTTTGATAATATTACAGAAATGATGTATTCTTAAACATCTATCTATGTATTCTTAAACATCTTAAACATCTATCGTAGCACACGATTTTGATTTTTCCATTCCCAGTAGATGTTTGCTTTGATTAAGATAGCTAGATTTCTCCACTCTAATTAAATGTTTTGAGGGGCGGGGTGTGTGTGTGTATGTGTGTCTTCATATCTCTGCCACATTCAAACTTTCATTTACTAGATTCAAGTGGAAATTTCACTCAGCAGCAGTAGTTTTAACATCCATTGATGTCCCTGGAATGGATTATTACTATGATGGTTGCCATTCTATTATTCTATTATTGTGATGGTTGCTATTCCATTATTCTGTCTACGTTTTTTAGTTGACATTCTACTCTCATCTCTCTATTGACTCATCCTCCATCAAAATTCCTGTGCAGATGTCCTGTCCCCTTCCTTTCCCTTTCTCCCCTACCCCCATTCGGCTTGGTAGCGACTATATTTTTCAGAGTCTAAGAACTATTTTTGCTGTTCTTTGCTATTTTGTTTTCTTTGGTTTTTATATTCCACAAATAAGCAAAACTATCATTTTCTTCTTAGATTTAGCATAATCACCTCAAGAGCTATCCATTTTGTTCCCAAAGGTGCTATTTCATCTTTTTTTTAAATAGCTGAGTGGTATTCCTAATTCCTCCCAGTTTATTTCTTTGTAAACTGAACCTCAGTTGTAAAATGAAGGGATGAGCTTGATCCTTAGCTGCTGCAATTTCAGTATTTCTTATAAAATGATTGACATGTATTTTCAAAATATTGCAATTATAAAATATTATAATCATTAATTTTTTCTTGTAATATAAGTAAATGCTGGTGAGAATGTGCAAAAACTGGAACCCTCTAACTGAAACAGGCTTGGTAGGGGCAGAAGGAGCAAGGGATGGGATACCCGGATAGGCCAGAATGGTCACCCGCCTTCCCTGGCTCTAAGAGCTGCCAGAAACAGGCTCTAACTATTTTCTAAGGCCCTTACTGTTTTCATTCCCACCAGCATTATCTGAGGCTTCCAGTTTCTGCACATTCTCACATTTGTTGCTTCCTACACTTGTTTTCCCTTTTTATTTTTTTCCCCTTTTAAGGCTTCTTAGGTGTGAGGTGTTGCCTCATTGTAAATTTGATTTGTATTTCCCTAATAAATAATGATGGTGAGTAGCTTTTCAGTGACCGTTTGTATATCTTCTTTGGAAAAATATCTATTCAAGTTTCCATGCTTATTTTGTAAAATCAATTTTTATTGATTTACCATTTGTTTACATACCTACATAATTTCATAATTACTTCATACCTCAACATATGCACATGCTTTGTTCACCCACTACCAAGGCTTCCATGCTACTCTAAACTGTCCCATAACCTTCCAACCCTCCACCCCTACATTCCCTCTGGCACCTCCATATTCTCACAAGAGTCTAATAGTTAATTTTTTGTGTTTTGTGTTATTTGCATTTTGTGTTTGTTTCCTTTGGTTATTATATTCTACATATGAGTGAAACCATCTAGTAATTGTCTCATTCACTTTCAGAAATTTCACTTTTTGATTTATTTAGCATAATCACCTCACGTTTCATCCATATTGTTACAAACTTATGCTCCCCCCCCTTTTTTTTCAGTTATCTGTATTGTTGAGTTTTAGGAGTTTTTTGTGTATTACGGAATATGAAAACCCTCATCAGATGCATGACTTGCAGAGATTTCCTTCCATTTTGTAGGTTGTCTTTTTGCTTTCTTGGTAATGCCTCTTGGTGAACAAGAGGTCTAATTCTTATAGAAATCCAGTTTCTTTATTTGTTTTTTAGCCACTTAATGCTTTTGATGTCATAGTTAAGACTCCATTGCCAAATCCAAAGTCATGGTGATTTACATCCCTGTTTTGTTCTAAGAGCTTCATGTTTTTAGCACTTATATTTGTGTTACTGATTAATTTCAAATTAGTATTGTTTTTGATATAAGGTCAGGATTTAGCTTCTTTCTTTTGTATACAGTTTTCCCAGCATCATTGTTGAAGAGTCTCCATACATTTTTTACTAATCTTGATTGACTGATTTGATAGACAAGAAGTTCGTCACTGTAATTTTATTTTGTATTTCTTAATCAGTGAGGAAAGGCATGCTTTCAAGTTTAGCAACTTATTTTCCCTATTTTGATTTAAACCTTTTATGCACAATGTCCTCTTACCTATTTAATTTTTGTGTTTCTTATACATGTAGGATATATCATCATATAGTAATATTAAAGAAATTCAGCTTTTGGAGTTTGGGTCTTATTACAAAATCCCTTTCGGTATTCCAGTTACTCTTTTTAAAAATAGTTGATTCATTTCAGAGTGATTAAAAATAACAAAACTTCTTTAAAAAAAAAAGATTTTATTTATGCATACAAGAGCTGGGGTACAGGTCAGAGATGTGGGGCGTGAGAGGCTTCACCAGAGACAAGAGTGGGGAGCAGGACAGGCAGGTCGACTGAAATACACTGCTGAGGGGTACAGTGGGCAAGACAGGAGAGGTCTGCTGTGCCATGTGGGTCACCTCCCTGGCCAGAGATTGAACTTAATGCTGCAGTGGCCGCAAAAGCCCCACAGTGTGGTGCTCAACCCCTTGCACAACCAGGGAGGGCCTCAAAGACTTCTTAAATCATGTTACTAGTATTACCACTTATTTTTTCTGTTTTCCAGAAAATGTATGGCACATCATGCATGGTCAGTGAACATTAATGGAATTAGTGACTTTCCAAGCAGGTTATTACTGTTCCTTATCAGAAGTTAATTGCACAGATTATTTCAAGTGATACAGATTTGTTGTTTAAGTCCTTTGAATTTTTTGCTTGTGGATTTGTAAGTTCCAATTGCCTATCTGATAAATACCTAAAATTGATTCTTGGAATGCAGGGAGAAAAGCAGTAAAATATATCCTGAAAAATATATACTAGAAAAATATTTTGTAATGTGTGAAGTATCTTGTCTACTAGAGGAGGAATATTATAAGTCATTATCTTTTATTATTTTCATTTAAACATCTAAAGATGTTACTTTTTTTAACTACTGAGCTCAGTTTAACTGTAGTCCTTAAAATTAGTGTTGGTGGTATAATAATTTCTACAGAGCATTTTTGTCATTTAAATTGAAATAATATTTCACCTGTTTCTCAGTTAGTTCTGAAAACTCATTTATCTTCATGGTAAAACTTTCTGTTGTGTGTCTCCTTCTGTTCTGGTATTTTCCTGATTTTTGTCATTGATGATTTTAGCCAACAGAAGCTGCGCCTCCCTCCTCCCCCACTGTCCCTGCGGTCCCCGCCCTGCCAGTCCCTGCTGAGCGTACTGTCATCCTACCCACCACACCACAGGTTTTGTTTCTTTTTTTCTTTATAAAAATTTCATTTGCTTTTAATGTCTCATGTGTATCCTTTGAAAGCTGTTTTAACATTTCTTTGTTAGATTTGGTAACTCACCTTGGACATCAGTTGGTATTTTGGGGAGGATATTTCAGAGTAAATATAAAATAAGTTTAATACTTTCATTTTATTAGGTTGTCTATGAAATAACATTCTAATCTTCATAATATTGAACCTCACTAGCTTTATTATCATGTATTTTGTACTTGTAAGTCTAAAATGTTCTTCAGTGCTTTTGTTTTAGGAAATTTTATTTTCTAAAAATAATAAAAATTATTGTCCTTTTGATCTTGTATGTAACATCTTACATTGTATTTTGTTTATGTATTTATCCTCTTTGGAAATAAGTAACTTTCTGTCATTTGGTTATATCTATTTCACATTTATTAGTTAAAACTAATCACAGAGGTATATAAAGTATATGGAAACTCAGTGCTATCTTTACAACTTTTATGTAAATCTAAAACTATCCTAAACTTTTTAAGAAATTAGCATGTAACAGTCAAAAAGTAAAATGAAATTCTAACCAAATGTCAAAGTACCTAAATATTTTTAACTTTCAGTGCTTTTGTGGTTCCAAGGTATGGCTTATTGAGACATTAACTGCTTTACCAGCAGTCATCGGAACTCAAAGTAATGGTAGCATTCTTAAGTATGATAATGGTCTTTGGTGTGAAAGATCTCAGTTTCAATTAAAGTATAAATGTGCAGTTAGGTATTTTTGCTATAATTGATCTATAGCATAATGCCTAGGTAAAAATAATGCTTGCTATATAAACACAGTTTCAATGTAAGTCCCACAGGGGAGGGATGTATATTAACTTTGATTATTCTCATCTCAGTGCTACTCTTCTCCCTTAAAAAATAAAAATCAATAAGAATATCACAAAAAAATAGGATAAGGGGAAATCTAAGACTTCAGTCTATATTGTTGTTTTACTACTCCTGTATAATCTTTGACTCTTTATGAAAATCATTAAAAGTTTATTCATTGTGAAACTTTGCGAATTAAATAGCTAAGTCTAGGTGAATATTTTCTCTATCTTGCAGAGAAGAAACTGAATTTATAAATAAATATTATTATAATTAAGCAAACTAAAATGAAAGTAACATTGTAATATTGTAACATCTTACCAATTATCTAGGATTTAGTTGTACAATATACTTTAAAGTAGGAGAATTGAAAGTATTTTGCTCTTCATCTTTTGGTGTTAAAATAATATTCTACACTTCTGTTATCTTATAGTAGATTCTGTTCATATGTATTCATAGGAAAACTGTTCTGTTCAGAGTTCTCTGATTTATTTACTCAGTGTTCCTAATTTAGCATCATACTGTACTTGGAAATTGTTGAGATAATGCATAGCCTTGTCGTTATGAATAAAGGTCATAGAATCAGACTGATATAATTTGGAATTCCAGTCCTACCACATACTGTGTAACCCTGAGCAGTTTACATAACCACAGTGGAAATGATAATAGTATTGAGATGTTTCATAATGATTGAAAGAATAATAATGTATATTAATAAATACATATACATACATGATCATGGTTAGTCTTATTATTAGTTATTTTATATTTCTTTGAGTAAGTAAACCAAGGATAGACTTTATAGTGAGACCTAACTACTACTTCAAGGCCTCACCCCTTTCTGGCTGTGTGACAGTGGGAAAATTGCTCAACTTTCCAAAGCCTCATTTCTCCATGTAGAGTGAGTGCACATTACATAAATAGCAAATGCTAGTTTTTCTACTGGAAAAACTATGTAATCTCTATGATATCGATCTATTACATGTACAGTCTGATATCTACCCCAGAGAAAAACTCTACTCTGATATTTATTTGTGCCAACAATAACAACTCACACATAAATTATATCCAGTGCAGAGCACCATATTGCTCTGGACTCTTAGAGCTCCACAAAACATCTGAGTGTTGGGTCTTAAATAATTTGGTCATTAGTATGATCTATGGCATAACTTCATATATTTTCATTTTCACTCATAATCTTAAATAGACTAGTATACTTGGGATTACCTTCATGAGCCAAACACTAATAGCTAACTGCAGTACCCTTATTCTATTTGTGTTTTTGTGAGTTTTTTTGTTTTTTGTTTTCAATTTATTTACTACTTAAGGTTGCAGAAATGTACAAAGAAACTTTGTATGCCTTTACCCAGGTGTTAATTTCTTATCTACTATTTAAAAGGAAGTTTCACATAACCCTTTACCTTTAAAACAATTATTTTATAATACTAAACATTTTTTCCTAAGAACATTGATATGTTGATATCAATGTTGAGCTAAATCAGAAAATCAACAGTGATAAAATATTGTTATCTAATCTGCTAACCTTAATTATATTTTTCAATTTTCCCAGTAATGTTCTTTATAGGAAGAACAGAAAATTAGCTCTTTGGCCACTATAATACAACACCTTGCAGTTAATTTTCATGACACTTAGTCTACTTCTATCTGGAGTAGATCCACAGTCTCTTTTGTGAGTGTCAGATTTTATAAGAGAAAAGGCTTTTTATTTTGTTGCATACCCCTCAATTTGTGTTTAATGCATTTTCTTCTTAGATTGAGGTCAATTTTTTCAAATTTTTTTTTTGTGAAATCTAAACTTTACCACCCTAACCCTTTTTAAGTTTATAGTTCAGTGGTGTTAAGTACAGAACTCATCTTGAACTGAAACTTCACCCATTAAGTATAACTCCCCATTCCTCCTTTTTCCCCAGGTACTGGCTTTCTGTCCTTGATTTCGACTACTCTAAGTACCTCATATAAGTGAAATCATAGTGTTTGTCCTTCAGTGGCTATCTCAGTTAGCATAATGTCCTCAAGTTTAATCCATATTATAGCATATGTAACATCAGAAGTTCCTTTCTTTTGAAGGCTAAATAAATAATACTCCATTTTATGTCTATTCCTCATTTTGTTTATCCATTTATCTGTCAATACTTGGGTCACCTCTACATTTTAGTATTGTAAATAATGCTACTATAAACATGAAGGTATAAGTATCTCTTCAAGACCCTGCTTTCACTTCTTTTGAGTATATACCCAAAAATGGGATTGTTTTATGGGAGAATTAACCATATTCTTTTCTGTATGATTGTGTATTCCCACCAATAGTGTATAGCAGTTCCAATTTCTTCACTTTCTTGCCAACAGTTGTTATACAATCTCTGACTTATGATGGTTCAACTTAAACTTTCTTTTTTTTTATTATATTTAATTGTATTTGACATCGTTTGTATTCCCCGGTGGGTTCCCACCACCATTTCACCCGTGCACCGTCACCTCAGTCCCTTGTGCTCTTTACATCTCGTCACCGTCTTTGCCCTCCCCTCCCTCCACCCACCCCCATGGACCCTTGGGTTTATCTTTAATCTTTTGATCTTGTTGAGTTGTTATTTGATTGTTCGGTTGTTTTTTGTTATGATTGCCCATTTCCTTTAGATTTCTCTTGTTTTTTTGTTGTTGTTGTTTGTTTGTTTTGTTTTCTTTTTATTTTTTTGTTTTGATTGTTGTTTTTTTCACATTCCTCCTAAAAGTGAGGCCATCCGATATTTTTCTTTTGCCTTCTGACTTGTTTCGCTGAGTATAATTCCTTCTAGTTCCATCCATGTTTCTACAAATGTCCCTAGTTTTTTATTCTTGATCGCTGAATAGTATTCCATTGTGTATATGTACCACATCTTCTTGATCCAGTCCTCTACTTTTGGGCATTTGGGCAGTTTCCAGTTCTTACCAATTGTAAATAGTGCTGCAATAAACATGGGGGTACAGGTACTCTTTTGGATCGGTGTTTTTGTATCCTTTGGGTAGATTCCTAGGAGTGGGATTGCCAGATCATATGGTAGTTCCATCTCTAGTAGGCCGAGGAAACTCCATACAGTCTTCCATATTGGTTGGATTAATTTGCATTCCCACCAGCAGTGTAATAAGGTTCCTTTTTCTCCACAGCCTCGCCAGCATTTATTGTTGTTGTTTTTTTGATATATGCCATTCTTACTGGTGTAAGGTGGTACCTCATTGTGGTTTTAATTTGCATTTCGCTGACTGTGAGATATGTTGAACATCTTTTCATATGCCTGTTGGCCATTTGTATATCCCTTTTGGTGAAATGTCTTTTACGTTCCCCTGCCCATTTTTTGATTGGGTTGCTTACTTTGATTTTCTTGAGTCTTGTGAGTCCTTTGTATATCTTTGTGATCAGACCCTTGTCTGTTGTATGGAGCGCAAAGATTTTTTCCCATTCAGTGGGGTTTCTTTTTGTTCTGTTTAACGTTTCCTTTGCTGTACAGAAGCTTTTTATCTTGATGTAGTCCCAC
>JAGFMF010011859.1:625789-636038 GCA_019455555.1 Galemys pyrenaicus
TTGTGTCTCCATATGAATTTCATCAATATTTGGTCTATTTCCTTAAAGAATTTCATTGAGATTTTTATTGGTATTGCGTTGAATCTGTAGATTGCTTTTGGTAGGATGGTCATTTTGATAATGTTGATTCTTCCTATCCATGAGCAAGGGATATCTTTCCATTTCTTCATATCTTCATTAAACTTTCTTAACTTACAGTAGTGCAAAAGCAATACACATTCAGTAGAAATTGTTCTTCAACTTTGGATTTGGGTTAGTGATATATATAAAACAATACTGATACTGGGCAGCGTTCACAAGACACAGCTCCCAGGCAATCATGCAATCATGAGAATAATTACTGATAGTCTACAGTGTACTGTGTTGCCACCATTTTTGATTTACGATATCTTCAAGATAAGATGGGCTTTTTGGAACATAAAAACATTGTAAGTCAAAGAAAATCTTATTCTGTTTTTGTGGTAGTAGCCATCCTAATGGATGTGTAAGATGCTATCTTACAGTAGTTTGATTAACATTTCCCTTAGTGATGTTAAGCATTTTCTCATGTGCTTATTGACCATTTGTATACCTTCTATGCAGAAATATTTATTGAAGTCTTTTACCCATTTATGACAGGTTATTTTTCTGGTCTTGGGATTTAGGAGTTTTCTATATATTCTGAATATTAATCCCATAGACAGATATGATTTACAAATATTTTCTCTCATTCTTTGAGTTGCTTTTTCATTCTTTGTGTCTTCTGCTACATAAAATGTTCAGTCTTCAGGAAGTCCAAATTGTCTCTATTATTTTTTATTTTCCTGTATTTACTTTGGATTATGTATATTGAATCCTTGCTAAATTGTGCTGTTAAGTTTTTTTCTGTTTACTTCAAAGAGTTTCTGTCTTAGGGCTTTTATTTAGATCATAGTTTCATTTTTAAGTTAACTTTTACATATAGTGTTAGGTAAGAGTACAACTTTTGCATGTGGATATCCAATTTTTCTAGTACCATTTTTTTGAAAGATTGTCTTCTCTGCATTCAATGTCTTGGCACCCTTGTTGAAAATAATTTAGCCATTATGTTAGGGTTTATTTCTGAACTCTGTGTTCTAGTCATTGGTCTGTATATCTGTCTTTATATAAATACCGAATTGTTTTGATTACAGCAGCTTTGTAGTAAGTTTTGAAATAAAGAAGTCTGAGTCCTGTACCCTGTAGCTTTGTTCTTTTCAGTATTATTTTGACTTTTTCTGTTTCTGCCATCTTCTCAGAATCCACCCTATTATTTTAATAAACACTTTAATAGTGATCGTCTAAGTGGTAGCATTTAACTTTTAATGCAGTGTAATGTTTCTCAAATTAGAATCCAAGATGTATTCTCTGGGGTTTGTGAGTTCTGCATTTGAATAATACTTGTTTATTATTTAGTAGGGCAGAAAGACATTAAATAACATAATGAAATTTTGATAAATATTAAGAAGGAGAAATATAGTGTACAGCATAAAAGCCTTTTCTAAATTCCTAGTTTTTTGATCTGTTTTTAAAAAACTGCTTCTTAGCACTATTTTAGCATAATCTTTAAAATGTAATACTGCCCTCTTAAAGTTGTGTAAGGATGATATATGTGTTATAGCAGCAGTGCATATCTATGAGGTCCTTTATTTATGAAGTAGAATATTTAAAAGTCAAATGAGCAAAAATATGTTTCTTAAGGCATGATTTTGATACTTGGATCAGATTCTTTAGCATATTTTTTCCTATTTTTGAAATATTCCTGACCCTTTATTAACCTCCTTCCCCCAACCCCTTCTTCTTAAGTGAATTGTAAGCCTTTATTATTGTACAAATAGAAATATAAGATATGGTATAAACACGGGCTCTAGGTGCAGACCTCCCATGCAGTTGAAAATCTGCCTGTAATTTATGTTTGTCTCTGAGTGTGACCAAGGATAGAAAAAAATTTCACATGTAAATGGATGCACAGAGTTCAGGCCCATGTTGTTCAGGGTCAGCTATATGCTAGTAGTAAATAATAATAAATTAGCAGTTAGTTTCTGTGGTTTACAACTTATTTTCCTTTATATTTCTTCACTGGATCTCAAACATTCCTCTTGGGTAAACTCAGGCATTGCTATCTCTACATCTCTGTCTGTTTACAGAAATAAAAAAATGAGTTTCAGTAACACTTGCATTTAGCTATAGTTATATGTCACCGATTAATTAGTAGAATGAGGTAGAAAAGACTTAGAACCAGGTTTGAGGTGTTACTTGAAACAAAGTACAGAAAAGAAGATGTTGTGGTTTTGTTTTTGTATTTTTCCCAATTGAAATAACTTTTACATAAAAATAAACAAATGATTTTTACAGAGATTCTTCATAAGTCATCTTGTTTGATTTTTCTCCTAAGCAAACCTCAGTAATTCCATGTTCCCTTTTCTGCTGCCCACTCTTCTGTGATCCCAGAGCCTTAAGCCAGCCACTGTTTTGCTTTAGCTATCTAAAAGTACATTCTGTGGTCAAATTTTTAGGCATCTCTACCTTCAAAAATGGCCAGTCCTTTAACTTTGGTGCTAGTTTATTCTGTTTCTAAGAGTTTTATATCATACCATCCAAGCCCATTCAAATTGTGTTGCCTCATTCCTACCTCTTCTAAATTGGAGAACTGTGTAGTACTACTTTTGTAAAATACCGTTTTTGTATTCTTTAGTAAGAATTTAGAAAATGTCAGGCTAGTCGGCAGTTTGTACTTTATTCTAATATAAATGTTTTAATTCTCCACTGCTAACAGTCTTAGTCTTATTATTTTTATTTGTTTGTTTATATTTGACATCAATTGTAGTCCCCATGGAACCCCCACCACCTGTTCACCAGTGCAACATCACCTCAATCCCTTGTGTCCTTCCTGCCCTCATCCCAGATTTTTCATTCCAGTCCCTCTCCCTCCCCTGCCCCAAGTGCTTCTGATTTGTCTTTGTCTTTTTGTTGTTGCTGTGTTGTGATTTTTTTATTGTTATTGTTATTTTCCTTGATCCCTTTTTTGGTTCCTTTATATTCCTCCTAAAGTGAAACTATTGGATATTTTTCTTTTCCCTTCTGAACAATCTTCAATATTTTCATCTTTATTTTAGGTGGCTAATTTTGAGTCAGTCAAATCATGCCTCTTAAGCTTCATTTATGTAGGCTCTTATTTCCATCTCTTTTATTATGCTTTTTCAGATTGTTAGCTTTTCTAATCCCACCATTAGTTTTTGATTGAAATTCTTTATAAATCCTCATTGTGAATGTTCCTGGTTTTTATCAAACTTGAAGCCTTTTATTCCTCTGATTTCCCTTAAAGTATGATCATTTACTTTCATTAATTTAAAATAATAGCTACAAATACATTTATTTACATGTATTACTGTCTAATTATGTTTAAGTCAGAAATACAAATTATTTTTACTAGTTGGTGTCTATATTCTGTATTATGAATTAACTTTAAAATTAAAATTACTATATGGTGAAAAAAATTATTATATGATGTAAGTTTTAATATCTAACCTGTAGATATTGTCTTAATTATTAACCCTTTACAAAATAACCAATTGATTCGATGCTTTCTTGCTTTGCAATATATTATGAAAAAATCTCAGAAATACTCAAATGTGGAAGGACTAACACAGTGAACTCCCATGTGCGTATATTACCCCTCTACACTAATCATCAAGTCATGTACAGGCTTAACCTATAACATCTCCTACGCATATCCTTTCTTTGTTTTATTTTGAAGTAAATTTAGCTCTTTTTATACACTTTGTATTTATTTAAATATCAAAAACTTTTAAGACAATAACCAAAAGGTCATTTCTATACAGTGATGAGTTGGTGCTGTTAGGTATCTAGAATTGTAATAATTATACAGTATAAATTAGACTTTGACAAAAAGTATAATTTTCCACTCTATGTGGTGATTGATAGGTGAGCAGAGAGAACCAAATGACTTTCTTGCTTTGATTTTTGAAGAATGTAATTTCTGTTGTAACTCTACATAGACTTGTTTTTCTCTGTAATTGCTTAAGCAAAATTTGGTGAAGTTGTACCATTAGTTTTCTTAATGAAGTAGAATACTTTGTTATTCAGTTTGAGGAATCTCAGTAGGTTATTGGGAAATGATTGATTTCTAATACTCATAAAATCTCAAATATCTTCAAGTTCACTAGCTTTCCTTAAATAATGATAGTATTTTTATTTATTAGGTATAGTTTTTACTAAATCACTCAAAAGTAAACTACTGTATTCTAAAGTAGGACTTCACATAACATATTTAATGTCATATTTATATGTAATAAAGTATTACCCACACCTTTTTTAACTTGATGTTTTTTGTAGCCAAAATGCATGAAACTGTGCTGTTTAAACACAATTCATTGTGAAGTTGTTTTTGTTTTGTTTTTTCTGAATAACAAAATGATTGAAATCTTAGGAATCTTCAGGAAATGAAAACTAATGATTTCTAAACTAATCAAGAGAAGCTATTTTACTAGAGTACAAGTATTTTGAGAAGACTGGTGAACTTTTTTGCAAACATTAGAAGTTTGTTTTAGCAGATATAACAAGTTTATTTCTCAAAATAAAATCTATCTGCTTATACCTAATTTTTTCTATTTTGTGTTGAAAAAGATACATTATTATAAAAAGCTCATGTGAAACTATAATTTGAAATAGCACATCTTTCCAATGTTTCTAACATTCGTGAACATTAATATATGTGTGATTTTCCTATTATACTAACACATTTACAATTCTTTCTTTAAGGCAAATCCTCCTCCAGTACTGGTCAACACAGATAGCTTGGAAACACCCACTTACGTAAGTCCAGCTTCCTCCCCACATTTTAATCTGCTTTTCCTGTTCAGTTTTTGATCGCACACACAAAAATCACAGCATTATTTTCTCTCATACATTGTACTTATGATGTAATGTCACTGAACTGTAGCTGTTATAGTATATGTTTGAGTCCCTGCTTTTAGTTCCTTTCCATATATACCTGGTGGCTGACCTTTGGTTCGTTTGGTGATTATTAATGTTTAGGGTTTTGAGGAGCCATGTAACTTTTTCAAGGTGGTTGTACCATTTCGTATCCTTATCAACTTTGTGTGACGTTTCCAGTTTCTCCATGTCCTCACCATTCTCATTATTTCTCCTCAACAATTTTTTGATCTTTTTCACTGTAGTCATTCTAGTAGGCATGAAGTGACATCTCATTGTAGCTTTGATTTGCATTTACTTAGTGATGAATGTTGAGACTCTTTTCCTGTGTTTATTGGCCTCTTGTATATCATTTTTGGGGAAATGTCGATTCAGATTCTTTGCTCATTTTTAATTGGATTATCTTTCTTTTATTGGTTACTTATAAAAGTTCTTTATGTAGTCAACATACAAGTCCTTTATCACATAATTTGCAGAAATTATATTTTCCCATTCTGTGCATTATTTTTTTTACTTTCTTGAAAGGTAACAGTCTGATTTATGTATTTTTTTCTTTTGCCAGAATAGTTTTGCTGTCTGATCTAAGAAACTATTGCCTAATCCAAGATCACAAGGACTTAGACTTATGTTTTCTCTTAAGCATTTTATAGTTTCCTCTTTTACATTTATGTCTTTTATATGTTTTGAGTTCATTTTGTTTGTTGCCTGAGGTAAGGGTTCAACTCCATTCTTTTTTATGTGGGATATTCATTTGTTGAAAAAACTGTTCTTTCCACATTGAATGATTTGGCACACTTACAGAAAATCAATTAATTATAAATATGTGGCTTTATTTCTGTATTCTCAAGTCTCTTTCATTAATCTATATATGTATCTTTATGCTACTGCCACATAGTATTGACTACCTAATTTTGTAATAATAGTTGAAATCAGAAGGTTTAAGTCCTCCAAATTTTGAAGTTCATTTTGTTTACTCTGGATTCTTTGCATTTCCACATGACTTTTAGGGTTAGCTTGTCAGTTTCTGCACTCAACCAAAAGGCAGCTCCAATTTTCATAGGGATTAGATTGAATCACTAGGTAAATTTGGGAAGTGTTGCCAGCTTATCAGTGTTATGTCTTCTAGTACATGAACACAGGATATCTTTCTTTTTGCTTACATCTTTAATTTATTCAGTAATGTTTTTTATTTTCATTATACATACAAGCCTTGTACTTCTATTAAATTTATTCCTAATTATTTTATTCTTTTAATGCTATTATAAATGGAATTATCTCCTTCTACTTATGGATTTTTTTTTTAAAGATTTTGTTCATTTATGCATACACGAGGTGGGGTACAGGCCAGAGGTGCAGGGAGTGAGAAGATTCACCAGAGAGAGTGGGGAGCAGAACAGGCAGATTGACTGAAATACACTGCTGAGGGGAGCAGCAGGGTAGGCAAGAGAGTTCTCCTGCGCCATGGGGATCGAACTTACACTGCAGCGGAAGCCCCACAGTGCAGTGCTCAACCCATTGAGCCACCGGAAAGGCCCCAGATTTATGAGTTTTTTAATTAATGTGTTGGGAATGCAGTTAATTTTTAGGTATTGATCTTCTATCCTTCAACCCTACTGGACAATTTATGAGCTCTAATATTTTTATTTTGTGTAGATTCCTTTGGCTTTTCTACAACAGATCATGTCATTTGCAGAGATAGTTTTATTTCCTTCTTTCCAATCAGCCTGTCTTTTAAAAAAAATTTTCTTGCCTAACTACTCTGACTGTAGCCTCTATTAAACATTATAATGGCAAGAGCAAACATTTTTGTTTTTTGCTTTATCCTTGGAAGAAAACTTTCAGTCTTTCTCCACTAAGTAGTACACTCAATTTTAAATATTAAAATAATTTTGATGACACTGGAGTTGATTCTCTTTCCATTTGTTCCTGTTCTTTCCTTAAATAATAAAAATGTTAAAGGCAGGCACTATTAAAGACAAATTCTGAAGTTCAGCAATGTGATGAAAATTAAGCAATTTGTTGAGATAGTTGCATCTGATTTTCTGTCATTGTTTTCCTTAAATCAGACAATGAACAGTGAAGATTTGGAAAATCCATTCAGTTTGACTGTTCATTTTCTTACATATTAAAAACTTGAGTTTTTTCATGTGTAGTATAATTGATAACTACAATATTCTAAAATCAGCCTAAGTGGTAGTTTATTGTTTAGGAAAAGAAGTAAACTCTTTTGGGGTTAATACATTATATTTAGCTATGTTAATTTTTCATTAGGTAAAACATTTTCTTCTCCCAAGTACATTTTTATTTTTAGATTCTTACCTTGTGATGGTATGGACTTTGAGGTTTTTAATTGCTTGAGATTGTGCATTAGTATGAACCATGACGCAATGAATGTTGATAAAATCTTGAATTTCATTATGTTACCCTGCAGTTAGACAGATACTGCCGAATTGAACCTAAACAACAGGGAATTAATAAATTATACTTTTATTTATCTTCCTTTGGACAGGTCTTACATTGTTATGTAATAGGATTTATCTGCCCTGTTTGGATATATTAGTGTGGGATGACTAAGAAATTTAAATCTTTGAGCCAATAAGGGACTGAGTTTATCTGAAAAATATACATTTTTCTTTGTTTTCTGCCATAAATAAACCCATAACCAAAAAAATAGTATTTTTTAAAAACTTCAATGCTTAAAATTTTATTTCATTTTATTATTTTTTTAATCTTTGCTTAGAAAAACTGGTGTGTGGGCCAGAGGTGTAGGTGGTGAGAGAATTAACCAGAAACAGATTAGTGGGAAGCAGAGCTGATAGATATGCTGAAATACAGCACTAAGGGAAGTAGTGGGCTAGATAGGAGTGGTCTGCTGTGCCATGGGGGCCAGCTCCCTGTCCGGGAATTGAACTCAGGCCGCGGTGGTGGCGCTGAGCCTTAATAACCCCTGAGCCACCAGGGAGGTCCAGCACTTAAAATCTAAATAAATTTAAATAAAAGCTATTCCTGTGCTGTCAACAACCAGTTAGAAATATTAGCCTTTTGGCTATGTCACCAAAAGTATGAACTAGCCTAGCAATCAGTTTGACAGAAAATGTAGCGTTTGTACAAGGAACAGTAGAACTTGATCGATAACATAAAAGAATACTTAAATAGAGAGCAGATGTTACTGTAGAAAGATAATGGAGAAGTGATAATTTTCGCTGGATTAATATGTGAATTTTAAATAGTCATCGCCTGCAAAGAGAGAATGTTTATCTAGAATGGGGATGCAGTGGAGGAAAAGAAAAAAACATGGGAGAGAGGAAAAAGAGAAACTGTTGGGTAGATGGAGTTGGATTTAATGATTGACAATAGCTGCATTACCCAATATGGTAGCCACTAGCTAAATGTTGTCATTTAAATTTAAATTGACTAAAACTTACAGTTTTCTCTGTTGCACTAACCACATTCTAAGTATTCAGCAACCATATACAGTAACTCCACCTGTATTGGACGAGGCAAATTATAAAACAGAAAGTTCTGCTGGGCACTGTTGATATAGAAAAGTAATGCTCAAATATAGCTAAGTAAAATTTAAAATAAAAGTAAATATGGGAGTTTCCCTAACAAATAATAAAACATATTCTAAATAATTAATTAAAGCAACATAGTTGTGGTCCAAAACCAGAGAAATCAGTGTAATACAATTTACCATTTACATATGTTGCATAATCTGATTTTGTTTTTCTGGTAAGCTTTATTATATATATTAGTTGTTCTTAGTTACAGCTTTGTGGGGGTCTTTCCTCACTGTTCTTGTTTATTTTGTTTTATTTGTTTATTTTGTTTTATTTGTTTATTTTGATTTACCAGCTATTATTAAAATTCTTTGAAGTCTTGCCTTTTACCCAAACGATTGCCTTAACTTCTTTAGCAGTTTACTTTTCTATAATTGTTCTTCTTTGCTTTTTCCATATAAACCATATTTGTTTTTTTTTTTTTAACCTTCTTAATGTTCGGAAAGTTAAGGACTACCTATTTATCATTCTTTAAAAAAAATACTTTTCATAATCAGTACCCAATCTACTAGTTTTTGCTCTATCACACCCTGAAAACAATCCCATTTTGTTGATAGGAGTAAATTCAAAACCTAGAAAAAACTAGTAGTAACAGTTCCTGAGAAGTATTCTCAATCTATTTTTTACATTTTGAAAGAGGAAAATATAATATTTTATAAGTAATCATTTTGTTTAAAGATTTTCTCTTCCCTAACGTTGTTCCCAGCTCACCTCTCACCCTGTCCTATTAATATCTACTTACAAATCCATTAACTAAGCTTTTTTTTTCCTATTGGAAATCACATTTTGTAAAGACATTTAAAAAAAACCAAATCAACCATTTTGTAGTTTTGCTAGAAACCATAATTGCTTTTGAAAATACTGCAACCACCATTGTTTTATTTTTTACTTTAGTAGTACTTGGAGAGTAATTTATGGTTTTGGTAATGTATTTTTCACATTTAGAAGTCTAGATTGAATGTGTTAATGTTACAGAATTGTTTCTATAAATGAAATTATCAGACAGTTTCAAGTTATTAAGAGTTTAGGAATAAAATCATTTGGAATCTTTGTGTCCTTCCCGCTTTTAACTTCTTTTAAATCACTCTGTGCTACCTGAGTGACCTTACCAGCTACTGTCACTTGATGTTAAATTAAGTGCATAGCACATTTACTAAAACTTACCTTTTGAGAAGTTTTATTGCTGAAAATCTCAGATTCCCTAAAGCAGAAGTCAGAAGTTCACAATGCAAAAATTTTACATATTAACCATATGTAACCATATGGTCCAAGAAACCATATGAATGCACTCACTTGGAAATGTTTTCCAGAATAAAATTTCAAACTATTTAGAAAAAAACAAGTGAACAAAAATAGAACCCAATATAATATAGCAATTTGGCTCTAGCCAAATCTCATAAAACAGAAAGAGTAATAAATGTTAAGTAAATTGGACATTCAAATCAAGAAGCGTAAGAAAAATCCCAATAAAGAATTAATAAAAGTAAATGCAGAAAAGAAATAGCGAAAAAGCAGTGGGTTAAATCAGTAATGTTAAAAGTACTTCTCTGATAAAGACTGATATGATAGACTTTTAGCCAAGTATAATCAAGAAAAAATAAAGATGATAATAATAACCTTTAGAATAAGAAAAATGGCGGGGCCTCCCTGGTGGCGCAGTGGGTTAAGCAACGCACTATGAAGCAGACCGCAGCCACTGCAGCACGAGTTCGATCCCTGCTGCCGGCCAGGGAGGG
>JAGFMF010011859.1:636088-668652 GCA_019455555.1 Galemys pyrenaicus
TGCCTGTTCTGCTCCCCGCTCTGTCTGTGGTGAATCCTCTCACCCCCCCACACCTCTGGCCTGTGCCCCAGTGTTTGTATGCGTAAATAAATAAATCTTAAAAAAACAAAAAAAAAAGAATAAGAAAAATGGCATAGCTGCAGATAGGGATTTATTTTTACTGATAAAAAAAGACTTCCAATTATGTGAACAGGATATGCATATGTATAACCCTCCTGAATTCCAGTTGCATAGAAATCTATGCATATACATTCTAAATGCATGTGAACTCTAAATGAATGGCTAGATTCATTTATAACATTATCTCAAAAATTTGAAAATCTCTTTAGGTGAGAAAGAGGAGAAAACAAGGTATCAGTTGGGTTTCAATAAATTGGAGCCATAAGAATTATATTGTAATGATGTGTTTCAAATTCTCTGAAGAAGAAAACTCCCAAACCCCTGAATTTGACTTGAATAAAAGTTGCTTTTATACAATATGGAAAAATGGCTTTCATTTCATTTATTATTCTGTCACTGCATAACAAATCATCCTGAAATTTAGTGGCTTACAAAGCAAAAATTCATTATTTCCTGTGATTTTATTGGTTAACTAGCTAGTTCTTTTTATTCATATGGTATTGGCTAGGGCATGGAGAAGAGAAGATCTAAAAGAGCCTCAGTTTGCAGTTAGTGTTGGCTGCTGGTTAGGAGTGCAGCAGAGGCTTTTGGCCAAACAAAGGCCTTGATTCACCTTTTTGAATCTTCTCATAGGCTGTTTGAGCTTCTTTATACTGTAACTGCCGGGGTTCTTTAGAGTGCCTTCTAAGATAAAGGCAAACACTACAGGGCATTACATTCTGTGGCTTCAGAGGCCACAGAGCATCATTTGTACCATATGGTTTTTAATCCAAGCTCATCTAGGACCTGCCTAGATTCAAGAGGAAAGGGAAAGTGTTAACATTTCTTGATGATAAGGTGGTTTAGGCATATTGCAGAAGAACACATAGGATAGAAAATAGGAGGCATCTGAAGAAATGAAGTTTATCCTAACCTTTATTTGATTCAGTTTGAGTATTTTGCCCAATCTCATATCCCCAGGGGTGACCCAGGATCATAGAAGTGGGAATGAAGAGGAGATGGTTTTAGAATTATAGAAGAATTCAGATCAGTAAGGATTGGTTGTTGTTTAAATGTGTTGATCAAGGCAAAGAAAAGAATCAGACTTCAGTAATGTTGACAGCTGCATATACATACCCTTTTATATTGGAAAGTCATAATGCCATGAATGTCAGCTCATTCATTATGTTAGTAGTCACGCATTCCTTGAAAATCAGCCTATAGTTATTAAAATAAAGTGGTTTCTTTGGACTACTGTTACATTTAAGAGATTTTCCTAATAAGTCATGTAGAAATTACCTAGGTATTCCACACTTTCTAAATTCTAAATTTCTCTATTGCTCTCCCCCCCTACTAGGTAAATGGCACTGATGCAGATTACGAATATGAAGAGATCACACTTGAAAGGGTAAAATTTTTATGCATAATTAGTCTGTTGCTTTAAAGAACTCTTTAATTATATTGTTCATTCATACAGAATTGCAAAGCAGACACTTTCAAAAACAACCATGTGATGTTAATTTCTTTTATAAGTTGTTTATATGATAATTACATATCATAAAATTAGCCATGGTATTTTCAGAACATGTAGCTTTTCTTTAATAATCTTTGTAACATAAACTTTTACTTTAAAATAGTGTTAGATTTACAAAAAATAAGAAAGAATTCCCATTTACCATGAACTCAGTTTTGACTTATAGATATGAGACTACTAATGTCTTATATTACTAGAATGTAATAAATGAAAGCACTATTTTTTTGACTAGTAAATCAGTACTGTTATATTATTATTAACTAAAATATATAAGTTTACTTGGATTTTTTTTAGTTTTGTTTTTCTCTTCCAGGATCCCAGTAATTTAGTAATGTTTCCTTAGTTTTCTTTAGACTATGACAATTTCTCAAATTTTTCTTGCTTTTTTTAACTTTATTATTTTACATATAATGAAATATTATTTAAAGTGTTTGGTATCCATGTAACATGGTCAACAAAATAATAATCAGGTTCTAACTAACAAGAATTTGTCAAAAACTTATTATCATGCAATTCCCCAGTCAGAAAATAAAGGTAAAATTCAGATTTGTAAATACTGACATATTTCCCCATTAAGAAGACCCATGTTCAATTGATATTGTATTTTAATAGTATCAACTCTCTGACCAGCATTTTTGGAAAGTAAAATGTTCTACACAACTATATACCCTAAAAAACTGAATGTCTGTGTATTTAAGGCTAAAATTCCTGTATAA
Organism: Galemys pyrenaicus; assembly: GCA_019455555.1. Taxonomy (NCBI): domain Eukaryota; kingdom Metazoa; phylum Chordata; class Mammalia; order Eulipotyphla; family Talpidae; genus Galemys; species Galemys pyrenaicus. The sequence goes on from JAGFMF010011859.1 coordinate 638,438, forward strand.
TTAGATTTACTTTTATTTGAAGCCAAATGGATTGTGAGTGAAAATAGACCTAAAAGGATCATTGACATTTGTAATAGATCTTTACTGCTTACTACCTGAATTTGAATTATCTGCTCAACAAGGTGGATGACTAACTTTCAAGTAATCATAGTACTAATGTATTTTACATATTTCAATATGGTATTTTGGTTTGAGGATATATAGTCAATATATCATCCTAACATTTTATCTTACTCATTTCTCTCCAGTACCTTTTAAATTCCTTTACTCAGTACTGTATACTGTTTCGCTGACTGAAGAACTTGAGTGCTGGAAATTGAGATGCCATAGTATACAAACTTATGACTAGAAGATTGCACATTTAATCTAATGCACAGAGTAGTGACTACAGTCAACAGTATTGTATTGTACACTTCAGAATAAGAGACTAGGTCTTAAATAGTCGCACTACACACAAAAAAAAATGATAATGTGATGTTTTAAAGGTATTTGTTAATGCTCTGTTGATAATCATTGCAACATATAAATAAATCAAGTTAACACCTTCTGCATCTTAGATTTACAGAATGTTATATGTAAATTATAGCTCAATTTCTTCAAAAAGCAGATAAAATAAAGAATTTTTTCTTTCAGTTAATCTGTCACAACTTGTTGATACTATTACGAGATTCTAAGAAACTTCTGAAGATTTTAAACTGAGAAAGAAATAAAATATTAAAATAGAATCTAAGAACACATCATAGTATAGTTAGAACTAATACTAGCGGTTAAGAATAGGTACAGGTATATCCACTTGAGTTATCTGAAATCCAGAGTTAGAATGAACATTCTCTTAAAAATTAATATTAATACAGTTTCTTTGAACAGATGTCCTTAGAGATTCTTTTTGTAGCAGTAGAGCCCTTCCTTAAAGAAAATGTTATTCGCAAATTCAGTATGTAAAATAAGCAAACAGTAGCATATTTTAGCAAAATTGACTTTGCTATCAAATAAACTCAAAATATTAAGTTCTCAGGTTGGGTTTAGGTATTTTAAAAGATGCCTTTTGTTTAAATTGAGGGTGATGGCAATTGTTACTGAGTAGTTACAATTTGGTCATTTTAAAATAACCGGATGGCAAGGTTAGTAGAAGAAGAAAAGCACCATATTCTACCCCTTGTTTCAAAGGCTGAAACAATATATTGGTTTTACTCCTAAATAATAGTAGCAGAAAAATACCTCTAGTGTTTTTTGTCTTAGGAAAGATTTGCCATACTAAACATGAGTGAGGTGCAGTCTAGAAGAAAAAGACTGACACGTCTGCATGTGAGTGACTAAGGACAAATTACACATACTTATAAATTACAGAAGTGCTCCAGTCTGTAGAAATACTCATTGTGCATTCTTCAGTCTCACCTATTCAGCAGTAATGTCTCTGCGTTCTTCATAAAGTAAAAAGTTTTCCTTACGTCTCTTAATTTGGAATTTTCATATTTCCCAGACATGTACCTTTATATATGTGTCTTCTATGTTAGCGAAATTTCTAGGTCTCATGAATAAAAATCTTATCTCTCTTCCCAGGGAAATTCAGGGCTTGGTTTCAGCATTGCAGGAGGTACAGACAACCCACATATTGGAGATGACTCAAGTATATTCATCACCAAAATTATTGCAGGAGGAGCAGCTGCCCAAGATGGAAGATTGCGGTATGTTTTACATTTTATGTTGTTCACAGACTCCATTTTGTATATTGTTATTGAATCAAACTGAGTAAGTCATTAATATAAAAACTGATTCTGCAATAACAAGTTAATGAATGAAATAACTGCATTAAGCATTGATTTCCTGTTTTCATTTAGGAATTAAATTGTATCTTAAATAATATTTTGAGTAATAAACTTGGTTGACAGTTTAAAGGTTAACAGATTTAGAGAAATCATAGGTTTCCCTTCATATTTTCAGATACATTCAGTAAGTATTTTTTCCTTATTTTTTGGGTGGGAAAATGTATATAAACTTATTTTTAGATACAGGGAATCATATATTTGAGTTTATATCCTATACCACAAAGAGTAGCTTATACAAACTTTAATGTATTTTCTTAATTAGCTGAAAGGAGGAACATTGGTCTCTTTTTTAGTTCAGTGTTCCATTTCAGAAGATATATTTAGCATATTTTGTTATTTACTTAGGGCATAGATTTTAACACTTTTTCCATTCCTTTCTTTGTTATTTCTTATATATGCTGGTAGCCTGAGGTTTTAGGACTAGGGATTAATTAATATTGAGGTAACATTAGTTTATAGCACTGTGTCAGTGTCGTGTACATAGTTTCTCACCTCAGCAACACTGTGTGTGTGTGTGTGTGTGTATAAAATCCTGTGCCTCACAACCAAATGTCCATTACCATCTACTGTCAACCAATCAATTCTGTCTACCTGTTTTCCCTAGCCTATTCCCTCTCATAACCATCATTCTATTGTTATTGGTAGTTCGATTTTTTCTTTATAGTCCACAACTAATGAGTGAAATCACATGGTAAATTTCTTTCTCTTTCTGACTTACTTCACTTAACATAACCCTCTTAAGGTCCATCCGTATTGCCACAGATGGCAAGATTTCATCATTTTTCATGACTGAGTAATACTGTATATAGCACCAAATTACATTCCATTCAATAGTGCAAGAGGGTTCTTTCTCCCTCCTTATCCTTGTCAACACTTACTACGCTTGACTTTTTTATAGTAGTCTTTCTCACTGGTGAGCAATGGTATCTCATTGTGGTTTTTATATGCATTTCATTAATGGTAAGTGATATAGAATATCTTTAAGTGATATAGAATATCTTTTTACTTCTGTTCATCATCTACATTGTGAAATGCCATTTTAATCCTCTGCCCATTTTTTTTAAGATTTATTTATTTATTCATACAAGAACTGGGGTACAGGCCAGAGGTGTGGGGGGATGAGAGAATTCACCAGAGATAGAGTGAGGAGCAAACAGACTTATAGACTGAAAGACACTGCTGAGGGGAGCAGCAGGCAAGGCAGGAGAGGTCTGCTGTGCCATGTAGGACACCTCCCTGGCCGGGAATGAACTCATGCTGCAGTAGCTGCAGATGCTTCATAGTGCAGTGCTTAAACCCTTCCACCACCAGGGAGGCCCCTGCACACTTTTTTATTTTTATTTTTATTTTATTTTGGTATTTAACTGTTTATATATTTTGGATCTTAACTCCTTGTCTGATAAATTGTTTGCAAATATCTTCTTCCATTCAGGAAGCTGTCTCTTAATTTAATGATGGTTTCTTTCACTATGGGGAAGCTTTTTCATTTGATGTTACATTTGTTTGTGTTTTGCTTCAGTTGCTGTTGGTAATGCATCTACTAAGTCCAAGGTCAGATTGCTTATTGCCTCTGTCATCTTCTATTTATTTTATGTTTTAGGTCTTACATTCAAGACTTCCATCCATTTTGAGTTGATTTTAGTCTATATTGTTAGAGTGGTCTAGTTTCATTCTTCCCACGACCGTTTATTGAAGAAACTTTTTTCATCTCATATTCTTGGAATTAGGGGTGTGTGTGTGTATGTTGGGCGGGGTTGTTGTTTCTGTGTTCTAGATTCTATTTCATTGATTTTGTGACTGGTTGCATTTTGGTTTCACAACCCCCCATGCTTTTTTCAGTCAGGGAGCATGCTACATCTGTTTTGTTATTTTTTTCCCTCAGGATTAGTACAGCTATTTGAGGTATTTTGTGATTCCATACAAATTTTAGGATTTTTTGTTCTGTCTGTGAAGAGGTCTTAGTAGAGATTCTATTGTATCTGCGTATTGCTTTAGGTGAAAATGGCCTTTCTGACAGTATTGATTTTTCTGATCCATGAACACAGAAAGTTTTTCCACTTCTTTGTGTCTTCCTTAATTTCTTTCAGTAGTGTCTTTTAGAGTTTTTAGTATACAGGTCTTCACTTCCTTTCATTAAATCTATTTTTGAGTATTTTAGTTCTTTTTGCTATGATCATAAATGGTAGTTTTATTTCTCTTTCTATTAGTTCATTATTTTCATATGAAAATGCAAAAGAAAAAGGTATGTTGATTTTTTAACTTCACTGCAACTTCACTGTACAGTTTATTATTTTTAACAGCTTTTTGGTGGCATATTTATGGTTTTCTATATATAATATAGTATTCAGGCACAGCGGGTGTATGATTTAAGGATATTTAGGATTTCCTCTAGGTTGTTAATTTTTTGGCTGACACATGCTTACAGTAGTGTCAGGATCCTTTGAATTTCTTTGGTAACTGCTCTAACATCTCTTTCATTTCTGATTTTATTTGAGTCTTTTTTCTTTTTATCTGAAAGAATCTAGTCACAGAGGTTTGTCAATTTTGTTGATTTTTTTTTAAACACAGCTCTTTGTTTCATTGATCTTTTGTGTTCATTTTTCTATTTATTTCTACTCTAATTTTTATTATTTTCTTCCTTCTGACTTTGAGCTTCATTTTTTTTTCTTTTCCTATCTCTTTTCCTATTTCATTTATGTTACCTTGTTTGAGGTTTTTCTATAACTTTCTATAACAAGATTTTTAAAATCTTGTATCTGGGTGGTTAAAGGCAATTAAAATTATTTTTTGATAAGTCAATCAGCTAATCTCAGTTCTATCACTTACTGTCTTTTTTTTTTTTTTTCACTTACTGTCTTTCTGACCTTAATTTATGCACTCTGAGCTTCCAATTTTTTTATTCTTACATCACAGCTTTGTCATATTCTGGGTGATCTTGGGAAATATTTTAACTCTTTGTGCCTCAATTTTGCCATTTGTAAACTAGCTATATAAATATGTGCTTGCCTTACAAATTGTTGTAAGGGTTAGAACACTAAAAGAAGTGTATATAACATGTTAGTGCTAAGTAGGTACTTACAATGTCAAGTATCTTAATACCTTTACATAATAAACACACAAGTTCAGCTGTCATTCATATTTTTGTGTATTCTGTTATTTGTCTTTTGCTAGCTTTGGGAAATGCATATTTGACACATTGGGATTTAACATATAGTTTCTTCACCTGTATTTTCACTAGTAAATTATTCTCTATACCTGAAGTGAATATGACAAGATTTTGGCAAAGTAAACATTGATGTTTAATATTTAATTTTCTTGATACTTTCTTCCCTCAGGGTCAATGACTGTATATTGCGAGTAAATGAAGTAGATGTTCATGATGTAACACATAGCAAAGCAGTAGAAGCATTGAAAGAAGCAGGTTCTATTGTGCACTTGTATGTAAAAAGGCGGAAACCGGTATCAGAAAAAATAATGGAAATAAAACTCATTAAAGGTCCTAAAGGTATGAGATAAGTCAAACTCAACTGATTTTTATCTCAAGTTGAATTTACTGAAAAAAAAATCATAAAATGCTGATATTAACTTGTAGTCATTAATCCACAAATTTTATTCAATGCCAATACATAAACTAAGTTAAAAGAAAAAAGTATTTAAAGTGTTATTAGCAGTTATCTGCAATGAGGGCTTTAAGATGTGATTTCTGAATTTTGAAAGTATCAGTAGCTCTGAGAATGAAAATATTGACTACTGCATGGCTTCTTGAAAAAGATGGTATTCCAAAAAATGAGAAAAGGAATAGAGAGTTACAAATTTGTCTGGCACTAAAGTGACAGAATATATCAATTACAGAAGTTCCTTATTTAAAATTAATTGGAAAAAGAACAAAATTATTATCCCCATTTCTGAAGGCTATTAATTTTGCTGCTAACAAAAATTTTATTTTTCTCGGTTGCTTTCATTATATGAAGATATTAAAACAATGGAAATAAATAGTAATAAACACAGCTATGAAGGTTATAAAAGTGAAATTTATAAAATTATGTAATTGCTCTTTAACAAATTTGTTTAAAATGAGACTTTCAGAAATAGTCTGGCCAGGTATGGATGAGGAGAAGGAACCTATTTATAATTATGGGAATAACTATAATTTATTATTGTCTACTGATGGCAGAATAAAGTTTTAGGATTTTGAAAGTCATAAATAACTTTCTGTTTTTGAAAATAGTAGTGTGATGCAATTATCACCTTTTAGTTACCATCTTTTTATTTTTTTTTCTGGATTTAAGTTGACATATATTAATGAAATTCAAAAATCTCATGCTTTTCACACAGGTCTTGGATTCAGCATTGCTGGAGGTGTTGGGAATCAGCATATTCCCGGGGATAATAGCATCTATGTAACCAAAATAATTGAAGGAGGTGCTGCACATAAAGATGGTAAACTTCAGATTGGAGATAAACTTTTAGCTGTAAGTATGAGAGATACATTGTTTTTAAAAATCACGCATTCTTGTGTACAGAGTTAGCAAGTGATCCAACGTCATTTATGTGTGGCTTTCCAATTTTCCCAGCACCGTTTACTAAAGAGACTCTTTTAACTGTTTTTGGGTCGTAGCTTATTTATCATAGCTTAATTGCTGCTATGTCCAGGACTTATTTCTGGGCTTTGATTCTCTTCTATTGATCTACGCATCTTTTGTGGCCAATACCATATTGTTTTTAATACTGTTTCTCTATAGTAAAATTGGAAGTTAAGTGATGAGATATATGTGTTTCTCTCCTTTTTCTCAGAATTGCTTTTGTAATGCTGGGCCTTTTGTGGTTCCATGTAAATTTCAATTTTTTTGTTCAATTTTTTGAAAATTATTGCTAATTTTGATGGTGATTTCTTTCAGTTTTTCACCACTGAATATTATATTGACTATTGGTTTGTAACATAAGACCTTTATTCTATTAAGGTAGATTCTTTCTATACAAGTCTGATTTAGGGTTTTTATCATAAATGGGTGTTGGGGCCTCCCTGGTGGCACAAGGGGTTAAACACACTATGAAGCATCCGCAGTCACTGCTGCATGAGTTCAATCCCTGGCCAGGGGCGTGACCCATATGGCACAGCAGATCTCTCCTGCCTTGCCTGCTGCTCCCCTCAGCAGTGTACTTAAGTACAGCTGCCTGTTCTGTGCCCCACTCTGTCTCCGGTGGATCATCCATCCCCCCACACCTCTGGCCTGTACCCTAGTTCTTATATGCATAAATAAAGTGAAATCTTAATTTTAAAAAAGGGTACTGATTCTTTTTTTTTTTTTTAAGATTTATTTATTTATGCATACAAACACTGGGGCACAGGCCAGAGGCGTGTGGGGGGGTGAGAGGACCCACCACAGAGAGCAGGGAGCAGAGCAGGCAGATCAACGGAAGTACACTGCTGAGGGGAGCAGCGGGCACAGCAGGAGAGGTCTGCCATGCCATGTGGGCCCCCCCCCGCCCCCCGGCCGGCAGCAGGGATCGAACTCGTGCTGCAGTGGCTGCGATTCGCTTCATAGTGCGTTGCCCAACCCACTGCGCCACCAGGGAGGCCCAGGGTGCTGATTCTTATCCAGTGCTTTCTCTGAATCTGTTGATATTATCATGTGATTTTTCTTTTGTTGATATGATTAATGATTGATTTGTGTGTATTAAACCATGTGTGTATCTCTGAGTTGAATCCCACTTGGTCGTGGTGTATTATCCTTGTGATAAACTGTTGAATTGGATTTGCTGGCATTTTGTTGAATGTATCTTTGCAAGGATGTTCTTCAGGGATTAGTCTATAATTTTCCTAGGCTGTCTTCATCTGGTTTCAGCATTAAGTTAATGTTGGCATAATAAAATGCATAAGTTCATTTGTAAAGCCATCTAAGCTTGGGCTTATTACTATTTCAATTTCCATACTTTTGTAATTGGTTTGTTCAGTACATCTGTTTCTTCCTGAGTTAGTCTTGGTAGACTATATTGATCTAGAAATTTATCCATTTCTTCAAACTTATCAAATTTATTGGCATATAGATGTTTATAGTAATCTCTTAGGATCTTTTGTGCTGTCTGTAGCAATTTCTTCTCTTTGATTTGTGGTTCTTTTTATTAATATTTTTCTCTTTTTTTGGTTAGCCTAGCTAGAGTTTTATGTCTTTTTTATCTTCTTGAAGAATCAGCTCTTAGTTTCATTGATTCTTTTTATATTGTCTTTTGATCTCTTTCATTATTTCTACTCTATTAATTTCCTTCCTTCTACAAACTAACGGGTTTTGTTTGTTCCTCTTCATCAAGTTGCTTTAGGTGTAGTGTTAGCTTTTTTGGGATTTTTCTTGCTTCTAAATATGGTCCAGCATGGCAATTGTTTTCCTCCTTAAGACCATATTTGTTGCATCCCATATTTTCTGGTAACTTATATTATTAGTTTTGTGAATCTGAAGGTATTTTTTAATTTCTGCTTTCATTTCATCTGCTGTTCAACAGCATATTGCTTAGTCTCCATGTGTTCGTAGTTTTCTGATAGTTTTCTTTTTGTTTTTGTTTGTTTGTTTTTTCTAATTTTATGACATTATGGCCAGAAAAAACACTAGATATAATTTTGTCTTCATAGTTTTATTGACAATTGACTGCAGAGGTCGGGGTAAAGAGACATAATTACTGCTTGAGCCTGAGGCTCTCAAGACAGATCATCTGGAGCCTTCATCAGCAGGAAGAAGCAGGTCAAAACACCTGGGTCTCCTCGTAAAAGGAGGCTACTACTCAGAGTCCAGGCTGAGATACTCAGAACAACTGCCACCTCTGACCCAGGACTAAAACTAAAACACAGAAATGCTTGAACTTACCAGAGCTCAAGAACCTACCAATAAGAGGAGCAAACAACCCAGTATAAGGCCCTGTACTGAAAATAAGACAGAACAACTCCTGGCCCGTGGCCCTAGACTACAATCCTGCCTGGTACTGCAGCTAGTGCTTAAGAATAGCCCAGAATGGAAGTAGACATGAGACTATAAGACATACTAAGACTGAGGAGTTGACCTGGAGGAGGGTATCATTGTGGATCCCCACCACACCACCCTGAACCCCACGGCAGCATAGGAAGTTACATATTCTTGATTCCACTGGTGTGATCCTTTGGTGCCCCTACTGCCCTCGTCCCATTTTATATTTACGACCCCTTGCTGGTACCAGTCCTCAGATTATTTCAAGATGTGCAAAGACAACAGTCTAAAATACCTGTCTCTATTACAACCCACAAAAAATTAAAAACAAGGAGACAATGAATATACCACACATGCTGGAGCAAAAAAATCCCGAAAGGATCCCTCAATATGCTGGACCTGGGAAGCATTATAGAAGGGAAACTCAGGCAGTGTTGATGGAACTCAAAAAATCATTGACGGATATAAAGCAAGAGACTAAAGATAAGGAAAATACAAGGCAGCTACAATTAGAAATAAGAGCTAAGAAACTTTATAGCAGATTTAAAAAACATAACTGAAGGTCTCAATAGCAAACAGACAGAAGCAGTGGAGAGACTTAACCAACCTGCAAAAACAGTATTGAAGAACACACAAATAGATCAGTGTACAGAAGAATTTTAAAAAAGAAAACTGTAAGAGCCCTTTGGGACAACTGAAAGAGAAGTAACATCCATATCATGAGGATCCCAGAAGGAGTCAAGAAAGAGAAAGGCGTAGAAAATGTATTTAAAGAAGCAATTGCTAAAACTCATCTGGGAAACCAATCAGATTTCGTAATCCAGGACCCCAAATAGTAAAGATTGTAGAGGAGCAGGATTGTGGTAGAGAAGGAATTAGAAGTTCACTTTTAGATACACCAGACACACACACTAAGACTCTGAGTAGTAGCCACTGTTTATGAGGAGACCCAGGTGTTTTGACCCGCTTCTCCCTGCCAATTAAGGGTCCAACTGTTCTGTATTGAGAGCCTTAGGGTCAGGTCAGTAATTCTGTCCCCACACCCTCACCTCTGCAGCTCTCCAACAGTGAACCCTCTCTCCAGGGTGTCATCTCACACACTCCCTTGTCTAGTACAGTTTGTCTCAGGAGACCCAGATGTTGGTATGTGCCCTAGTCAGTATCTGTAGCGGCCTCAGCCCAGCAGCTGCTCTTCCCTCTTGTGTGCTGTACTGCCCCATTACTGCTCTAAACATAGTTTACTAAAAGTTTTCGCTAACCTTTTTTCCTCTCTGCTCTGGTTGAACATTTTTTTCCTCAGGAGATTTTTGCCTTTGTTTTCTGGAGTTTAGTTGTGGGGAGGCAAGCCTGGAGGCTTTACTCTGCTGAGATCTTTCCAGGTCTATTATTAGTCATTTGTCACACCTTCAGCCAATTTTTTTGTTTTATTTGTCACTCACAGTCTTACCTCACTGGTCACTCATTCCCATTCTCCTTATGGTACTTCTTCACCTCCCTAATCACTAAACATCTGTGTGACCCAGAACTAAGTCCCTGTACATTTTCTCTTCTCCCTGTAATAGGTAGTCAAGCTAACTAATGGTCTCATTGTACATGGTGGGGAAAAGTATTATCTTCTGAGCTCAGTTTTATTTGTATCCTCACACTCATTTTGTTCTTGGGTAAATAACAGAATATTTTAACAGTGGTTCATGTGAAAACATTTGAAAAGTCCTATGAAATTTCCTATGGTCTCCTTTTATACACCTCAAATGTCATCTCAAATTTAATACATCTAAAAGTGAACTTCTGATTCCTACCTGCCCTGCAATCCTGCTCCTTCTATAATCTTTACATCTCACTGGATGCACAGTTGATCCTTTTATGTTTGCACAAGTATAAAAAGTCTGTATTATCCTCTTTCTCTCGTGTTGTAATTGACTTACACAGGAAATTTTATCAGATCTCTTATCTAATGCTGCATAAGAAAACAAGTTAAATCACTATCTAATGCTGTCATATCACTGTCTAATGCTGTCTATCACTATCTAATTGTATCAACTATCTAAACACAAAAATCAGTGGCTAAAACAACAACCATTATTTATTTGCTTATGCTTCTACAGTTAGTGTCAGATCCAGCCAGGATAGCCTATTTCTATCCCACGTATTAGCCAAGGTAGTTACTTAACTAGAACCAGGGATTCACTTCCAAGTTGACTCACATAAGGCAAGCTTTCCAATAAGACTAACTTCAATGCCTGGTATTTCTCAGTCCTTTCTTTGCATCACAGTTACTAATATCTGAAGCTAATTACAGAGCCAAGCAAGATTCAGTGTAGAAAGGGGTTTTTACAAGGATAAAAAATAGTGAGCTGCACAATGCATTGCACAGCACCAAAGGAACACTATACCACAAGTCTTGACTTCAAAATGCAAGCAGTCCTTCTAAGAAGACCAAATGTGGTAGTGTTGGACCATAAATATAACCATGCAGTAGAAGCCCTGCAAATCACTAGTAATGAATGGGGAAAGTTGTGATTTGTCATCTTTAGAAGTTTTTGTTAAAACATGTAGAAAAGCAGAGCCTCCCTGGAGGGGCAGGGAGTAAAATCTCAGTGCTACCAAGCTATCCAGCCACTGTACCATGAGTTCGATCACTCACTAGTCAGGGAGCTAACTCACATGTTCTACAGATAGAACTAATAACTAAGTTTAGTAAGGGTGCCAGGATATAACACCACTACCTAAAAATCAATTGTTTCTATACAAAAGATAGATGAATAGCTAATAAATAATTGCAAAAATCTCAACTTGACTATTAACAATGGAAATACATACTTTAAGTACAAATTAAATCATGTATCTTTTAAATTTGTATTTTTTTATTGAGGTAAAATTGTTTTACAACACTGTTTATGATTTATAGGTATAGGTTCACACCTCTTCAGATGTATATTGCCACATCACACCCAACACCAAAGCACTCATAATCTTCTGTGTAATCTTCTGCTATAGTCCACTGTGTCCCCTCCCTTCTTTGTACTCTACCTTTTCTTCTTCCCCTCTGATAGCTTCAATCTGTAATCAGATGTTAGGGTTTGTTTTGGTTTGTTTTGTCTGCCCTCTTCTTTTTGTTATATCCCATGAGTGAATTTGTCCAGCATTTGTCTTTTTCCTTCTGAATTATTTCATTTAGCATATTCCCTCTCCACTTTGATCCATATCGTCACAAAGGGCAAAATTTTGCCTTTTTTGAATAACCAAGTAGTAGTACCACATCTTAATTCACTATCTGTCATTGGGTGCTTAAGTTGTTTCCATAATGTGGCTATTGCATATAATTTTGCAGTAAACATAGAAGTGCATATATCCCTTAAAATTAGTGTTTCTGCATTCTTTTTTTTTTTTTAAAGATTTATTTCTTTATTTATGCATACAAGCACTGGGGTACAGGCCAGAGGTGTGGGGGGTGAGAGGATTCACCACAGAGAGCAGGGAGCAGAACAACAGAAGTACACTGCTAAGGGGAGCAGTGGGCACAACAGGAGAGGTCTGCCGCACCATGTGGGTGTCGTCGTCGTCCGTCCGTCCGTCCCCCCCCCCCACCCCCCCCCGCCGGCAGCATGGATCGAACTCGTACTGCAGTGGCTGCGGTCCGCCCCATAGTACGCTGCTTAACCCACTGCGCCACCAGGGGAGGCCCAGTGTTTCTGCATTCTAAACGTAGATCATTTTACAGACTTTTTAAGCAAATATTCATTGTTGGCAAATTCTGAGAAGATGGGCACACTGATGTTCTATGTTAGTGAGTACATTTATCTAGAAGAGTAGTTTATATATCTTTTAATACTGGAATGGCTTAGAAAATTATGATTATGATCACACAATGGGGTACTGTACAACAGCTTTTTAAAATTAAATGCTTCTGTGTGTCCTAACATGAGATGATCTCTAAGATACCTTAAATATTCAGTTGCAAACAAAAACTTTGATCTCATTTTCTTTAAACAAGAAACACTAAAGCATACCCACAGCATTCCTAAGTGCCTATGTTCTGCTCCCCATTCTGTCTATGGTGAATCCTCTCACCTCCCCCCCCACACCTCTGGCCTGTACCCCAGCTCTTATATGCATAAATAAATAATAAAAAGAAATCTTTTTTTTTAAAAAAAAGATTGGTTATTCCATTAATATGTATAAACACCTTAACTTGCACTCATAAATAACTTCTTAATACCATAAATAATAAAAATGGTTATTTTATTTCCATAACTTTTATATTCTTTAAATCACTTTAACATTTTCTCTATCTTTTGGTGTAGTTGTTTATAACCAAAATGCAGAGAACAAATGAAATATCTTAAATGTCTTCTGGGATTCTTTTTTTAGGTGAATAGTGTATGTTTAGAAGAAGTTACTCATGAAGAAGCAGTAACTGCCTTAAAGAACACATCTGATTTTGTTTATTTGAAAGTGGCAAAACCCACAAGTATGTATATGAATGATGGCTATGCACCACCTGATATCACCAACTGTAAGTCTGCTTAGATATATCTTATTTCCACAGATGTGAAATATCTTAATGAAAGTTTCCCAATATAAAGTTTAAACATTACAATTATTTTTAAGGAACTATTGAACATTTTAACCAAATTCATAGTTAAAAAAATTTTAAGTCTGCATCTTCATAAGAAAACTGAGTGGCCTTTTTTAACTTTATTATTTTAGAACATTAAGTACCTTCAACATTTATGTTATTGATTTTCAGACTTTCATGTAAATAAGTCACCAAAGATATTTTCAAATAACATGTATTTTTTGTTCTAATTATTTGGGGGTGGAGAATTGATACTTATCTAATAAGCAAATTTTTTGACACACAAGGTGATTCTAACTTCTGTTTCATTAACCGCACTTTGAGAAACACTATCTTAAAATAGTTCTAAAACTTGGGCTTTCCTATACTCTCAACTATGAAGAGCAGATATTACCTTTGTATGTCAATCTATATGTGTATTGTCTAACTTTGTGTGCAGTATAATTGTGTTGCATAGAATTTAACTGTGAAAGTACTTAGGTAATTTTAAGTTTCATATTTGATTTTCAGTGTTTTTTTAATATACAAGCTGAGATTTAAATCTTTTTTAATGTGTTCTTGTTGATTAAATAATGAGTTTTACTTGATATGGACATTCATTGCTATTAGAAGCACCCATATGTAAAAGAGATTTTAAATATACTCTTTAATCTGCTTTTTCAAGTTTTCCTATATTAAATTACAGGATTTTCAAATATTTGTGATTTTATAAGTGACAGTGTTTCCAGTTTTAAAATGATTCAATTTCATTACCATCACTAATCATTATAAGTTAAATACAAATTATATTTTGAAATACATATACTATCCTTTACTGATTTTTATTATGTATTCATTGATTCATATAACTGAATTATTTCCGTAATAGTATACAGCCCCTCTAATGAACAAAAGTGATGACTTACACTTCATTTGTCCAAGAAAAGAATTTTGCTACTTGCTTAAAATCCTTACGTATAATTGGTCTTGTACACAAAACATATTATTAATATGACTTTATATAATTTTATTGTGAGTATGTTACAGGGCAACCCTAATATAAAATGGGTTTCCCTGACTGGGTCCTCACCCACAGGCTCAAAAGGCTTTCTTAATAAGCCCCAACTTCAGGCACACGTGACAAAAGTTATTAAAGGGATAATTTTACAAAAGAAGGGGAATAAAGTAGAAATATCACAAGGAGAAGAGAGGGATACAAATCCGTAAATATCCTACCAGATCTTCCTAGCTGGAACGCAATGGCGTGTTGAGAGCTGGCTCTGAATCAAGCGAGATGGCTCTGAAGGAAGAGAGAGCCCAAGGCTCACCTCTCTGGTTTTATAGCAGCCTGGCTGCTTAACTCCACCCTCAGGTCCCAGTGATCTGCTCTTTGATAATCATCTTATCGGATTTGTGGTTCTGGAACACTGATGGTCTGGAGTGGGGGTTGGAGTCCACACACCCATAATCCATTTAGGACCACCTTTTTCTGGAACACTGGTGGTCTGGAGTGGGGGTTGGAGTCCACACACCCATAATCCATTTAGGACCACCTTTTTCTGGAACACTGGTGGTCTGGAGTGGGGGTTGGAGTCCACAAACCCATCTGTGTAATCCATTCAGGACCACCTTTCCCCCTAACAAGTAGAGATGCAAATTCAGTAATAAACTGTTTTATCCATCAATTCTTATTTATTACGCTGCCTCTCTGTAAAGGATAACTATTCATATTTGTGATAGTTTTTCCACAAATTTAGAATTGGTGTTCTAATGATCACCAAGTATACAAATAGGTTATTTTTGCAAGTATGTCAAACTTTAAAAATGTTTTTTTATCCCAGTATCCCTTTACATGTCTAATGTAATATTTTTTCAAAATTGAGGAGCTGGTCCTAAAGAGTAATGATGAGATGGTTAGTTGTTTTCCCTGTACGCATAAGTAGGGTAGATTCTTCATGTTTTAGAGTCTATTATAGAGACAATAGAACATTATGAAAAAGCTCAAGTTCACTGATTCACCTTTATCAGAATGTTCTAATTCTGTGCCCCTCATAGGCAAACTGTTGGTTACTGCTAGTCCATATTTATACTATATATGCAATTCATAAATAATTTGTGAGGGTTTTAAAATTATTGCTTTAAAAAATTTTTTTTTAATTTTTGTTTAACCTATCGGCTCACCTGACGCAAACACTTACCATTAGACTGTACAACATACAGCCTGCCCCTTATGTTGGTAGTCTTCTAGTATCTCCTCATTTTGGCTTTGATCATTAATTATATTTTGGTGTCAGGCCTACTGCCCTTTTGTTACTACAATTCATAGTGTTGTTTTTAGTGTTGTCCAAACAAAATCCACATTGATGGGATATTCAGCAGTCTGGCTTCTTTGTTACTTTATCTCTCTTTAACATTCCTGCCCTCCATTTCAGCTCATACTGTTTCTAAGATAATACTTCAGATCTTGCTATCAGTACCTTCCCATCTCTCAAATCTCTATTTACATCATCCCATACTCTGACTACTTACCTCATTTCCTTTTACACTATTCTAATAACAATTCATCTTCATTTTGACCTTTAGTCATTTGACCCTATCCCTTAATTTCCCCCAGTGTTTCCTCTTACCTATTTTTTTAGTTTAGCTTCTAGGTGTGTCATACTAGTCACTTCCTTGCAAATATCCTTGTACTCCTTTTACCCATCCTTCACTGACAAAATCTCACCCATGGTTCAACCTGCTGTCTTCCTCCATTTCTACTCCCTCAAAAGAAAAATATAACTGGAGAAAAGCACAAAATTGTAGTTTGCTATGACTATAAATGTCAAGTGGTTATAATCAAATATAGATGGTAGCCAAATATGGTACCCAGGTATAAAAGTAAGTTTACTGCTGAAGGAAAGATACTCATTGTATCTGACAGAGAACATGTTTCTCTGGTGCTATTTAAATTTTTTTGCAATCTATCTCTTCTCCCTTTTAATTTACGTTTTTCTCAGACCTTAATAAGGTAGACCTTATTAAACTTTGATTTGGCACTGATCTTTTCCCATTTTTACTTCAAGCCCGTGTACTTGCTTCTGTCCTAAATCTTGGAAGAATTGGATCATTAATCTTGATAATGACAATAAATTAAGTTCCCTTGTTTTATAGTTCTCTGTAAAGTCTTTTACAAAGGACTTGGGATATAGGAAAAAGGATTGTTTTATTTGATCCGTCTTTTGGGGCTGTCATTTCTTTAATTAGGGCATTAATTTTTAGTTCCTGCTTTGTGAGACACTATGCATTACACATGAGAATGACTCCTCCAGAAGGGGCCCTTTGATTAAAGAAAGATAGTCTGTATGGCGGGCAAGAAAAAAGGTACGTTTTCTGGCTGGAAGAGTTGACTGCTAAATTTCTTGTCCAGTTTGTTGTTGTCGTTGTTCTGTTCTCTGTGGTGTCCCGTTCATCAAATTTCTAATGTTATTGCCTGAAGATAACTTCAAGTTTTACAGGTTAAGGGTTCTGTCCTACAACACTGCCCTCACCCTACTCTCTACTTCATACACTAGTTGCAAACCCAGGTTATTATCTGTGCTTCTGACTAACCAACTGCAGATTAAAGGTTCCCACAACCACCTCCTTGGGCTTCAAATGCCAGTCATAAGTCAAGTTGTCACCTGTCCTTCTGAACAACCAACTATGGATTGGAGGTTTCTAGACACCCCCCACTTCCTCCTCGGACTTCAGATGCCAATCAGGAATCCAGGGTGTTATTTGGTACTTCTGGCCAAAACTGGTTATATAAATCAAGTTCCTACAACGCCTTCCTTGGGTTTTAATAATTTGCCAGAGCACCTCACAGACCTCAGAGAAACATATTACTGAATTACTAGTTTACAAAAGAATAAGATAAAGGATACAGATGATTATCTGTATGGAGGAGATGGGTAGCACAAGACATGGAGAAAAGATACTGAGCTTCCATATTCTCTCCAGGCACACCAGTCTCCCAGCACACCCACCTGCTTAACAACCCAGAACTTCTACAAAATCCTGTCCTTTGGGGTTTTACTGAGGCTTTATTACACAGACACTAATAATTAGATCACTGGCCATTTGTATTTGATTCAGTCTCCAGGTCCTCTCCCCTCCCAGCAGGAGGACGGAATAGAGGGGAATAAAATTCTCTAGGCTGTCAACCCCATCCCTGGGTGTTTTTAAAAAGTCATTTCATTATGATAACAGAAGAGACCTTTATCATTCTCGAAACTTAAATTCCAAAAATTTGGGGAAACTGTGGTCCAGGAACCATGGACAAAGACCAGATCATCTGAGAAATATATTTTGGTCATCTGAAGGATCAGCTGACATATTTTCTTATATATCATAATATTGCACATCCAAACTTGATAGTACAGTAAAGGAATTTCAGTCAAAAGTCAGTAAGATTTAGATTATGTCATTCTATTTAGCAAATCTTGAACTCAGATAGTATTAGTCCTCCTATTTTGTTCTTCAGTAGTGGGTTGACTATTTTGGGTCTTTTGCCTTTCCACGTAAACTTTAGAATCAGTTTAACAATATCCACAAAATAACTAGCTGGTATTTTTATTGTGAATGTATTGAAGCTATAGATCAAATTGGAAAGAACTAATACCATAACAATATTAAGCTTTCCTGTCCATGAACATGGAACATCTCCCCATGTACTTAACTCTTGTCTTGATAGCTTTCATCACACTTTCCTTCACAGTTTTCTTCACAGATATTCTGCATTATTGCATGTATACTTAAGTAGGGGCTTCTAATGTAAGTGGTAACGAGTCTTAAATTTCAAATTCTACTTACTCATTGCAAGTATATGGAAGGCACTTGATTTTTATATATTAACCATGTATCCTAAAAACTCACTATATTTTTTTTTTGTTCAAGGTGGGTTTTTGTTTTTTTTTTTTGGTCTCTTTCAGACTTTCTACATGAACAATCATGACATGTGCAAACATTGATGGTTTTATTTCTTTCTCATCCATATAGCTTTCATTTCTATTTCTTATCTTACTACATTAACTAGGACATCCTTCACCTGTTCCAAATTTTTATGGTAAAAGCTTCTCACTACTCAGCATGTTAACAACAGAATTTTGTTGATTTTTATACATCAAGATAAGGATATGCCCCCTCTATTTCTAGTTTTCTAAAGTTTTTATCAGAAATTGATACTGAATTTTATCAACTACTTTTCCTGTACCTATTGATAGCATCATGAGACTGCTTAATCTTTTGACAAGAGAATCATTAATTGACAAGATGAGTCATACTAATTGTTTTTTAATGCTGAGCCAGCCTTTCATAACTGAGATAAATCTCAGACACTGTGGTTTTAGTTTTTCTTATTCATTGTTGGGTTTGATTTGTAGTATTTTATGAGGGTTTTTCCATTTGTGTTAGTGAGAGATACTGGTCTATAGTTTTTTCCTTGTAATTTTTTTGGTTTTCTCATTAATATAATATTGGTCTCATAGAATGAGTTTGAAAGTAGTTCTGTGGCTTCTGTTTGCTGGAAGAGATTATATAGACTTGGTGTAATTTCCTTCCTTGAATGTTTGATAAATTCTCTGTTGAACCCATCTGGACCTATTTCTCCCCTTTGCTATTTTGAATTTTTTTTTTTATTTTGAATTGAATTTGTTCTTTTATGGTTTCATGAGGTAGAAGTTAAGATGATTCATTTTAGGTCTTTTCTAATATGTACATTCATACTATGAATTTTCCTCTAAGCTCTACTTTGCTGCATTCCACAGATCTTACGTTGTATTTTCATTTTGTTCAAAGCATTTTTTAACTTCTTTGGAGATTTCTTCTTTGACTCATATGTTATTTAACCTCCACTTATTTGAGGATTTTTCATCATTCATTGTGCATTGTGTTATTGTCTTCTAGTTTAATTCCATAATGGTCTGAGAGCAAATATTTATATGATTTCTGTTCTTTTAATATTTTTAAGACATGTTTTATGGCACAGGAGTGGTCATTCTTGGTGAATATCCCATGTGAACATTTCTCTAGTATTCACTATGAAAACCTGGTGAAACTCTGCAAGTATAAGGTCCCCATATGACTTGGTCCCCCTGGTGTTTTTTACTCCAAGTTGTCCACACTGAGCCTCTAGCAATTTCTTTATTTCTGCAGTAGTTCTTGCTGAAGTTTTTGTGATGATAAGTTACTTGTCAGCTACTCCAATTTCAGAAGCAGTGGTTTTGCCTCTAACATTACTTATTTTAAGATTTTTAAGACTCTAAAAAGAGCAATTGATTTTTCAGTTTTTGTATCTTTTCAATTGTTAGGACAAGGTATTGACTTCTAAGTTCCTGTATGTCAGACTGGAAGCCAAACTCAGTTTATCTTAAAACTTTTTGAGCATATTCTTTTTGCACCTATTTTTAAGAACAGTCAAACTTGAATATATATACTTTTTAAGAACAGTAATCTGCAAAATAACTTCTCAGAAAAGTTAAAATTTTTGTACTTGAGATTTACTTTAAATTTTTCTGTGAAAATCTTAAGTATCCTTCCTCGATTTTATTGTGCAAATAAGTTAGTGTAAAGCTCATTTTGGCTGTGTTTTCTTAGATGAAACCAAGTAAATAAGCTTGCTTTACTGAGTTGAATAACTAAACTAGTTTTTATATGGAAACTTGATCTGTCTTATTTCTTACCTGATAGTTTTTTTTTTTCACCAAATTCTACAAATAAATGAATATAATTAGCTAATCTTTAAATGAGTAACTCAAATGTGGTAGTGAGTGACTTGTTTCATTTTTTTCAAGTGGTTTTTGCCTTCTTTATTTTGAAGCTTCTTCTCAGCATGTTGATAATCATGTTGGCTCATCTTCCTACTTGGGCCAGACACCAGCATCACCAGGCAGATATTCACCTGTTTCTAAGGCAATGCTTGCAGATGATGAAATTACAAGGTAAGGAAGTAAACATTCATCCTCCTTACATAAAGTTAACTACTCGATGTAGTTATAGTCAGCCAAGTAACATAGTCACAGTGTTTAGGGCTTAGAATTTTTTATTGACAAGTTCTGAACTTAGTTTTTTTCATTGGAGGATTCATTGAAGCCTTAAATGTAAATATATTTTATATTCCAGGTAAATCTGTGCTCTTTTTTTTAACTATTGCTTTTTTTTTTTTTTTTAAGGATTGGTAAATTGTAAAAGCTAAGCTAAGAATGTACTTACTTTTCATATATTTCATATTTAATAAATACCATAAAATATCATGGTAATTATTTGATTTGTGTTCAGAATTCAACAAGTGGTCTTTTCTTTTTTTTTTTAAAGATTTAATTTATTTATGCACACAAGAGCTGGGGTACAGACCAGAGGTGTGGGCGGTGAGAGGATCCACCAGAGACAGAGTGGGGAGCAGAACAGGCAGACAGATTGAAACACAATGCTGAGGGGAACAGCAGGCGAGGCAGGAGAGGTCTGCTGCGCCATGTGGGTCTCCTCCCTGGCTGGAGGCAGGGATCGAACTCGGCTGCAGTGGCTGCAGTTTGCTTCATAGTGCGTTGCTTAACCCGCTGCGCCAGCAGGGAGGCCCAAGAAGTGGTCTTTTCTTTTTTTTGATATTTATCACTGATATCCTGAGACCTAAAATTTGCTTTCATCTGACATTAACTAACTGCATTGAAGTTCACAGATTTTCTTATTATTCCCAAAGAATTTTTAACTGGGTCAGAAAAAAATAAGTGAAAATATATATTAGCTCTTCAGAGAACATGCAATGGAATAAAGACAGCTTGCTCAATAAATGGTGCTGGCAAACTAGATTGCTACATGCAAAAGAATGAAACTAGAACACTGCCTTTCACCATGCACAAAAATCAAGATAGATTAAGGAACTAGACATAAGACCTAAAACCATAAAATATATAGAAGAAAAAGTAGGCAAAACTATACATGACATACACCTCAGTAACATCTTTAAAGACACAGCACCCAAAGCAAAGATAGTGAAGGAAAAAAACTGCTGGGACTACATCAAACTCAAAAGCTTCCATACAGCAAAAGATACACTAATCAAAATAAAGCCATACCCCACTGACTGGGAGAAAATCTTTGCACACAACACTACAAACAAGGGACTTATCACAAAAATCCACAAAGAGCTGACCAGACTGAACAAAAACAAAGTAAACAATCCAGTCAAAAAAATGGGCAAAAGAGCTAAAAAGACATTTCTCCAAAGAGGAAATGCAAATGGCCAACAGGTACGTGAAAAAATGTTCAATATCTCCAGTAATCAGAAAAATACAAATCAAAACCACTATGAGATACCACCTCACACCAGTGAGAATGACGACACATATCAAAAAAAGGTAGCAACAACAAATGCTGGTAAGGATGTGGAGAAAAAGGAACCCTACTACACTACACTGCTGGTGGGAATGCAAGCTGGTCCAACCATGGAAAGCAGTGTGGCAATTCCTCAAACTGCTAAAAATGGAACTCCCACATGATCCAGCAATCCCACTCCTCAGAATATACCCAAAAGACACAAAAACATTGATTCAAAAGAATACCTGCACCCCTGTGTTTATTGCAGCACTATTTACAATAGGTAAGACCTAGAAACAACCTAAATGTCCAAAAACAGATGATTGGATCAAGAAGATGTGGTACATACACACAATAGAATATTATTCAGCAATCAAAGAGACAAACTAGAGTCATTCATAGAAACATGGATGGAGCTAGAAGGGATTATGCTCAGCGAAATAAGTCAGAAGGCAAAAGAAAAATACTGGATGGTCTCACCCTTAGGAGGATAATAAGGGAACCAAATACTCGACCAAGGAAAAGAATAGTAACAGTAATAATAATAACAAAAAAACAATAACAAAATACATCCAAAAAAGACAGGGACAATTGGGGACACTTCGTGGGGAGGGGGGAGGGAATGGGATGAGGGCAGAAAGAGCATAGGGACTAAGGTGATGGTGCACTGGTGAAATGGTGGTGGGAAATCCATGGGAACCACAATCTATGTCAAAAATATATAAATTAAAAAATATATATATGAGCTCTTTTTAAATTAATATATAGGAATAAAAATACTATTATATTTATACATTTTGCTTTATAATTTGTACAACTATTTCACATTAACTACAGGGTACATTAAGTGTACCCCCATTAATATTTTTATTAATTGCATTATTATTAATGGGATTTTTTTTAATCTTCGTAATTGTAATTCCTTCTTTGTCAGATTCCTGACTCTAAGCAATGATCTCTTTAAGGTCAGGTTGGAGTGTATGTCTTTATTCTTCAAAAGTTAGCAATGTTGAAAACGTAATAGGTGCTCAGTAATTATGTTTAGAATAGTTCATCAGAAAATTAAATTTCTGATGCCAATTTGCAAAGCTATTTAGATTGTACTCCTAGGGGGCCTCCCTGTGGCACAGGCAGATACGTCTCAGCAATATCAAGCTATCCGCAGCCACTGCAGCATACTTTTCAGCAGTGTAAGCACGCTTTTCAAAATAAAAGATTTTACATTAGCATCTTGGCCACCAGCTTCTTTCACTTTATCTCTTTTCTAGAATATTGTAATTAGACTTTGTGGGGTTTTGTTTGTTTTTATAGAACTGGTGTGTAGGCCAGAGGTGGGGGCAGGAGGTGAGGGGATTCACCAGAGACAGAGTGAGGAGCAGAACAGGCAGATCTACTGAAATATGCTGCTGCGCGTAGCAGCAGGAGAGACACAAGAGGTCGCTGTGCCATGTGGGTTAGTTACCTGGCCAGGGATCGAACTCAACTACAGTGGTTGCTGATAGCTTCATAATGCTGAGATTTAAATTAACCCCTTGTGCCACTAAGGGAGCCTTGTTTCCTTAATTTCTTACAAGGGAGACTAGGGTCATAACCTCATCTTAGCAAAGGGGAATGGGATTGCAATGACTGGTTTAGATTAGTAATGATATATCCATTTGGGAATTGGAAAATATGGCTGCCTTCTCTAAGACTAAAAGATTATCTGCATCTAGGAAGCAGGGGGTAGTGAGTGTTTCATAGAAAATAAAGTATATACAAAAGAAAGCTGACATTGTAAGAAAATATAAAATCTTTTTAAAAGATACAAATACTAAAAAAAGAAAAAGTATCTAGAATGTTAACTTTTAATGAAAATTTATATTTCTTGAGTGGATTATCATTTTTTGAATTTCTGCATGACTTTCTCCCATTTGTTTCAGTTTCATGTTTGTTTTTAACTTGAATTTTTAGTTTTTGGATAACATTATCAATAGGTTTCTTCCTAACTTTTAGGCTTAGAAAGAATAGTTTTACCCCATAGTTTTGAAAATCATTTTTACATTTAGCTTTCTTTACAGTTTGATGGAATGTCAAGTACTAAATTTCTAAGTACTAAAATTTGTAAGATTTTGAATTTTTTTTTTTTTTTTTAATTTTTAGGGAACCTAGGAAAGTTGTCCTTCATCGTGGCTCAACAGGCCTTGGTTTCAACATTGTAGGAGGTGAAGATGGAGAAGGAATATTTATTTCCTTTATCTTGGCTGGAGGACCTGCTGATCTTAGTGGAGAGCTTAGAAAAGGAGATCGTATTATATCGGTAGGATATGTTAATCAAATAATGTTCTATTTTAATTGTGACTTGTTTTAAAAGTTTTAGTTTTTATATTTTCACTTTACAACGTAATTGAAAATTGTAGTTTTGTCAGAAATGTTCTGTGATAAATTTTCTTTTGATATTTGACTCAACTTATGTAAAGAGTCAGTGTTTATATTGTGCTTCAAAATTGTGCTTCAAAAGCACAATTATAAACACATCCCACAGTATGCGTTTCTGTTTGTCAACTACATGTTTGTTGACTCTATATGTCTAATAACTGAACTTTTGTTACATGTATAATTGAAATCTTATTTATAGCTTAATCTGTTGCTTGCCTTATCTGTTATTAAAAGAAATTCCTTTAAGTTGTTTGAATATGATGGTGGGTTTAGCAGTTTATCCTTGCCATACTTTTTTTTTTCTTTGAAAGTGTTTTTAGTTGCATTTAGGTTTAGAATCAGATCATTCGTTTCTCGTAAGTTACAGTTCCTCATTATGTGATAATTCTCTTCATTTATAGCAATAATTTCTACTTTAAATTATATTTGCTGATAATAATGTAGCTGTGCTGACTTTTTTTGTTCATCTGTCCCATCTCTTCTTTTTACTTTCATGTTGTCTTTGGTCATTATCCATATGATGATAGCATAAAATCGATCAGCATTTCTACTGTTCTCCCTAATGACACAAAGAATTTCGGAATTTTTATTCTAATTTTGCTCTTCTGTTTTACTTCTGTTTCATTCTTACATCCCCTGCTCTATTATTTTTTTCTGTTAATCTGCCCTTATTGTATCTCACTTCTTTTTTCTGTTCCCACTGGGCCACTAACAGCAAATGAGTTAGACTTGTTACATAGGACTGGCTTGTTGCTATTCATTTAATACTAAGCCCCATATACACATGGGAGTTCTTTTATGTTATATAATAGTACATGGATACTTCTTTAAAAAATATTATTCAAATGCTGTAATTATTACCCTAACTTAGCTAATTTTAAATCATTTTTTCTACTTTTGATATACTTCATTTACACTAAAGATAAAATTATTACCATATTTTCAAATAAACTCCCAAACATTATTTCAGCTTGTACCCAGTGAGTGAAGTGTCATTGATTACCTACTTACTTCCTTTCTAAGGAAAATTGGTATTGCTTTGAGTCTTTATGCATTTGAACTTTTTATGCACCTGTTATTTGTACATTTCAAATTGTAGAAATAGGTCTACAATTTTAGTAGCAATACCACAAAACTTAAAAAGGATCTACACAGTTTATAATATTATAACGAAAATATTCTATAGGCAACCAGTAGCTGGTTCTAGTTAGAATATTGTCTCCAGCTGTTTTGATACACTAAGACATGTCTCTTTTTCCCTGACCACCATCCTTTATATCTTCTTGTCCCTTTCTCTCCTCTTCCTTCAACCTTAGGGAGCTCTGGATGTTTACTGATGTACACTGTTTTTTTTTTTAAGATTTATTTATGCATATAAGAGCTGGAGTGTAGGCTAGAGATGCAGGAGGTGGCAGGGGTTGGGGGTGAGAGGATTCACCAGAGACAAAATAGGGAGCAGAACAGGCAGATTGACTGAAATACACTGCTGAGGGGAGCAACAGGCGAGATAGGAGAGGTCTGCTGCGCCAGTGTATACTGATTTTTTTAAGTGTTTTTATATTCTCAAACTGTGGGCTTGTATAATTTTCCAGTATTTGCTTTTATGGGTCAGACTTACTTTACTGCACATAAATCATACATTCCCTCCATTTTGTTAAAAATGACTGTATTTCATGCTTTCTTGTGGCTATACTATGTTCTGTTGTGTAGATTTTGATCTACTCTTCTTGATCCAGTTATCCGTCATTGGACTTTTAGACTGTTTCCATGTACTAGCTATTGTAAATAATGTTATAATAAACATTGTGGAGCATAGGGTTTTTGCAATGATGGTGTTTCATCGCAGTTTTAAATAGTATCTGATTTAGAAACATGTCTGTTAGTTTTCTGGATATCCTCTTTGATGAATTGTCTGTTCATATCTGCTGCCCATTTATTAATTGGGTTGTTTCTTTTATTGTTGACTGGTATGATTTTTTTCATATTCCTGGATATTAATCCTTTATCAGTTATATATTTTGTAAATATATTCTCCTGTGCCTTTTATATATATATATATATTATGTAAAGAAGCTTTTTAACTTGAGGCACTCCCAATTGTTTGTGTTTATTTCCCTTGCCATAGGATTTGAGTCACAAATATCTCTATTATTGGTATCATGGAATGTATTGGAATATATTGCCAATGTTCATTCTGTTTGTTGTTGCAAGTCTTACATCCAAATCTTTAATCCTTTTGAAGTTTATTTTTGTGCATAGGGTCTCCTTATTTCCTTATGTGTGGTTTTCTTATCTTCCCACCACCATTTATTAAAGAGACTGTCCTTACCTTTTTTATGTTTATAGATCCTTTATCATGCATGTACATTGATTTATTTCTGAACTCTCAGTTCTTTTCCTCTGGTGTAACTATTTTTGTGCCAATACCATACATATTGTTTTTAGTACTGTTGCTTTAAAGTAAAGTTTGAAGTCATGTAACATGATAATTCCATTTATCTCTTTTATTTCTCAGGGTTACTTTTGCAGTGTGAAACTTTTTGGGGTTCCATATAAATTTCAATATTTTTGGTTCAATTTCTTTGAAAAACATTGCTAAGATTTTAAACCTATGAGATACCATTAAGTGCACAAACATACCTAATGAAATCCCAGAATCACAGTAGACAAAAAAGAGAGAATATTTCAATAAATAATGGCCAGAAACTTCTCAAATTTGATGAAAAACATTGTACAAGTCTGAGTTCAGTGAACTATGCATAAAATAAACATTTTGAATATATTCATACCATAGACAAATCATAAGCATTCAAAAGGCAAAAGATCTGGAATAAGGAAGAGAAATCACTATGTACAGGGAATCCTCAGATTAACTGTAGAAGTCAGAAGACAGTAGGATGAAATATTCAAAATTCTGAAAGGAGAAAAGCTATCAACCAAAGTCTTTATATCCAGACAAACTCGCCTTCAGAAATGAAGTACAAATCAGTACATTCCAGGTAAAACAGAAACTGATGAAGTTCAACTCTAGTAAACCTGCCCTACAGGAAATACTGCCTGATAAAAAATATTAAAATTAAAAAACAAAAAAAGTTTTCTTCAGATTAAAATGAAGGGACACAGAGAGTAACCCAAATCCATATGAAGAAATTAAAGTACGTTAGTAAAGGTAAATATTAAATAGTATGTTTTTTTTGTACTTTTTTCTCCCATTTATTTATAAAACAACTGAACAAGTAGTAACTATAAGTTTATATTGATCAGCACACATTGTGTATATAGATATAAATTTGTATGACAAATTGTATCACAAGAGTAGCAGGGAACAGTTATGTATAAGTAGTAAAATTAAGTTGGCCCTTTGTCTTTAGTAACATGATGAAATGTTAATTACAACCCAGAATAACCTCTAAGAAAATAACTCAAAATATGTTGTAAAAGAAATGACAGGAGATTTAAAATGGTATGCCAGAAAATACCTATTTAACAAGATCAATAGTAATGGAGGACCAGAAGAACAGAAGCGATTTAGTTCTAAAGCAAACAAATACAATTGATGTCAAATATATGTAAATAAGGAGAAAAAATAAAGCAAACAAATAACAAAATAGATGACATAAGTCTTGACTTTTCAGTAGTTAAATGTAAGTGGATTAAATGCTTCACTAAAAGGCAGGCTTCAACTATATGTACTGTCTCTTAGAGACGCACTTAGAGTAAACAACACAGCCCATTATTTTCAGCAAATGTTGAAAGTAAAAGGTTGGAAAAGATACAATATGCAGATAACCAAGAAACACCTAGAGCGCCTATCCTTATGTCAAAGTATACTAAAGACAAAAGTTGTTACTAAAGGAAAAGGACATTATACTTTTATAAATTACATAATTGTTGGTAAATTTATAGAAAAACTTAAACTTGAAATTGACTCCAGCAGAAGAATATCTAAATTAACATCACAATTATGGAGATTGAATTGGTAAACAAAACTTCCCACAGAGGAAATAGCCCAGGACTAAATGCCCTTAATGGTGCAGTCTTTCTTACATTTAAAGAATTAGCACCAGTCATCTCCAGTCTTCCAAGAAAAGGATAGGGTTGAAGAACACTTATCAATTCATTCTACAAGGCCAACATTACTGTCTTACCGCACCGAAAAAGGGGCAGCTCTAAAAAAGACAGCTGTAAACCAATATATAGTATTTCTTATGAATATGGATATAAAATTCCACAACAAAATAGCAAACTAGATATACCACCCTAAAAATTATATACCATAAGCAAGTGAAATTATCCAAGGGTACATGGTTGGTTCAGTTTAGGAAAAGACACCACATGTTAATAAAGTACACAAGCCACATAGTCATCTCAAAAGAAATAGTAAAACAAAAAAAGCACTTGTTCACAACTATATCTTTCATCCATAAACACTGAACAAATTATTATAGTTTAATAGAATAGAATGTCCTCAACCTGATAAACGGTGTGCACGACAAAATGACAACTTATATCACATGCAATGATGAAATGCTGAAAACATTCCCTCAAAGGTCAGGATTAAGACAAACATTAAGGATGTTACCACTTTTGTTCACATTGCACTGGAGTTCCCAGCCAGGATAGTTATACAGGAAAAAGAAAAGTGCTGGCGCAGGGGATCGAGAAACGCACTCTGAAGCAGACCACAGCCACTGCAGCGAGTTCGATCCCTGCCGCCGGCCGGGGGGGGACCCACATGTTGCAGCAGGCTTCTTATGCCTCGCCCCCTGCTCCCCTCAGCAGTGTATTTCGGTCCATCTGCCTGTTCTGCTCCCCACTCTGTCTCTGGTGAATCCTCTCTCTGCACTTCTGGCCTGTACCCCAGTGCTTGTATGAATTAATAAATCTTTAAAAAAAAACAGTAAAGGGTACTAGATTAAAAATGAAGAAGGAAAGCTATCTTCATGGCATCCTATGCAGATGCCATGATCTTGAGTATAGGAAATACAGCAAAAACAGAAACAGAGCTAATAAATCAGTTCAGTGAGGTTATAAATCACTATAGAAGAATCAGTTGTATTTCTATATGCCAACATTACAACCCGAAAGTAAAATTAATAAAATAATTCCATTTGTAGTAGTATCGAAAGGAATAAAATACTCAAAAATATTTTATGACATAGATAAACAGAATGTGGTATATCCATACACAATGTAACATTGTATTGTATGGTCATAGTGAAGAATTAAGTACTTATTCATGCAACAGCAAGGATGAACCTTGAAAACATGCTGAAAGAAGTCACACGCAAATACCCATGTATTACAGTGTCCTTTTTATTGAAAACATACAAAATTGACAAATCCATTAAGTTAGAAAGCAGATTAGTGATTGCCAGGGATTGAGGGGCAAGGAAAAGTAGATGTGACTGCTAATAGGTAGTAGGGGTTTTTTGGGGGGGGAGTTGAAAATGTTTTGAAATTGGGTCATGGTGATAGATGCACATCCTTGTGAATATACTAAAAATGTACCAGTTGTACACTCAAAATATGAATTTTATGGTAAATAAATTATATCTCCATGTTCAGGGTATTAGTGTTAAAAATGACCCTAAGGTCTTTTACACAAATATGTCTCTCAGTACAGGATTTTTATAAAATATATTCGATATAATTTCCAATAAATTGTTCAGTGATGTTTAGGAAATCTTGTGACTTGTAGTCTTGTTACTGATTATTCTCTTTTGAATCTACATAGTTTGCCATCAAATCTTTTGCTACATCTTTTCTGTAGTAAAAGAATTTGATGTTCATGGATAATTCATTAAAAAATATCTCTATAACAGAAAAAATAAAAATTATAATCTGTACAATAATCTTTAAAAGTCTATCTTCCTTTATATTTCATCCCTAATTTTTTCTTCAGGGAATAAGAAAAATTTCTATATTCTCAAAATGGAACTATACATTGTATTGAGTTTTTTAATCTTCAGCTAGAAATATTCACCGATAACCACGTTATGTTACATTTATTTAGATCAAAGTTTTGGCTATTTCTTGGAAAACCCTAAAAGCTCTACAGAAAATCTAATTAAAACAATCAATCAGTTTAGTAAAGTAGCGGGATACAAAATAAATGAACAAAAGTCAGTA